>CM019149.1:101299304-101847186 GCA_009733165.1 Naja naja | reverse complement strand
TTCATAATTTTCTTAATCACTTCCTCCTGCATAGGTATTTTATTGTTTTTCCAGTTCTTAGCAAATACAATTCTAGCTGCTGTTAAAACATTTACAATTAAGTATTTCAACTCTTTATTGTAAATATCTGGTATAATTCCCAATAAAAATATTTCTGGTTTCAAGTCTATATGTTGTTGTATCATTTTTTGTTGTTGTATATGTTGTTGTATCATTTTTTCCAACCATGTGTGGATTTTAGTCCAATATTTTTGCATCCAAACATGTCCACCACATATGGTAATATGATCCAGGTATCTGATGACATTTCCAGCATTTATTTGTTCTTAAACATTCTTGCAATTCCCGTCGGGGGTAAGTGCCACCTGTAAAACATCTTATACAAATTTTCTTTATAAGCAGTTGACATTGTCATTTTATAATTCTGAGACCATAATTTTTGCCATTTCTCTAAATCAGTCCCATATCCAAAATTTTTCCCCACAATCATTGTTTCTTTAACTTGTCTCTTCCATTTTAAATTCTAATAAATGTCCATAAAGTTTTTTAATTACCTTTTCATCAGTACCCATCAAATTTTATCTAACTCAACTTATCATATAAATACCTTCTATTTTAAAATCTTTATCAAATCTAGATTGTATTTGCAAATATGAAAACCAATTCATTTTTATTCCTTGTTCTTCCAATGCTTGCATAGATTTAAGTTCACCCTTTTCATTCAATATCTCACCATATCTAACTGTTTGTTCCTTTTTGTATATTACTGGATATGAAAAAGCTTCAATAGTAGATACCCATGATGGAATTTTCAAGTAGTGTTGTTTTTTGATCTTCTCCCAATTTAAGAACAAAGCCTCTCGAATATAATGTCTTTTAAAATACCCTTGTGTTTTGGTTCCCTTACACCAAAGGAATGCATGCCACCCCAATAGCAGATCATGTCCTTCTAAGGTCAATAATCTACTGTTCCTTAATGTTATCCAATCTTTTACCCACATCAAATTTGCCGCCTGGTAATATAATTCCCAATTGGGCAATGCAAACCCTCCTCTTATTCTTGCATCTTGTAACAACTTAAGTTTTATTCTTGCTTTTTTGCCTTTGCCATATATATTTCAACATTGTTTTATTTAAGTCTTCAAAAAACTCTTTCCCTAGTCTAATTGGAATTGTCTGAAATAAATATAAAATTCTAGGCAGTACATCTATCTTGATTGTTGATATTCTCCCAATCAATGATAATTGTAGATTTTTCCATTTTTCCAAATCTGTCATTATCTGTTGTTTGAGTTTAATATAATTATCCTCCTTCAGCGTACTACATCTTGATGTAGTATATATTGAGTTTAAATATCCTCCTTTAAGCTTTGTAGTAATATTATCCCTAAAGTAAGCTTTTTAATATTGTAAGTCCCTTAAAATATTTTAATGAAAAGTGTAGTAAATATTTGGATCAAAGACATCAACAAGTATTGCAGTGCAATTGGCAAAAGAAAGCTCAGGACCATATTGGTTGGAAACATGCGGAAGAGGCCTTCATCCTGCAGTGGATAGACAATGGCTAAAATCATGGTGATAATATTGTGTATTATATTTGTTTGTTTGTTTATATCCCACAATTATTATTTTTACAAAAATAACTCAAGGTGGTGAACACATCCAGTACATCTTCCTCCTCCTATTTTCCCTAAAACAACAACCCTGTGAGATGAGTTGGGCTGAGAAAGAGAGTGACTGACCCAATCACTCAACTAGCTTTCATGGCTTTCAAGCCTAGTGGCTTAACTACTAGACCAGACTGGGTGTGGGTGTGTGTGTGGGTGTGGGTGTGTACTGGTGAAGTGAATTCTCATGACCAGAGTATATCATCAAAACTTAATTCTGATTTTATAAGGAAACTAGGAATACATTTAGAACATCAAAACTATAGCTAACAAGTTACAAAATGTTTGTGTGTTTGTGACTTGTGTGTGTGTGTGTGTGTGTATCTTAATAAAAGTCTCTTTCCAAAATATTATAGGAAATATACGAGTAATCTTAACATTCATTTTTCAGTCATACACAAATGTACATGAATTCCACTAGTCAGTCAATGAAGGCAGAAGTGGGCAGTGAAGGGATCTGGATATGATTAGCATTCAAGTAGCCATCACTGTCAAGGTTCAATCCCTTCAGAACAGTGACTTGGGGAATTCTTATTCTCCTTTTCTATTTTCTTTTATTTGGCCACAACACATTGCCTGTACAGAAGCAGTAAAAAGAAGAAGATAGGATACCATGACTTTTTGTCACATACTTTTCTTGGGTAGCTGAATCTAATATAGTCCAGTTGAAAGTGAATTATGAATGGAAAGAATTGAAAAAGGTCCATCATAGACATTTTGCTTAAGAATTAACTCTATTAAATTGATGAATATGTTCTCTTTCTAGCACAATAATTGTTCCCTTCCATTATGCAATTAGCTGAAAATTAAATTACCTGATAGAAAAGGACTGATGACAACACAGAATAACAAATAAATCCATAACTAATGAAAATGACTGTGACAAGTAAGCTCTTGAATATATTAAAAACTCTGGTGTATTTACATATATTTTCCTATCCTTATTTTACAATAGTATTTTTATTGCCTGCTTATGATGCATTTACTTGAAAAATACATAAGAAGACCTATCATTCACATTATCTGCCTTTTGAAAAACAGCTAATTTCACACTAAAAAGCATAAATAGAAGGGATGATTTGTGTTTGTATTGGTGAATAGAGAGTTCCAAGAAATCAACACTCTTGTTATTGTTAATTGAAAGCTGAAGTATTTTCTAGTTGTTCTTAAAATACGTCAAAAATCAAATAAAAAGCCTGTGAGAATCGATGCTGATCTGATTTGAATTAGAGAACTGATGTTTGAAGAAAATGTCTTATCTGATTCAAGGTTGCCATTTGAGATCTGCAACAAAACTAATTTCATTTAAATCAATTTGAAAGGAGGCGTATTTATATATATAAGGTATAATGGGTGAGCACCAAAATGTCTTCAAAATTGTTTTATGTTTTGCCAAAATGAACTGAAACCAGCAGCAATAATTAAGTCTAAATGATCCTGCTAAACTCTGTGCTGGATATCTGCAAGGGTTCAATGGCAATAACTTTTGAATCATTATATCTATACCTTTTTTAAGCAGAAATGCAGAAAGAACAGCAAAGCAGAAGCCACATATTTTCAGCTGAACCATGACAGAAAATGTCCTTCTCTAACTTAAACTTAGAATTTCAGACACTTTTAAATAATTAAGCTCTTTGTTATTTTCTTTCATTCCGGAGCATGATACCACGGAACACTGAAAAGGTCCACTGACTTGCCCTTGTGCAAATTTTATGCCCCCATCGCTGATTTTTTATGAAGTGCAGAGAAAGTTGGAATAAGCTTGGTCTTCCCAATAAAAATAAAACACTTATTCCAGTAATTGAGATAGAGTGTTAAGGGGCAGGGCAGGGCAGGGCAAGTTAAACGCACCTCTTCTGAGCAGGTCATTATTCTGTCAGGGTTATGATCCTTTAGCAACACTCCTGCATCTATTCACACATTGCTGAGAGATGTAAACTAACTATAATATGCAGAATGTAAATATGAATATTAGAGTTGTTCAGTATTTCTCAATCTTAGCAATGTTAAACTGTGCAGACTTCAACTCCCACAATTCCTCTGCTAGCATTAAGAGTTGTAGGAGCAGAAGTCCAAACAGTTTAAAGTTGCTCAAGTTGAGAAAAACTTGGCTAATTGATGATGAGTGCATTATGAAATATTGTGGACTAATTTGAAGCCCCAGGATCAGCACAGCAGTATAGCATCCCATTAGCACAAAGGGAAAGCGAATTTAAGGCATATGGTGGGTCACATGAAATAAGCTGAGAGCTGAGAAAGTAGAAAAAGCCTAAAGCAATGTTAAGCTAAATGGGGTCTGATAATCAGAGGGTTTATTAAGGTGGTAAAATTCATATTTATATTGCTCATGTCAGAATCAGGGTGGTGCGGTGGCTCAGCAGTTAAGATACTGGGCTTGTTGATTTGAAAGCCATCAGCCAAAGTTCGAGAGCCAAGCTCCATGCAACAGAGTGAGCTCCCATCCTTGCCTCAGCTCCTGCCAACCTAGCAGTTCGAAAGCATTGCAAATGTGAGCAGATCAATAGGTACCACTTTGATGGGAAGGTAACAGCACTCCATGACATCATGCTGGCCACATGAACATGGATATATCTTTGGACTAGCACTGGCTCAATGGCCTTGAAACAAAGATGAGCACTGCCACCTACAGTCAGCAACAACTAGTGTAGTAAAATCCACAGGACTCCATGTCAGTATCAAGGAATCTATCACACTATTCATCCTCACAGTACAGCACAGGATTCTTATATGAAGAAATAATTTTTATCACTTGCATATTCTCTGTAGCCATCCAAAAGATAACAGGAAAAAAACCCAACTCTGCCAAGTGTTCTGCAAAATTGTAAAGCATTTTACAGATACAATTCACTGAACTTTACTGAAGCAGGTCTGCAGTTGGGTTTGGAAATCTGCTTTGAGGGGGTCATTCTATCAAAGCTTTGTTGAATCAAAGCACCCTTCAAAGCTTTGCACAGCCCTGTTCATAATTGAATGCGCAAGGTGAGGATGCTCTTTTTTCAAATCAATAATTGATTATGACAAGTCCCCAAATACAGTCTGTCCTTGACAGCCAGCTGATTGCAGCTACAACGATGAAAAGTAAGGTAAAATGAGAACGAATTGGAGGTGAGCTGATATTGCTTAGCATGAAAACCATTAAAGCATCTACACAGAACTCTAATACTCAAACATCTGCCTTTTCTTTTCTTCTTCTGATATAATAGATCCTACCAGCAGTAGTGGGATTCAAAAAAATTTACTACCAGTTCTGTGGGTGTAGCTTGGTGGGCATGGCAGGGGAAGGATACTGTAAAATCTCCAGTCAGATTTGCTGGTGGGATTTGCCGGTTCTCCAAACTACTCAAATTTTCCGCTACCGGTTCTCCAGAACTGGTCAGAACCTGTTGAATACCACCTCTGCCTACCATGATATTCTAGTGTCACAACCAGGGATGGAGAGTAGATCTATCTGTTATCTATAATACTTCAGACTAAATGCAATGTTGGGCTTGTGGTTTTTTTATAGGACATTAAATTTAAAACAGCTTTTTCATTATTCTGTTGAGTGTATGCATTTAAATATAAATAATCCCTGAAACAAAACATAACCAAGAGAACAGAACTGCTTAAAAGAACAGAACCTTAAAAGTATTGTGATGATATTCCTGATGCATTTATCAGACACAAAATTGGGTCTGATTCAAAAACCTACCCACACTTCTTTTCTTATCTGCTTTAAGAAGCATCTTCTTTTCAAACTCCAACAAGCTTCCTCAAATTAGATCAGAAAAAGAAATTCACATATAAAATGTGAATTTTATATAAAATGCTTCTACTAATATTTTAATTAAAGCAATCATGACATTTTAATATTACCCAATCCATAGCCTTAGTGGAGTGATACACATTACACATGTGTGATGACCGTAGTCTCTCAAAATAACCCAAAACCTAAAACATGAATTGAAGTCTGGCAATGCCTTCAACTTAACTGTTTTATTGATCACAGTTTAAAGTCCCAAAAGAAAATAATAAGGCAAAAGGAAAACAAGAACAAACCATCTGGGCGAGAGTTCCAAAGCAAACCAAGATAGGTAATTATACATTCCAAACAGATAGCAGGAAAGTCCTTGGGAAAAACTCCAACAAAGATAAACCTCCTTCAAAGGAAACACAAACTTTGACTCCAGCAATTCTGACTGCACAGTTACAAACTTATATACATAGCTCCCAGCTGTAAGCCCTGAGGAGGATCATGGCCCTCTCCTCCCGAGTAGACCATGCTTTTCCCTGATCCTCTCCACCCTGCGTGCCCTGGGATGGATAGGAGATGGGCCTGGATCCTCCTCTGATTGCTCAGCCGGCCTCTGCCCTTCCCCAGTTTGCTCCACCACCTCCGGAGCCACACTCCCACTCCCCATTGGCTGTTCCTCCTCTTCCTCGGAGTCAGTCTCCACCAGGGGTATGACACACATGTGAATATGAATATGGCGATCCATATTAGATGGCATATCAAACAATCAGAGTGTTTGATAGACCATCTCTACTTTCTATAAAGTTTTTAGGCATTAAATTGACTAAATATATTTTTTATCAGAATGTGCAGGGTCTCCTGCTTGAGTAGAAGGTTGGAATGGAAGACCTCCAAGGTCTCTTCCAAACTTATTATTCTTTGTTTTAACTCCTGGCTGTATGTATTTATATCAGTTACTATCTTGGTCTACCCTCGGATACTTCTCATCAACTGGTTTAATGGGAAACTAAAGATCATATCCTGACAGCCCAGGAAAGAATGTTAGTCAACATAATTACCTCTTAACTCTAAGTAGGAACCTAGAGATAGTAGTGCACCCATGTAGTCTCTTCAATGCACCCATATCCAGTAGAGAGATAGTTAACTTTAAGATGCATGGCCAGCTGCATACAAATAAGGGCTGTGGTTTATGGCTTTGCTCATCCTTTCCTCAGAGAGGAAAGAGAGAAGTAAAATTGCTGTAATAAAATGTATGCATCAAAGCAGAACTAGACACTTCCCTCGATTTGTTAAATACTGAACTCAAAAGCCATTGCTAGAACTTTGCTTTCAAAAGAATTGTATTTATTTTATCACCATCCTTCTTCTCCCAAAAAATCCCCAGCAGAATTTTCTGGCTAAATAAATGGAAACTAAATACCTATCAGCCTTATAACTGTAATTCCCCTTTCTGTCATATATAATTTATCCAGCAGCATCATAACACAAAAAAATACATTTTATTGATTGTGCTTACAATTTTACTTTGTAATGGAACTGTGTATAAAGCTAAATTCTTGGAGACTGTCTTCCAGTCAAGATATTGACTAAACTGGACTTGCTTAGCTCCAGCCAAGTTCCTACATCACATTCCCTCTGCCCTTGTCTGCATCAGCCATTTATGTTGATTCAAAGCAAAGAAACCAATCAGGATATGTCATCTAGATATAGAATATCTGATTCAGTTTCATGTATATGAATTCAGCCTTTACATCAATATTAAGATGAAGAATGATTGACAGGTATCTGGGTTAAGCTGCTTTGAAATCTTACAGCAATTTTAGCCAACTTCGTTATATTTTATCCTTTAAACAAGAGGAAGATAGTGTTGGATTTCTTTAATGGCAAAAAAATGCAGAAGTTATATATGCAAAAAAACCCCAAGATGTCAAACTCTATGATGGATTGGTTATGGTTTTTCTAATTTTGCCTAGAGGTTAAAGCACCAGGCTAGCAACCAGGAGAGTTCTGTGTGTTCTAGTCATGCTTTTGGCATGAAAGCCAACCAGGTGACTTTGAACCAGTTGTTCTCTCTCAGGCCAACCTACCTCACAGGGTTGTTGTTGTGGAGAAACTAGCAAGAGAAAGGAGTATTGGGTATATTTACTGCCTTGGGTTATTTATAAAATCAAAAAGACAGGATAAAAGATTAAATAAAGAAATAAAGCTAATTTTCTTGCCAGACCAGGACATTTTACAGAGTTTATCAGATTGCAACAGCAAAAATAATCATTCTAATTTCTTATATGGGCTACTTATAGGCCAAACCATCATGTTGCTGTAGAGTAAAACTGAAACTTAGTTGGGTTTTATTGTAATAGCCATATTTTTATTTATTTATTAAATTTATCTGCTACCAATCTGACTGCAAGGAAACTCTGGTGGGTTTTGCCTTACATATATTCTATCTCTCCCTGCCAAGCAGAAATGGCTTTGTTGTATACTTAACTCACCCATTAGTCTAATTTTATCATGAAGGTAAGTTACTGCAGGAAAAATATCCCAAAGGTCTTCAGCTCTGGCAGGATAGTGGAGAATGGAAGGGTTAGGATTAAGCTTCTTGGATGAGAAGCAAAACATCTTCAGAAGAAAAAACAAGAAAGTCCAGTTGCCACCTGAAAAGCACCTTTGGGACAACCAAGACCTGAATGATTGAGAATCTCTACAGGCTTGCAGGAAAAATAGTTATTTTCCGTTAAATGAAGACTGGATTGTTCCTCTAATTAGGAACCTTACAAAATATTTGTGCTGCTTCAGATGAAGGATGAAATGGTGATCTTTTGTGCATCCCACATGGAGAAGCCAGCTGAAAGTTAGTTTATTTCAACACTGTTGGTAAGATTATCATATCTAGGAATAGCAAGGTGGTTTAGGAAAGGCAGGGCAGATTGTATTGCTGCTGCCCACTACCTATCACTTGAGATACAATCAACTTTGTTTAATAGTAGAACAGCCTTATCCCTACTCATAGCCTAAAATCAAGGTCAGATTAACCACTAAATTGATCCATGGGTATGCATGAAAGCAATTCATACAGAAGACAGAAAATGACTCTGAATGGCAGAGCCAGAGACAACTACAGCACACAAGTTGATTTGATTATAATAATGCCATTACAATTTCCCAAAGGCCATTTTCTTCCAGAAATTGTGGATAGCATTTTCTTTTCTCAAATGCAATGGGTGCCATCGGACGAATATTTATAAGATAGAAAATTTTGCATTTGTATGCCATGAACTAAGCCACCTGCTCTCCCAGCACCCTTCCCAAATCTATGCATTATTAATGAGGAACATTAATTTCCAGTTTTCAGTTAGCTAATTTGTTCCCACAATCATAATTTCAAATATCACATGAATAATTCAGTAAGTTATTTTAACTGCAGATAGATAAGTCTGTTAACCCTCATATATTTCAATAAATTATTGCTCAGTTCCATGTAAAGATGCCAAAGCTAAACACCTTGATAGGAGGTATTTTATGCTAAGCATTATATGTGGCACTCACATAACAAAATGAGCTGGAAATCCTTTAGAAGGAAAATTAGTTGCTTTAAAAGGTAGAGAGGAAATGTAAAGTTCTTTCCAGTTCCATGTAACATGTTTTTATTTGTTTGACTGCAATCAAACATTATTGTCGCCCTATATGCATTCTTTTCGCTGCAAAGCAGCAAAGAATATATGTTTAAAAGTAGAAAGACGGGTCAAATGAAAAGACTACAGTGGGAGTTGAAACATGCCTTCAAAGAGCTAAAGAATGTTTATATCAGCCTGGCATGAATGCTTAGATTAAAGCTATTTGGAACAACATGAGACCTGGAACTCATGCAGAGAAAGATGACGAAAGAAAGAGCTACACTAAAATGCAATACCAAGTATTATGGCTGAGTAGACAATCAGATCAAAGGGCAAACATTTTTTTTTCCTGAAATCATGAGGTATCTGTGGAGAATACCTACTCAATCAAGGAGAAAAGAATGGCTGTTTTAAGATATTCCCAACAAATGTGACAAGTTTTTTCTCAGATTCACAGACTGGATCCTGTAAGATTCAAGTCTAAAATATTGTATTCTGTGTTTAAAGTAATTTAATCCATAGTCATCTCTGCTTCTTTCTAAAAAATGAAGCAGGTCCATATAAGTAAGGTGTGAGCTTGTGTGTGTGTGTGTGTATCTGAGAGAGAGAGAGCGGGGAGGGAGGGAGGGAGGGAGGGAGGGAGGGAGAGAGGGACGGAGAGAGAGAGACAGAGAGATCTGATGAACGTGCCATCTCCTGAAGGGATGGATTCTCCAAAGTAGCTTATATGTATTTGTCAGGCACAAGTAAACAAATAAATTTGCTGAGTACAAAGCACAGAAAAGTTTATTACTGCTATCTCTGTATAGGAATCTAATTAGCTAATGGTCAAAGCTAAATTGGTGCTAATAAGGGTCAACAGAATTCATGGGGAGCTGGACTTGGATCTATTGTGGCAACACAATGGTTCCAAACTGATGACACATTTAACTCCACCCTCCAGCTCAGTTTGTTCTTCTATATCATTCTGCAAATTCGTCCATATTATTTCAGTTGCCATTTTTTGATTTCCCAGCTATAGTTGGCTAGTTGCAGCAGTGTTAATAGATTACTTCATGTCTTATGCAGTCCAGTAATGTGATGCCAAGCTTCCTAAATAGACAAAATATTTGGAAGCTTTGATCTCAGTTTTGGATCTCTGTTAGAGGTGTATCCATGATTCAGCCCTATATAGCAGCACTAACAGCATCAGTGACTGAATGTTAGCTTTCTGTCATAAACATCAGATGAATGAACCAAGATCAGTGGTCTGGCATCAATTCATGTTTTTGAGATAACCTACTTTTCCTGTATTGTGGCAAAGAGGCATCTGAATTCTTGTACTCATTCTAAATGTATTCCATAATAGCTATATCACTACTGATAAACCAACAGTGGTTTCCACATTGATCATTAGTCCAGATGGCCATGCTTCATCCCTGATATCATAGAGCCTGGTTGTGGCTTCTACTTTGTCATCAGCAAATACTTATCATTTACATAAAGTTGTGATGAACTATGGCCTGCTCAAATTCAAATCTGCTCTAATATGTAAAATCTTTTCTCACGATGGTGTCTGTTGCTGTGTTGAACAGCAGCTGAGAAAGGACACATCCCTGGCATATAACAGTGAAGTCTGGAAATTCTCTCATAGTTCACCTTCAGTGTGAACCTGCTGCTTAAGCTACCATAAACCATATGATCTTACTTGGAATTCCCTTAGCAGCAATTGCTTTCTAAATCAACGGGTCAATGAACACTGTCAAAGGCAGCCACAAAGTCAGTGAATACTATGATGAGTCACTTGCTGCATCAAATTCATTCTTCCATGAATTGCAGTGGTGTAAATATCTGGTCACAGCAATCCCAGTTTGGATGATAAGCAGCATGTTCTTCACAGGCCACTTGTTCCCTTTTTTATATTTGGAGTTGAATTATCTCCACAAGCATTTTAACAATTATGGAAAGTAGAATGATTTCAGGGTACTTTTTGCCTTTGTACTGGTCTCCTTTTTTAAAAAAATGATGGGAGCTATGATGGCTTGCGTCCAAGTGCTTGGCACTTGCTTTGATGTCCAGATTGAATTAAGCAGCAGGGTTATTGTAGCAAAAGATCACCTCCTGGTTTCAGTGCTTCTGCTGTGACCTCATTGCATTCAGCTGCTTTGTCTTGTTTTAGTTGCTTCATGCCTCTTTGATCTCTCCAGTGCTTGACATCTCATCAGGTATTGGTTCATCAGAAAGGCCCAAGATGTTAGATGCTGCATTTTTATTGCACTATCAAAAACAAAAGGAAACAAATAAGATATAATTTAAAAAGCAAATGGTAAGGCTACAATTGGGGTAGCAGGACTGTGTGGGGTGCTTTAAAGAAGCACATTTTTTTCTCAGAGCTGTTTCACAAAACAACATGGGCCTGTGCTGTCCACACACACACACACACACACCCACAGGTGTTAGGAATCTTTATTAAGGCTTCTAAGCCTGAATGATTATTCCCCAGCAATTCCCTTTGTTAACACCAGGGCACCCCCAATGAATTCAACAGGTTACTCAAGAGAAGCTAGCGCTAGTATATAGTGCAAAAGCCAGGCAAGTCTACTAGGTAAAGGCAGGTCCATGAGGCAAAGGCAAATCCAGAATTCAAGAAGCATGATCTAATGTTCAAGGTTCAGATTCCAGTCTGAGAATCAAGGCAAGAATCACATCAGCTGAAGAACACACAGCAAGGAAATAGACATGTTCCCAGCATTATTTCACTCCACTTAGTGGGCTAAATAACTTCTTCCTGGTGTGCCCCATCAAGAGGGGCGAGGCTACTGCCTCACAAATAGCCTGGCTGACCATTGCTATGTCTGCCTCCTATCAGCCCTACAGGCTCTCGCATGTGGAGGAGGAAGCAGTTCTTCCACATCTCCACTGACCACCTGCAGCTATGTGCCCTCTCCCATCCCTAGCTCAGTTGGATGCTTGTCCAGTTGCTCTACTATGCTCAGCCCCTCTGCTCCTGGACTCTGGCAAACTCTGGATATTCATCCATATCTTCCCCACCCCTACCTCTGACATCCAGCCCTTCTTCATCCAAACTAAAGTCCAGGGAAGCATCCAGGGAAGTCATCACAGAGGCCTTTGCTTTTATGACCTAAAAGAAGTCCTCTTTAGTTTTGTATTCTTCGCAACCTCTTCTCAGCATCTTGTGGCAATTGCAAAAGCAGATGCAGCTTCCACACACATACGCTACTTCTGCTTTTCTGGATGCTGGAGGCTTTGGCTGCTGCTGGAGAATGTTTAAAGAGGAATCCTCTGGCACTTCACAAGACCCTTTTGGAGGCATGAAACATCTGAACACTCATCCCTTTCAGCTTTTGCTGGTAATGGAGGTAATCTTTGAGGCAAAGCCAAGTGCATTATCAAGGAAACCCCACAGCCTTTTTGGCCCATGAAGAGAATCATACTGCCTCCACAGCATGAAGGACTTTATCAAAGCAACTCTAAGTTATTTTGTGTAAAATTAGCAAGAAAACAAATGTTCTAACGAAGAGAAAACACTATTTGCACTTTCCAAAAATTGAAGTTATGTTTTATATTTGCTATTTTGGGAATTCTTTTATAACACTGTCAGTAAGCAAAGCTTGATTGGGAAGAGGTTTCTTACAATAAGCCTCAAAGGGATTTTTAACTAGTACCCTTCTCACTTTCTTCCTATGTTTCATAAGCAAAAAAAATGCAACTATATTACAGAGGAATGTACTCCTGAAAGACCAAAACTGGAGAATATGTGGCAATGAATTTTTATTTATTTATTTATTAAATTTATATGCCACCCCAATCGTTTTAACTGTATATATTCACAACAGAATTTTAACCAAATTCAAGCAGGACTAACTCCTTTAACATATAGCATATTACACAGCAAGGCAAGTTAAGACACTTAGAATACAACTTTTGAAGAAAAGATTTTAAAAACTACTGAAAAGAATGACTCAAATAGACATAAGCAATATCTTAAAGCAAAGATAAACATCTAAGTGGTTGTTAGCAGTCAGAGAAGAAAGGAAGGAAAAGAGTGTATTATTGAACATTTCTTTAATGTATTTTCACTGCATTACATTTTACTTCTTGCATTTCTATTTGAGATCTCCTGTTTTGTACAATGGTTATAGACTAAGAAAACTAAACAAAGCTTTTTTAAAAAAATGAAGGCACCTCTGGAGAACCTAAACTTTTTGGCTAGATTGTAGAAGTAATTGCTAGCTGACAATTAGCTATTGGTTCTTTCTTAAACTAGATTGGTCATCTGTAAACAACTCTAACTTTTAGTTCTACCTTCCAGCAGCTATATTAATACAGAATGGAGCCAGAATGAGATAATGGGATCAGCCATCTTGCTTGCATCTATGATGGAGTTGTTTGGAGGCTGGTGGAGTTTGAAAAGCTCAATTTCTAATCAATTCCAGAAATTGTCTATTAACCATCTTAAAGCTATAGGAGACTTTCCTAATGACAAGTTTGAAAAGACTTCATTGGGTACCTTTATCTTCAACTCTCAACAAAACCAAAAATAATTATAAGCTTAAGATCTTAAAGAATCTGGAATAAACAGCAAAAAGCTAAACAAAATTAAATGGGTTAAGGGTCCAGATAAATTTGGAATATTGACTTTTACTATAAGGTTTTTGAATTAATTATAAAGAATAAGCAGCTTCTCATGGAAAAAAACTTGTTATTGCAAGACATAACAAAGATAAATAATTTTATTATTTTAGAAACTGGACACTGGAAGGAACTAAAGTTCCTAACAGAGGGGGAATACAAGCTTGCTTTTGTTTACTTTGGCTTACAAATTGATGCAAAGTGTCATTCTCATTCACAGACTCTGAGAAGTCCTGTTGAATCTGTTGAAGAATGTCTATGTAACCCATAGTATTTACACAATGGATTCTACAGGGTTCTAGCTTATCCTTGTGATATTTAACAATCAACATGAAGCCTCTGAGTGAGGTCATTCAGAGATTTAGAATTCAATCATTTTGCTGATGACACAAATCATATCTGCCTTTTTCATCAGCTCCAAGTAAGATAGTGTAAGTGCTTAATCAATGTCTGGTTATAGCAATAGATTGAAGAAAGGCCAATAAATTGAAGGTCAATCCAGACAAAACATGACTTATCTGATTTAACTGTGTTCAACTTATTGTGGCAAGGATTACAGTCCTCCAATAGATCAAGTTTATGCTGGAAGTACTGATAAGCCTATGTCAGTCAGTAGAGGAACAAGTAATTGTCATTTCTGACATTAAACACCTTTTGCCAGGTTCATATGGTGCACAAGTTACATTGCTGCACTAATTGTCCAGTTCTCCAGACAACTTTTCAGTTAGATTCTAGTATTGAGTGCTAGGATGAAGCTGCTCTTGTAAATGATCTAAAGATTTCAGTTCTTATGAATAAAGCACTAGAAAACTGATAAGAATATAGGGTTCCAGATTTTATTACCTCAATTTGGTTGCTTGTAAGGAAATTTCTAGGCACAGTTCAAAGCACTAATATTAACCAACAAATCTCTGCATGATTGGAGACTATAAGCTAAAAGAATGTTTCCCCTTGTGTATTTTTATCTAAGTCCTATAACTATATTTGGAAACTCTGACCTGGATGCCCTCACACTCGAAGTAGAATGGGCAGACTCCATGGAGATACATGGGGGCAACCGGTTGGTTGCCTTTAGTCATGTTAGTTAATTTTAATTTTAAAAATGGCTTAGCAATCAATTTTATATCTGGTATTTAGTGGCTGTCAATTTATTTTTTTAATAGATAAATGAGAGAGAGATAGAAGAGAAAAATATAGGGGAAGAGGGAGGGAGAGGGGGAGGGAGGGAGGGAAGGAGAGAGAGAGAGAGAGAGACAAAGAGAGAGATTTTCAAGTTAGACTTGATTCTTATTGATTACCTGGAATTTTCTTGTCAACATTTCACAAGAGGCTTGCCATTGTCTTCTTCCTAAGCTGAAATAATGTGATGGGTCCAAGTCATCTAGCTGGTTTCATCATTAAGGCTGAAGTAGAGGTCACAATTTCTTAGCTTCTAGTTCTATACCTTTAACAACTACACCAGTGTTGCCCTAAGACCTGCTATTATAGGAAAGCTAGCAAATTTTATATAGTTCTCACCATTGTTGTGCAAGAATAATTGTGTGGGGGTGTGTGCCTCCTGATCACCAGGACACATGGCCACCAGTTTTTAGTGCAGCAGTCCCTACCTTCAGATTACAGATTCTTTCTTGCAGTCTACTAGATTTCTCCTCATGGCTTACTAAATTGATACATGAGTCACAGCAAGAGAGATGGTTCATGTAATACTTCTAGATCCATCAGTTGCCACTGCCTATTTATCATATCTTTATTGTACTTTCTGTGTTGCTTTTCATTTTGTCCTATTCTGGTCAACTGTGGGGGTTTTGGAGGGGCATAAAGGGCATAATATGGTTGGGTATTAGTTGATTTTTTCATCTCACAATATTCCCATTTTTTTACCATTGTATATGAATTATCATGCATGACTTGTATACTACCTTGTCCCAAAGAAAGTTATTTAAGTTGTCTCTTATTTTTAGCTTTGCTTAATATACTGCAGAATCAAAATAACATGCTATCAGAACTTGTTAACAAATTCCATGGTGAATTTGGTTTCATTAAATAGAAATGTTATGATGCAAACACACTAATAGCATATGCATGAAGGAGAAAATTCTACTCCACATTTGCTGTTTTTTTTTTACAAGTCAAAAATGTGAAAGATTGACTTGCTTTTTCAAATACAGTTATATATAAAAATGAAACTGTTATTTTATCCCATATTTTTAAAGAAGCAAGCAAATTTTGTGATTTCTTTAGTCATTAATAAAATGTAGAACCATCCTAGAAACAGAAAACTTATGCAATTACCAACACTTTTGTTAATAACTCGAATGATTGTCACATTAATAAACTAAGCTCAAATACTTACTTTTTCAGTCTACAGTTTTGAACTACTGGCTTGCAACATTTTAAAGAAAGGTTACATTTGTGAGAGGAACTGTCTTTGGATTTTTTGAATCCACTCGAGGATATTAGGATCACCTCTTACTCTCTGCTTTATTTTCATTTTGTAAAACTCCAAAAGCTTGAAGCCTTATGCATTTGTAGATTGTTGGATCTTCAGAACTTTGTAAAGGTATTGTGGGTATCAAGGTTGCTGTTCCACCTTGTTAACAGAGAGTTTTCTTAAAGGAATACTGGGGAAGATTGTCAAGTACTTTGTATGATATCATACGTTATCATACAATAGCATGCAAGAATGACATGCAAAAAAAACCTTGAAGATTTATTTGTGGTTTTTTTCCCTGCACGCCATTTTGAATACAATTTTGGACATCGGACCACAGAAACAAAATGAATTAAACAATTGCACTCTTTGTACAGCCGGGGCTGACTGATGGAGACAGGATGGAATTTTTTTCCCCAGCTCTATCTGATGTATGTAAATATTTCACTTGATTATTGAGCCACAGCATACCTT
Organism: Naja naja; assembly: GCA_009733165.1. Lineage (NCBI taxonomy): Eukaryota > Metazoa > Chordata > Lepidosauria > Squamata > Elapidae > Naja > Naja naja. The sequence continues at coordinate 101,830,614 of CM019149.1, read as the reverse complement.
TCCCCAAATGTTTGGAATTTCATACTTTCTGAAACTTCTGAAAAATGTCCACTTTTGACCTGAACTAAAACCCACAAGTGTCTGGGTTGACTCAAAGGGTAGTAAGGGATCTGAAATTGTTGATATTCATATTTATAAATGTTGTCGATCGCAAATTCATCTGTGATAATTTATTATTATTGAAAGGCTGAATAGCCAGTGATCTCTTTAGACTTACAGGACATCATTCTTGGTTTTGCTGTTGGTACTTTTGAAATTACTATTTGCTACCTCACTTGCTCACTCTTTGGCCCCAAATGAACAAATAAGTAGTTGAGTTGCAGGAAATATTAAAAGGGTTTTCTGATTGATTCATGTCAGTCAATGCTGGGGTTGTAACAGTGAAGTTGATCTGTAAGAACATTTGGTTCCTTTACAAAAGAGAAAACTTACGTGATCTGAAGATTCTAGAAAATATAGGGTGAGTTGTTAAGGCAGCAATGAAAAACAACTTAGAAAATAACCCCAAGCTGCCTGGCTCCAAGGATGAGCACCATATATCTGCACTAAGAAGATATTTTCTTCTTACAGTATTTTCTTGTATGCACTTTTAATATGGTTTGATTTAGAGTCTTTCTGTCCTAGGGGAAAACATAATGTAAAGCTCCTCTAATGTTATTAGGAAGCAGGAATTATCAGAAAGGTCAAAACATCTATAAATCTGGCTATAAAAAGTCAAGCGAAAAACCACGGTGGAGCTGAGCTAAGACTCTTAGTTACCTGTCCTTGGCCAGATTATCCACTGCTGTGAGATTTGGTAACTATCCGAATGAAGAATTGGAGTTTTAAGGAGACTGATAATACCATGAATGTATCTTTGAAACAAGTCAGTAAATCAAATATAGTTTTAAAAAGGGTTTTGAAATTGCCTCATCAGAACTAAGCTAGTCCAAAATAAATGATATTTGAAGATGCTCAATTTACCCTTTAACTCTCTGTGGCCACTTCTTTTTAAAAAAGGAAGAAAACCATACTTTATTTTTTGCAAAGGAAAGTTTCCTAATCTTTTGTGCTCAAATCTAGAGCATCCAACAAAAGATGACATATGTTCCTACTTGAATCCATCTTGCACAATAAAAATTGTAATAAAATTTAACATTTCATGAATATAATGTAGAATATTCAAGATGATGCTTCTAAGTGACTCTGAGTTGTTTTTAATTTGCTTAAAAGCATGCAGGGGGGAAATTACACGTATTCTGCTTAGCTCAACAGCTGAAACTTCACAAAGAAGGTGCTATTTTCACCATGATTAAGCTGTGAAAGGTATCTGAAATGAGCCATTGTAATTATAGCTGGCACTTTTCATCAGTTCATCAATAGAGTGGCCCAAAGTAACTCATGTCTTTGAAACAAATATGACAAGACTGAGAAATACGGTTTGTCAGAAATCCAAAGATACTTTTTTCTGCAGTCTACAACATTTAGTTTGCAACACTATAAAGCTATAAGTCACTTCTCAGAATGAGAAGAGTGACATATAAATTTAATGAATAAAATACATAAATGAATACATTTAACATTTTAAGACCAGAAATACAAGCAGCCAAATGAGATTTTACATATTCTATAAGACATTTCAATATTGGATATGTAAAATTAAAGTATACATCTTGAATAAGTGTGAAAAGTTTCTCTATTCTAATTTGCTTAATGGCTTTGGTATGCCATAGCATTAGTTGTTACTGATAGTTAAAATAAGAATGTTTTGCTTTTAGGAAAACCAAAGCAGCATTAAAACATATGTCATGGTTCCTTGCCTACATTGCTAAACTTTCCAAATGACAATAGCAATATGGCTAAAACTCAGCTGCAAACTTTGAAGTGTCACTGTAGTTGTAGCATTCTTGCAGAACTTGTTTGTTTTATTGCATTTTCTCTATTGCCTAAGATCGTCTTGACAACCACACCATTTACATATAACGCTGAACAAATCCATTTACAAATGGTCTGAACATTACACAAAGGTTTGGCTCCAGGTGTCATCCACAGCAGCTTATAGAGAAACAAGGATTCCACACTAAGTCCCTTTTTTGGAAGCATCTAGAACTCTACTGTCTAGAATCATTTAGCGGTGACCCAATAACCTCATTTTTCCACATTTGTCACAGCAAAATAGCGTGACTGTAACAGCATTTTAACACCACTTTATTCTGTTAATAGAATAATCCTCTGGGCAAAAATGGGTTCACGCTAATTAAACAAATCAATAAAATAATAGTGTTAGTCACATTATGTACTCTAAATAGAAAACCTATAAATACATCTATGAGAGCATTACAGAACATAAGATTTGGACACTAATTTTCTTTTAACTCAGCACTGAAATCTGGCAAGATATCTCCTATATGAATAAGTGAGAGTTTAAATATGCAAAAGATTTTATAAACATAAAAAACATGACTATGCTTTTAGTACCTTTAGTACCTTAGTTGATCCATAGGAATAGGAAACAATCAAAAATGTTGATCTGTTCCACTTGAAATAGCCTTGGAAAATTAACTGTAATCTATTAAATGAATTAGGGATTCCTAATATCCAACAGGCATGTCCATGTATGGGAAACCGCAGTTGATTGTTTGCTAAACAATGCTTACAACAAGAACATGGAGAACTGATTTAGGCCCTTTAAAATGCAGACTATTTTGAAATGTGTTTGGAATAGGCTTTTGAGTTATTCTTTTAGAAAACCTTTAAAAATAACTGAATTATTTAGAATACACTGTCTACAAACTCTTTTGTTTCACAGTGACCCTTCTCACATGCCAGAGGAAAAGGCAACTTTGCTATCTCTCAGATTTATCTATATTTCTGGAATCTCCATAGAAGACCATCATTTAATCTATTTTAAACTCACAGCCAGATGCATCACATGCTGGCCACACCCAAACCTGATTTATTGAAGGGGGGGAAAGTCATGATACATCATGTGACATGAGTTTGACACCCCTGTTCTAGAAGCCTGAAAAATGGCTTTCCCGAGCTGACAATCTGCCTCCCAGTTTTAGGATATGTGTGGATTTTCTAGAATTGCAAAGAGCCAAGATTTTAACATCACTTGTGGCAAGAGAGAAAAACACCTCTTTGATGGGAACAAGAGATTACTTCTAATTCTTGTTTCTTTTTAATGTGCAGCTTTTGTATCTCTTTCATAATGATTCTTGTTCACTTTAGTGGAGGCTTTTAAGAGATTCCTAGTTCCAATTTCACACACAAAAAGCATTGTAGCTTTCATTGTACAAGAAAGGTCACCTCCAACAAAAAAAAACATTTCTTTCTATGAGTTTCCTAATTAATTTAACCCTTTCTTTGGAAGCATGAAGAACACATCTACTACCCCAATTCTTTTCTGAAACACCAGAGTTGACCCTAATATTAAAGATGAAGGATGCTGGTTGAAGGGATAGATCAAAAGCCCTCTATTTCTGAATGCCACATTCATTTCCCATAATTTGAAAGCTAGCTGTATATTGCATATAACTCCCCCTTAAACAATCTTGCTCTCCTGATATCTGCTTGAAGCTTGAAAGAAGCTTGAAAGGGAAAAGAGAGAAACCAACTTGTTTACTGAAAGTCTTGGCCATTATGAGACCATAGATCTGGGAAAATGGTATTATCTCTCAAGACATATATACATTTCTGGCATGTATAAATTGAGGAAAGTGTGATCCACCTGCTAACTTCACCAGATTTTAGCCGAACTTTCTTTCCTAGTACACTTCTAAAAACAACAGTAGAAGAGTCATCATGGCTAGTAACAAGCTATTCTTGGGAGTCTTGTAGCAGTGGTACTGATTCCAAGCCTTCCCAGTTATATTACATGTAACTCCCCCTTAAACTATCTTGCTCTTCTGAGATCTATATGGAAGATCTATTGGAAGATCTACTTTGTTTTATATTCTACTGAGCAACATAATGAATACATTTCAGTGGGAACATCCGCTTGTACAAAATACATTTACATCCCAAGGAATCAGCAGATTTATTCTCATTAATGAGGGAAGAATGTCGGAGTATTAGTTAATTCTGATTTAGAAATCACTTCAAAAAAAATTCAAAACCCTTTGACATATTTTGGGCAAGCTTTTTCTCCTCAGAATTATCTACAGTGTCTTTTACACTGAAAGGAGAATAACCCAGAATTTAAACATTTTCACCACCCCATCTTTCACATATACATAAAAGAAAAGTAAGGAAAACCCTGTTTTTCTTACCACAATCATACTAAATCTATTTTTAAAATAAATTGATTGGAAAAAGTGATCTCCCTTCCAGGTAAATACAGCACTGTATTTACAATACTGTCAATCTACAGCATTTGAATTAGTAAATTAAATAGTCATCAGTTTGCAAACAATCACAGTAGGTTATTTTTTATGGATACCAGTTTGTCACATTATGTTTATTGCAAGTAGATAGTTGTTTTTCATTTGGCTATCAGAAAAGTTTGTCTCTTGCCTGCTTGACAGTTCTGGCCCCATTTCCTTCCTGCAAGGAGACAGCTACAAGAGACTAGAAAGGATGCTAGATATATTTAGGTGACGTGTGAGGTTATAAAAGTTATTAATACTATTGCACTATAAACACCACCTTGGAAACGGCTAAGAGTAGGCTCTCTCACTTGGAAGATCATGTAGAATCTGTTGCTACAACTATCGGTGATATATTGAAGGTCGTCACGATAAGTAATGGATACATGATGTGTTTAGAATCAACCTTGCTAGTCCCATTTACAAGTGGCAAACTTGCAGAACAAATGAAGACGAGCTATTCTATTCTCTTTAAGGAAATTTTAGCATGTATTGTATTCATTACAAGATATTAATAGAGATCCAGTGGACTTATTTTTCTGTCTCTTATTCATAGTGCTGATAAATCTCAACCATTTACCATGAGATTGCTCAGATTTGCCACAGAAAATGATTTGCTGAAAAGATTGCATCCATTCAAATGAAAGGTAGGTGGGTGGAGAAATAAATCCTCACAAAAAATGCTAGGTGTTGCAAGAATCGTGTCCTTATTAGTTTTACCATGTTTTGGTATCATTCTTGATCAGGTTTCCAGATCATCATATACTGTCCAGAAGTCCTTTTACAGCCACGTGAAGGCTGAAAATTTCCTTCATGCTTTATCTTTTGGCTAAACTTCTTGGGGACAATTGAAATGGAATGGATGACTGTTATGCCTATTTGCTGCCAATTTTTTGAATTTTAAGTTTGAATCTCAATATTTTCATTTCATGAATCACTCCAGGAGCTATCTGAAAAAAATTATAAATTGCAGAGTTTAAAGTAGCTAAGATTTCTCTTTTTTCTGCACTCCCTTTTTCTTTCTATCCTTTTCACTGCTGGTTTTATCTGTGTGTTTAGGGTAAGTGAGTGAGTGGATGACTGGGTGGGTGAGCATGCCAGTTTTTGGGGTGGGTGAGCATGCCACTTCTTTCTGTGAATCCTATCCCCCATTTTTTTGGGCTCAGGAACTACCAGTTTGTGAATAGGGTAAATATTAGTGATTTATGCAATAATTACCACAAATGTGAAAGTACATGTTTTATTTCAGTTGTTATCACTCGCTATACTTCTCTTCCACATTTTTAAATTTTTCACATTCGGAAACTTGGGGTATCTGTCTGTCTATCTATCTAACTAAAATAGGAATTGATTATATGTCATGTATATGATTATATGACATCAAATCAGTATCAAGAGGAACATGCTTTTCCCCTTGTTCTCTGTTGCAAATATTTATTCATTCCCATGGCAGTTTCTTTTGTAACAAGGAATGTTAAGGAACTGGGATCCTCTTTCATGTGTAAGCAAGTGTTATTTAACTTTTAAAATAGGAAATTAAATTGCTTTTAGGAAGACAAGATACGTGAGTTGTATATTATTGGTACTGTGATTTTAAACATGCAGGAGGATTTGCAGTTTTAGTCTGCAGGTTTAAAATCTCCTTTCTTTTAAATTGAAGCTGCTGGTCCTTGTCTTGATTTCAATTTTAGTACAGACCTGCTCCATTTCCTTTTCCATATGATAGCCTTCTAGATTTTTGTAGACTGCTATTGTATCTCCCTCTCAATTTCTCCCTTACAAGCTAGGCATGCTGACTTCCTTTAACCTATTCTTACAGGTCTTGGCTTTCACACCTTTAGGGTCCTGAGTGTTCTTCTCTGAACTCATTCCAGTTTTAGCATATATCTTTTAAAGGGTGATAACTCAAAATTGGGTACAATATTCCTGACCAATGGTGAGGAAAATAGAACCATCACCTCCTGTGGCTATGATTGAATGCTTCTATTAATGCAGCCCCAAATTGCACTAAATCCAACTACTTTCTTATGTTTAACTAGTAGTCCACTATAGCCTAAATCTTTCTCATATGCACTGACACCCAACAAAATCTGACTGCCATACCCATGCATTTGATTTTTCTTACCCAGATGCAATTTATATTTGTCAGAGCACAACATGATCCTGTTGGATTTGGCTCCATGTTCAAGCCTGTCAAGGTCATTTCAAACATACATTTATATTTTCTAAGATATTAACCAACTCCTGGGCTTGGTGCCATCTGCACATTTGATAAGCATCTCATTCATTCCATTTTCTAAGGCATTTGCAGTATAAGATGTTGATTCAACTGAACAGAGGCTTAGAGCAGTTCAGTCAATGCTTCTTTCCTGGACAATGGGAAACAATTTGCAAACACCTTTTGGTTGGATGCAGTTGTTCCACCCTTTGCAAATCCACTACAGTGCAATCCAATGCACATATATGCAATTGTGAAAAAAAGTATGAGATGAAGTCTGGTATTTTAAGACTTATTGTTAGATTGGCAGATTAATAGAAACAAAGAGAGGGGGAGATTGTAGATGCAAATTTAATTTAGTGTATATCTGATGCTCTACCATTCCTTCCCAAAATGAACAGAGGTTTTGTTTTTTCTGTCCACATCTGTCATTTTGTCAGAATTATTTCATGGTACTTCAGTTTAAAGATCACATTCACATTCACACAGATATATGATGCATGTAAGCGTGACATAGATGCTACTACTGCAAGAACACTGTCCTATGAAGCCAGATTTTAACCAAGCACAATAATAAACTTCATTTCTCCATATTCAGGAACTTGCTAACAGCAAAATTGGCATGGCTATCGTGCACACAATACAACAATCATATGGGTTGGCCAGATAAAAGATCTGTCCCCTGCAGAACCAGGAAATTTAGCCATGGTACAGAACAGAACAGAATAACAGAGTTGGAAGGGACTATGCAGGTCTTCTAGTCCACTCCCTGCACAAACAGGAGACTCTATATAGACAGTGGCTGTCTAATCTCTTTTTAAAAGCCTTGAGTGATGAAGCACTCACAACTTTTGAAAGCAAGCCGTTCCACTGGTTTATGGTAGATGGCTGGCTGGCTGGCTGGCTGGCTGGCTGGCTGGCTGGCTGGCTGGCTGGCTGGCAGGACAGACAAGCAGTCAAGACAGACAGACAAATAGATTGTATTCCCCTTCATTTTTCGAGTAAGTGAAAATTTGACCATTTTATTTATGGTCTTCTCTTGGGACACATCAGTGTTTTCATAATTATTCTACCTAGCCCAAGAAGTGCTGGTTTCTGCTTCACCAGCTTTAGCCCTTACACTGTGAAGTTTTTAAAATACAGACCAAAAAAAAGTTAAATGCATATTTTTAAATGGTCTCTGAATTACCTTTGTTGAGTAATAAAGATTTTATTAAGATAGAACACCAAGTAATTGAATTTTCTCATGTGAACAGGAATTGATTGCATCACCACTTTTGATTCAGAACACCAAGGAAGCATTTATCCAAGGCCATATTATTATATATACTCCATACAAAAAGAAGCAGTAGTTAATTAAAATAAAATCTCTGAGAAGAAGCTTACATATCCCATTCATCTCTTGAGTAATACAGTTTTCTGGCTTCAACTAAATATGGATTCAAACAAGTTTTAGGCTTCTAAAAAGGTTTTTTATTATTATTATATCATATTAGACCAGGATATTGGCAGAGGAGAGTGAAATCTATTAAACTATTGGTTTTTAGACCTAAATAAATTAAGTGGCGATTCTTTTTTACAGTGGCTATCCATAAGATCAGGTTACTATCCTTATTTTATCTCTTTTTCCTTTTATTACTACTACAATAAATTTTGACCTTAGGGAAAGTTTCTGTCCTGGGTTTCCAATTTATTAGTACCAAAAGTATTCGGGGGGAGTTTTATTTCCTGCTTATTTTAGGTTTAAAAACTGATTAATATATTAATTAATTAAATTTTAAGATAATCCAGAAGCTGTTGCAGGTTTTTGTTTTGTTTGGGAGTTTTTATTATGCTAAAAGAGCTTTCATATGTGTTGTTTGTAAACATTTGAATTAGTTTTTCAGTGAAGGAATGAGGAAATGGTTCATAGAGGACACTGGTCAACTCTGTGGAATTGCTTTTTCTGTTTTGAGTGTGTGTCAGTACTATGCATACATTTCCTAATTAAGGGGACTTATCTACAATTGATAGTCTAAGGTACAGATCATAGCTTACACAGAGTCCCATGAGTATACTTGGTGTTTAGATTTTACTTATGCCTTCATTGTATTGGTTAAGATGTGCTATCCTTATCGTTAGCAGGGGATGCTGCTTGTGGAATGGGGAGACTAAATCTGGTAACTTAATTCTCTATATTACTAAAATACAAAATATAACTAGGACTTGGTTATCTGAGGGACCACCTATCTTCAATTATTTCTGCCCACCCAGGTCATTCACAAATAGTCTGCTCCAGGTTCCCTCAATTAAACATTGCCGTCTGGTGGCAGATCATCTATTGTTGGTGCCCCCACCCCTAGCTGCTCCCCAGAGATATAAATGGTGCCCACTTTCCTGGGATTTCAAAAAGCCCTTAAAATCTTCACAATTTTGTGAAGCGGCTGTTATACCTGTATGGTTTATTGTTTGGTTGTTTTCAATCAGGCTGCCTATATGTGTGTGCTTAGGTGTATTTAATTATTTTATTGTTTCTGGATTTTGTAAGCTGCCCAGAGAATTCTATTAGAATGGGTAGCTATAGCAAATACTAAATTAAATTTAAAAATTAAATTAAATTATGATTTCTGCTTGCATTTTATTACTATGATCATGATGTATCACTTGTTGCTTGTGTGTACACTGAGAGCTTATGCACTGAAGACAAATCTCTTGTGTGTCCAATCACACTTGGCCAATAAAGAATTCTATTCTATTTTACTGTACTTACTCTACTCTACTCTACTAAATTGTTTTATGTAAAACACCCACCTGCTCAAAGCAATAATGCAGCAGGGTCAATATATATGGGCTCATTTGATGAAGACCATGACATATGGTAAAACTGCCATTTGGAATGTAACAGGAGTAATTGTGCAGAGCATGAGTGAACAAATTAAATTAAAGGTGTGGACTGAATGAGAATAGTATTTGGTGAGATATCTGCTTACAAAATGATGTGTTTTGGATATGTGACCTAAACATAAATCTATTAGTGCAGTGGCCCCAGACTTTTGGGGACCAGGGACCAGTTCCATGGAGAGAGGTTTTTCCGCAGACCGGAGGCGGCGTGATTTCATATGCTGCCTTGATTCCATGTATTGGGCTTTGCTTGTTTGCACAGCCCTGTTTCTGGCATGCTGCAGACCAGTGCCATCCACAGACCAGGGGATTGTGGACCCCTGTGCATACATTATAGCAAAGAAATGGATATAAATTTGAAAATATAATTGATTTGGCAATCTGGTTGGAAAAATACCATTAGTATTCCACTAATGCAAGAAGGAGTTGTTTGTTGCATGTACCTGGTTTGTTGTGTATAACTATCTACAGAATTCTCATCAAAAAGGTAGAAGAAATGATAATAAGCAAAGAGTTTGACCTTAATCAGAGTAGGAGGATCAGCCCAGATTATATTTCTCCAGTAGGTTTAATGAGAAATGTACCAATGTGACAATGTTTATTGTATATTTATTGATGTACAAACTGTATATGGTAAAGTAAATATACTTCAGATGTTTGACATACAGTATGAAGCTGGTGACTGAAGTAAGTATGATGTGTGGAAAAATATGGGAAAAATTGTGGTTCAATACTGAATAGGGAATAAGAAAAACATAAAATGATGCTCCCTTGTATTGATATATAAGGAAAGATTGTGGTGACCTTAGAGACCTTATTGATTGGGAATGTGTATATATGTGTATATTTTTGTATGTAGATGATGTGCTGCTATTGTCTGAAAACCAAATTATTTGCATCAAATGTTATATAGATTGTATGATCTAATCAAGAGTTTGATTGGTCTGTGTTAGGAGTGAACCATTGAAAATTATACATAAGTAGTGAAAAACTAGTGCAGGTAGAAGAATTGTATATCTTGGTATAGAAGTGAATGGTGTTACTGTAAACTAATTTCAACTGTTTCATTTTTTTTTATTTCTACCTGCATTTTCTTTGGTGTATTATTTCTAACTCCTTTATCATAGAATCATAGGTCTAGAAGGGCCTGGAAGGTCTTCTAGCCCAATCCCCTGCCCAAGGCAGAAGTCATTACACCATCCTGGTCAAATGGTTGTCCTTTTTTTTCATGAAAATCTCTAGCAATAGAGCATCCACAACTCCAGTAGGCAAGCTGTTCCATTGATTAATTGTTCTCACTGTCAGGAAATTCATTCTTATTTCCAGGTTGAATCTCTTTCTGATGAGCTTCCACTCATTGCTTCTTGTCCTGCCCTCAGGTGCAATGGAGAATACTGCATTGGCTCTTTTATTTATTTATTTATTTATTTATTTATTTATTTATTTATTATTTGGTCTTATATGCCGCCCTCTCTCCCAAAGGACTCAGGGCGGCTCACATAAAAACAACCATACAAATACAAAAGTTAAAATAGAATTGTGACCGTGCCCTTCCTGGCTGGCTTATGCCGCCAGGGAGGTCACCTGCAGTTGGCTCCGGGCAGTGGTCAACACTTTGTTAAAGGAGGGTGTCTTTCCCTCCGCCTTGAAAGAGGCGGTGGTGATGCCCCTCCTGAAGAAGCCTGCCCTGGACCTGACCGTGTTAGACAACTTCCGTCCAGTCTCCAACCTTCATTTTTTGGAGAAGGTTGTTGAGAGTGTGGTGGCTCAGCAGTTTCCACTTTTCCTGGATGAAGCAGACTACCTAGATCCATACCAATCGGGCTTCCGGCCTGGTTTCAGCACGGAGACGGCATTGGTCGCACTGATGGATGATCTCTGGAGGGCCCGGGACAGGGGTTTTTCCTCTGTCCTGGTCCTATTAGACCTCTCAGTGGCTTTCGATACCATCGACCATGGTATCCTTTTGCGACACCTCGAGGGGCTGGGAGTGGGGGGCACTGTTCGGTGGCTCTCCTCCTACCTCTCAGGGCGGTCACAATCGGTGTTGACAGGGGGACAGAGGTCACCCCCCAGGGCGCTCACTTGTGGGGTCCCTCAGGGGTTGGTCCTCTCCCCCTTTTATTTAATATCTACATGAAACCGCTGGGTGAGATCATTCGTGGTTTTGGGGTGAGGTATCACCAGTATGCTGATGATACCCAGTTATACATCTCCACCCCAAACCAAATCAGTGATGCCCTCTCCATGATGATTCGCTGTCTGGATGCGGTACGGATCTGGATGGACAGAAACATGCTTCGGCTCAACCCGGCCAAGACTGAGTGGCTGTACATACCGGCATCTCAGTCCAGTCAAGAGTGTCCATCATTGACCATAGGGGGAGTGGTGTTTCCCCCTGTGGATAGGGCATGGAACCTGGGGATCCTCCTGGATGCACGGCTCCAGTTGGAGGAGCAGGTGGGGGCCATCGCCAGGGGGGCCTTTGCCCAGGTCCGGCTGGTTTGCCAGCTCCGCCCTTACCTGGATCGAGATGCCCTTCGCATGGTCACTCATGCCCTTGTTACGTCCCGACTCAACTACTGCAACGCTCTCTATTTAGGACTGCCCTTGCACACAATCCGGAGGTTGCAGCTGGTGCAGAATGCTGCCGCGCGGGTTGTGATGGGAGTTACCCGATTCTCCCATATTACCCCCCTCCTGCACGGCTTGCATTGGTTGCCGGTTGCGCTCCGGGTGAGGTTCAAGGTTTTGGCTTTAACATTCAAAGTCCTACACAACATGGGTCCACAATATTTAAGGGAGCGCCTCCTACCGATATCGGGACCAACTGTACGGGCACACAGGCAGGGGCTCCTCGGGGTCCCGTCGGCAAGCCAATGTCGGCTGGTGGTCCCCCGACGGCAAGCCTACTCTGTGGTGGCCCCCGACTTATGGAATCAACTGCCTCTGGACCTCCGCCTGGCCCCTGACCTCCGCACCTTCCGCCGCGATTTGAAGACCTGGCTATTTGACCAAGTCGGGCTGTGATTACCTTACCGGGGCATGGGACAGTTTTAATTTTTAATTCGGTTTTATTGGACCTTATAGTGATTTAATTTCTTTTTAATTATTTATTGTATTTGTATGTTTTAACTGTGAGCCGCCCCGAGTCTTCGGAGATGGGGTGGCATATAAATCCAATAAAATTAAAATTAATTAATTAAATCAAATTTGACCAAATAATCATTAAAACCCATTTAAAACATTTAAAAATATTAAAACACACCCCCCCCTTAGTCCAGACTGGCCTGTTTGAATAACCAAGTCTTTAGGCCGCGACAAAAGGAGCGAAGGTTGGGGGCCAGTCGTAGCTCCAGGGGAAGCTGGTTCCACAAAGTGGGTGCCCCCACAGAGAAGGTCCTCCCCCTAGGGACCACCAGCTGACATTGTCTAGCCGACGGCACCCCAAGGAGGCCCCATCTGTGGGCGCGCACTGGGCGATTTTATCAGCTATAGCACACACATACTTAAGTGGTGGTTCACAAAGACTCCTAGATCCCTCTTACAGATACGGTTGAATCAGGTACCACCTATTCTGTACCTGTGTGTTTGGTTTTCCTAAGTGCAGGACTTTACTATTCTCACCATCAAACTGCACCTTCTTGTTTTGCATAAACTAGTTTACTGTGAAAAGGAAAAAAACATAGTGTATGTGTATATGTATATGCATGCTTGTTTATTTTTACTTATTTGATTTGTCAATCGCTTATGTATAAGGATAAACATAGTTATGAATACATGAAATGAATACATATAAGAAAATAAAAGAAACAATAGGACAGGGACGGTAGGCACGTTGGTGCACTTATGCATGCCCCCTCCAGACCTCTTACGAAAGGGGTGAGGTCAATAGTAGAAAGTCTAAGGTTAAAGTTTTTGGGGTTTGGGGAAGAAACCACAGAGTTTCCAGGTAGAGTATTCCAGACATTGACCACTCTGTTGCTGAAGTCGTATTTCCTGCAATCAAGTTTGGTGCAGTTAACCTTGAGTTTGTATCTATTGTGTGCTCTTGTATTGTTATGGTTGAAACTGAAGTATTCATTGACTGGTAGGACATTGCAATGTATGATTTTATATACTTAGATCGGACTGAAGATGGTGTCGTTCTAGTTTTTCTAGGTCTAGAATTTCAAGTCTGGTGGCATAAGGTATTCTGCAACGAGTAGAGGAGTGTAGAACTCTTCTTATGAAATATTTCTGGACTTTCTCAACTGTGTTAATATCAGGTATGTGATGTGGGTTCCAGACTGATGAGCTGTATTCGAGTATTGGTCTAGCAAATGTTTTGTATGCTCTAGTTAGTAGTGTGATATTACCAGAGAAAAAGCTACATAGGATTAGGTTAACAACTCTTAATGCCTTTTTGGCTATGTAGTTACAGTGGGCTCTAGCACTTAGATCATTAGAGATGAGTATTCCAAGGTCCTTGACAGAGTTTGGATCATCAACAAGGTCTTGACTATTCAGCTTGTATTTTATTTTCTGATTTTTTTTTGCCAATATGTAAGACAGAGCATTTATTTGTTGAGATTTGAAGCTGCCATTTGTTTGACCATTCTGATACATAGTCGAGGTCTTTTTGAAGGGTAGCAGTATTGTCCATGGTGTTGAATAGCTTTACATCAGTGAAGAGCATGCAGTTGCTCTTAATATGATCACAGAGGTCTTTATGTAGAGTATGAAGAGAGTTGGTCCTAGAACACTGCCTTGGGGGACACGACTGTTGACAGCTACAGAATTCGATAAGACGCTCCCAATTTTGACCATTTGTTGTCTGTTTGACAGGAATGCTTCTATCCAGTTATGCAGTTGTCCAGAGATACCATAAGATTTTAGTTTTAGTAGTAGTTTGTTGTATACCACTGAATCGAAAGCTTTACAGAAGTCTATGTAGATTGCATCTATTGCTTTGCCCTGATAGAGTTGTGTAGTCCATATGTTTTTGCAGTGTAAGAGTTGCAGATTGCAGGATAGTTTTTTTTCTGAAACCAAATTGTTTATTAGAGAGTAGGTTGTCTCTAAGTGGAGGATAATGGATTGGTTAATAATTGATTCCATGACTTTACAGGTGACGCAGCATAAAGAGATTGTTCTGTAATTTTCAACTAGACTGGGGTCTCCCTTTTTGAAGATGGGGATGACCGTGGCTTGTGACCATAGGTTTGGCAAGGAGCTTGTACTCATTTCTCCCTTCTCATTTAATTTTAAAGTTATAGCTTATTTATTTATTTATTTTATTTTTTTGGACTTGTATGCCACCCCTCTCCGCAAGAACTTATTGTTAATCCACATGTGTGAATCCTTTTTTTTCCTTTTCTTTTCCTAATGTTCTTTGAAATAATAAATAATTAATTTATAAGGACTGTAAATGTCATGCCAAGATATTTAAAAGTGTTGTCTGGTTGGTTTGTTCCTTAAGTAAAACTACCATTGAATTTCCTATAGATTAGATTAAACTACGGATTTTTAAACTCTCCATAGATTCATCTTAGCTGGTCAATGTCAGATTTTGAAATCCAAACATTGTAGTCAGTGCACAGCTGTAAATGACACTGAATAGAGTGTAAAAGTACATTTTACAGCTCTAAAAATTAATATATATAGGGTGGATAAGGAAGTTTACAGATCTACTTTGAAGAAATTCTTTGTATCAGCTAAAGAACCAATGTATGTCCAACATCCACCGCAATGGATTCTGGGTGCATTAGAGAAGTATTTCTCAACCTTAGAAATTTTAAAAAGTTTCAACTTCAACTTCAGAATTCCCTAGCCAGTTTATTGACTGTGGAATTCTGGGAGTTGAAGTTCACATCTTAAAGTTGCCAAAGTTGAGAAATGCTGCATTAGAGCTGTTAATTCAAACAAGCAAGATTGAATATCCCACAGTCAACTGTTCCCTAAGGCCAATATTTCCTTAAAGCTGCACACTGAGTAGAATAAAGGTTTTCCTTAAACCTGTCTTTCAATATTTGCACTGACAGACCTTTAAGAGGTTCTCAACAATTCAGAAGAAATATTGGAAAGCCCTGGCTATATTATGTTATCTATAATATGACATGGTATTAAAATTATGTAATGGCTGCTACACAGTGAAATCCTACAGTCTAGATAGTGCTGAGCAAGGCAAAAGTTCTCTTAGGATTACTGCATATAGTTGTTATTCTGCTTTTAAAAGCCCCATTTGTCCCCAATCATGGAACTGCAACTCTGCATTGCTCTAACAGTGCCATTTGCTCTCAAAGTGCCATTGGTGTGCGTAATGGTGCAAATATCAATCAATCAAATTGTTAAATATATTGTGAGTGGGATTTTTTTCCCATCCTTCTAAAATGCACTTGGATATTAGCATAGATTCTAAGTAGATGCTACACTTAAAATCCAGTAATGTCTAATTGACAATTAACAATAATAACAATAATTAGCATTATTATATTATAATGTAGTACAAGAATACCTTAGGAACCAGATATATAAGTGCCAAGGCACATGTCAGAATGAACAAAAAAGGTATGGAAAATTAATGGAACTATGTTCATCATTCTTGATAATATGACCTTAAATTGCCTGAGGCTCCTTGGGCTGGAAAGTTGCAAGCTTAGTACAGCTGAGATTGTAACAACAAATAGATGCAAGGACATCCATCAGGTCTTTCTATCCCCAAGCAGAGATGTGAGCTTCTCTTTAGAAGTGAAAAGTAGACATTTCATATCCATTTTGAGAGCAATGTTTAAGAGTCGTAATTCCCCTTCCTTTTACTAAATACATGATTTGCAAATGATCTGATTGATCTATAGGTGTGTGTTATACATCTATACACAGACATATATTTCCAAAGATGTATTGTTTTACAATGTTCCTTTCTGCTCAGCCTAGAATGCAATTTAAAGTTTATTTGCAATCTGAACCATTCCTCCCAGAGGAAATCCATTTCTTGTTATGATTTCATCGTATTTTCCATATTAATATCAACAATAGGTAGTTCTTTTTCTTTACTACAGAGATGGATGGGCTTTTTTTATAACTCTTTGCTTTGATTTCCATTTCCTATTCAGCTATTAGAAGAAAATCTCATTCATCAAAACTACGGCTTATGCTTTGAAAACCTTTATTGTTTAAGACTTCTGACTGGAATATAACATATTAATAGGAGCAATGATTGCAAAGACCTCTCCTGACCTTTCCTAGGAAAAAATGCTTATTTTGCTAACTTTATAAGCTGGTCAAAAAATCTGAAGAAGCTCTAAAGGTTATAAACCAAAAAGTATAATATGATGCTGAGAATATGGAAATCATCAAGTCACAATGTTATTCCTTGGGGTGACTTGGCAGATGATGTTTGGGTGAGACCTAGAAACTTGATTAATATTCTGTGTATTTTGGGACCCAGTGAACATCAGACAGATTCTTTGTTGACTACCCAAGGTGAACTATAGGTAGCACCAAGATTCAACAAAAAGCATTGCACTTTATTGATTACCAGTCCACATGTCCAATGAGCAGTTGGAATTATGCCATCAGCATTACAATTAGCTGTTCTTTGGGGCTTTTATTACAAAACAATAGGCTACACAAAGGCAGGGCTCTTTCAAACGCATGTCTCCAATTACTTTCCATTGCAGGACCAAAACCTAGTTGATAGTCCTTGATCTATTTTATACCCAACTCTTTATTCCTTTCTTGTTTCTGGAAAGTCTTAAAATCTCACAAAAGTTCAGAGTTAAAGATAATGCTGAGGCAGACATGCACATGACTTTCAATTGTTCCAAATATAAGGGTTTTTACTATTGGCCGGCAGTGTTTTTCTAACTACCTCCTAACTCAGGAAGTTAAGTATTTGGAATTGTTCTTTGAAATATATGAAGCCTATTAAAGACATCAAGCAATGTAACTTCTGATTTGCTGTTGAATAGCAGGGTGACCATGACTGACTGGTTCCTTCTACCAGATAGCTCAACATAGTTCTGCCTGGTTTACTGGATAAATAAAGTGGATGAGGCAATGGAGACATTATTTAAATCTGGAAGTTGACCACAAGTGACAATATGGGTTGTGAAATGGAGTAGTAAAAACAGATCTTCTTGAAACATTAAACCAATGTTGCCATTGTCCTTTCAGATAACATTTTTAAAACATCCTATTGTTTGTCCTACATCATTTAATCTTATTAACTTGTAATAGATTACAGTTATTTAAGATGCTAAAATCATATAAGGAGAATAGATAACTAACATTATCATTTTTTATTTCCAAAACCTATTTTGGAAAGTTCTTACTTACTCTTGTTCTATCATTAATGCAAATAGATATAAATACATACTGACTTTTAGAAATAACATTGACTTTTTAAGACAACTGTTCAGCTATGTTCCTTTCTCCTTTTTAAAAGTCCATCTTTGCTCTCTGCTCCTCTTTACTACGAGAAATATAGGAAACCTTATAGGTTGCTTAAATATATCAGTATGGCTGAGATCTGCTCTGAATCATCATCAAGAGCTCATCAAAGGACTGGCATTTACAGAATGAGATGTTGCTAAACATACAAGATTCTCTCTTTAAAGCGTATTTATGTATTTGGATTATACTAGTAAGCAACTTGATATATATTTGGATCCCATTTGCATCTATCCCAACCACCTCATTAAAGATTTTGTATAAACTTTGGAGAATCAGTTTTATTGCCATGCTAAAGCTAATTGCCTGCCTCTTCAGATGCACAACATCTCTCACTCAAGTATAGTTTCCCATTAGTGCAACCTGGGGATAGTCTAATTAGTAAGAAAAATAAGACTTTCCTGAAAGACTATTGCCTATCTGGAATTAAAAGGAAAGTCTCATTTATAATCAGTCTCTGTGTATTGCTTATTGAAAGAATCACATATTTTATTTTCTTCATTTTGGCCCAGACATAGAACCTGGGATACATCCCTTTCAGTATGGGAAAGAGACTATTAAAGATCTAGCATTCAGGTAGCTGAGCAAAGAAGCAAACATTTAGTTGATTTATTACTGAATTTATATCTTGCTTTTCATTCCAATGCTCCAAAAATAAAATTTACAATAGTGAAGCAAAAATACAGTTAAATTCAAAATTAGTCATTAATTTATTAACCATTCAAGATTTGACAAAAGAAATGCATTTTTGCCATCTTCCTAATGAACCTACTTAAAGAATGTATTCCATAGCTCTGGAACTACAAAAGAGAAAGTTCTCTCCTGTAACTTGATAGCAGATGCCTGGCATCTGAGCTAAGTAATTAAGCAGGGTCATAATGGGAGAATCCCACAGACCATCATACCCTAACCATTTAAAGTAGTTTGATATACAATAAATTGGGCCCAAGTATCAACTGGCAGCCAATACCAATTATCCTGCCACTTGCACTGTTCAACAGCCAGGCTGTCATATTTTGAACCAACTACAGATAAATAACAAGTCAAGATAGGTTGTAAAGACATGGATTGTATTAAGTCCAGCTGGAAATGTAGTGATTGCTGAATTAGCTAGACCATGCACATATGCTCCTCTCTGCAGTTGCCATTTGCAGATCAAGTGACAGCTAGAGTTCAAGGAGTATTCCACAAACTGCTCTTTCTCAAGAATTGCAACTCTGTGAAAACACACAGTCATAACTTCACTACAATCATAGAGACCAGGTCATTGGGATTTAATTTTAGTTTCTTTTCCCTCACAGAACCTATTATTTACTTCAAGCAATGCTCAAAGATCAAGTTAGGTACTGTAGGAAGCAGTTGAGCTATACATCAACATCATACTGTTGGTATTTCATTCCACAGCTCCCCAGCAGTTTAACCCCATAGAAGCTAAAACAGATATTTGAGGAACATTCAATGCACTATGCATTACTGTATTTTTTGGTGTATAAGATGCACTTTTTCACCCCCAAAAGTGGGTGGAAATGTCTGTGTGTCTTATACAGTGAATGTTGCTGAAGCCTCACTCACCCGCCAGCCCCCAACCCTTCAGCTTTGCCTCCCAGCAATTTTCCTCCTTGCAGCAAACAGTGAACAGCCTGGTCAGCTTCAGCACAGCCTGGTTAGCACAAGCAGCTGATTGTCAGTTGGATTGTCTCCTGACAATCAGCTGTTTCAGGCTGCAGAGATCACCATCACCTATTGCCGCCTCCGCACACCCCATTTTTGGCCTCCGCGTGCCCCATTTTTGCCTGTTCCAATCCCCGCTGCCTGGAATGGGCCAAAAATGGGGCATGTGGAGGCCAAAAAAGGGGCGCACAGAAGCCAAAAATGGCATGCGGAGACCAAAAATGGGATGCACAGATGTGGCAATAGGCAATGGTGATCCCTGCAACCTGAAACATTTGATTGTCAGGAGGCCGATCCAACTGACAATCAGCTGCTTGTGCTAATCAGGCTGTGCCCAAGCTGACTAGGCTATTTGCTGCAAGGAGGAAAATTGCTGGGAGGCAGAGGCAGATTTTTTTTCTTGTTTTCCTCCCCAACAATCCTACCTTCTAAATTGGGCCAGATATGTCACACACTAGCCACCTACACCTGTGTTTTAGTGAAGGGAAAAAGTCATGATATGTCAGATGACAACAATATCAGGTTTCCACGTGATGAAATCCATTTAAAAAGAAAAGAGCAAAATTCATCTTCCAAAACACCTTCTTTTATTTAGGAAAGCATCAAATTGGCAAAGTCTGTTGCAATTCCGTATCTGACACAACCCAGAATTACACCACATAATATTGGAAGTTAGAAACAGCCCCCAAAAGTCACATTCCCCAATAGAAGTAAATCAATGTTTCCTGGTGTCAACAATCTCCACCTCCAGGTCTCAGCATGGTCAGCTTTTGTTCCCATGGGAAGAAGAACCACCTAGCCTAAACAACTCTCTCTATCTCCACTCCTCCTGCCTTAGGAATGTGGCAGGCCTGAAACTCTTCCTCCCATAACCAGCAAAGAGAAAGAAAGAAAAGGAATATATAATAAGGCTAAATAAAATGGCTACACATATGTCAATTTCATGCTTGACAGACATGACAATATGAGTTTGACACCACTGTTTTAAATACTTCCCACCAGGAAGTATTGGAACCATTGCAAAACACTGCCCAACTGCCCAGGATAATAGCATGGATCCAAGAAAAAGAAAACAGGACATGACACCCCCTATCTATTTCTGGTATAGTTCATTTACCCAGGCAATCAAACCAGTTTAAGTACACTATCCCAAGCAAAATCCCTTTGTAATGTACCTAAAATAAAATGTCATCCAGATAAATCTGGAGGTGCAATGCTACTATTTTCTCCATTGTTTTGAGACTGACCCTCAGTTGGATCTTTCAGAATGGAAGTTTTTTTTAATAAAGCTCTGATAATTGCTCCTTTTAGACACACAAACCATTTTGTGGTGCCTATATTTCAAGCCTGCCCTATTTACATTTCCTGGCTACATACACGGGAAAATCCCAGTCATGGAATATCCACTTAAGGTGAGGGTTAGGTCTCCATGAATTCAGAGAGCAATTCAGAGAGCAAAATTGGATTCAGAGCTCACTAGAACGGTTAGGTGGGTGCATGTTTTTCAAACCTGCCTTATCTGTGTTTTTCAAGCCTGCCTTATCACTAGACTTAATCAGCTTTAATATTTTGTCTAAATCTCAAGTTTTCTTTATTTCATAGCTAGAATCACCAGGCCATATGTTCCATTTTTTTTATTCCTAATTTCTTTTTCAACTTGAGATTAACAGAAGTAACATAAACATATGAGGCTTCATCATATTAAGCCATGAGAAGCTTTTGTACTTTCTTCTAACACCTTCAACAAAATATTCCTTAAATCTACCTTAATTTCAGCCATCAGCATATTTGAGGTTCTTGATGTTTCTCCTAGCAATTCTAATTTCCATTTATTCTAACCCAGTATTTCTCATGATAAAATTTAAATTTATGAGACAGTCTACAACCTTGGTGCACTCTTCCTTGACTTTGAGCCATTAAATTGCTCCCTGTTTTAAATGTTGATCCTGATCATAATATAAATTCTTCATTAGGCAGATGAGGTAGCCTATATTTTTAAGGACAATCCCCAAATTTGCTGTAGTCTACAGAGTCAAAAGCTTTAATCTAATCAATTAAGCAAAAAATAGCCTCTCTGGTTTTTCCATTATCCATTAGTAATGACCAGTGTGATCTCAGATGCCTCTGCATCTTCTAAGTCCAGCTGGTACATCTGGCAAGTTTTGTTCAATGTATTGTTGAAATTTGCACTGCAAAATTGTGGGCATTTTCCTGATGAGATGAATGCAATTATTTGGTAGTTTGCGCATTCTTTGCACTGTCTTTCTTTTTAATTGGAATATGATTTGATTTCCAGATCCTTGGCCATTGTTTTCTGTTTATATCTGCTTAAAATCATCTGTATGTATGCAGGGGTGGGATTCTACCAGTTTGCACCTACTCGCTAGAATCGGTTAACATTCTAAGCAGTTCAGAGAACCGGTTGTTAGAAGAAATTACTGGCCTAATCCTGTAAGGAAGGCAGGAAGGAAACATTCTGGTGTTGCTTACAGAAACTGCCTCTCCGTTAACCCTTATTACATTCTTGGCAGGACTAGACTTCTCTCAGAAACTTCTCTGGAGTTTTTTTCCCCCTCCTTTGCTGGTACTTTGCTTGTGTGGAGTGACCATTTATAGTTACAATGGCACTGACAAAAGTGACTTATGACACTTACGGCTGTTGCAGCATCCCCACAGTCATGAGAGGCCAGGCGAGGAGATGCGTGCCTTGATGTGAGTGATATTGAGTTGGCCACACCCAGCCAATAACATGACCACCAAGCCATGTCCACCCAGTCACATGACCACCAAACCATGCCCACCACCTAAGCCATGCCCACAGAACCAGTTGTTAAAAATTTTGAATCCCACCCCTGTATGTATGTATGTTTGTATGTATGTATGTATGTATGTAAAGGAGTCCCTGCATATTTTACTCCACTAGTCATTGCCAAGTATGAAGGGCGGTGCTCATCTCCGTTGCAAGGCCATTAAGCCAGAGCATCTGAAGGTATTTCTGTTGTCATGTGGCAGCATGACACCACAAAGTGTTTTTATCTACCACTCAAAGTGGTACCTATTTGCATGTTTCCAAACTGCTAGGTTGCAGGAGCTGGGGCAAGAATGGGAGCTCATCCCATCACGTAGCGCTCAGGTCTCAAACCTGCATTTTAACCTGATGGGCCACCATGCTGCTCTATCTATCTATTTATCTATCTATCTATCATCTATAGATTAACTGAAGCATTTTGCTAAATAGTTTTCTGGAATTTCATAGTTGAAATTTTGTTGTTAGTAATATTTTCTAGGAGGCATTTAATTTCACTTCACAAAATCACTCATCAAGCCTTAATTTGTATCAATCATTCTGAGACAATTTTTTCTACACTTTGCCCAGAGATTTCTGCCACTCCATCTTTATATATTCCTCTCCAGTTCATGTTTGCTTTTTTTGCATAAAGGTTCCCCTTAAGTATATCCTCATCTTTCCTATTTAATTGTTATTCACAGTTACTTTTCACTGCTTGTTTAGGATTAGTCTTTCTTTCTTCTTGTTCTTCTCTGGAACTCAGTGTTTAGCTGGGCAGATTTTCCTCTCTGTGTTGCCTTTTGCTTTCTGCCTTTTTCAGCTACTTGCAATATATCAGAGACCTCCATTTCACCTTCTTTTACTTTTGCATTTCAATATATTTTTGCTTGCTCTCATCTTTAATGATGTCACAAATTTCAATCTAGAATTCTTCAGGCAGTTACTTATCAAATCTATGCCAATAAATCTTTTCTATCATCACCACATAATCATATGGATATTGTTGAAATTGTAAGTTGTTGGCTGACATTTTTATTGTTTTCTTTGAGTTGTAATTTTGCAAAAAATGAGTTAGTGAATTGAGGTGCAGTAAGTATCAGGACTTTTTCTTGTTGTCTGAATATAGAATTTCTTCTTTGTTTGCAGACTTTATAGTCAATTTGATTTTGATGTCCACCCCTGGGTTATATTTTAGGTTGTCAGAAGGAGGTATTTGCTATAAATATTAAATTTTCATAATGTAACTCTTGTCTGTCTCCTTCTTAAGGAACCAAATTTTCCCTTTCTTCCCAACATTACATTATTTCCAGTTTTCATATTCAACTCTCCTGAATTAGTACATGGGGAGGGGGGGAATTTTATCAAACAAGGCATTTCAAGTTACTATGACCAGTGATTCTCAAAGGTGTGGATTTCAAATCCCAGAATTCCTCAGCCAGCCTTGTAGATGTCCACACCTCTGAAAGTTACCATGGTTGAGAAACACTGTTATAGACAGTGCAACTTCCTTTGGATCTATGGTTAGAGCAGAGATTTGGTTCATTAACTTATTGATTGGTTTTCCTGAAATTTAAACTGAGATTGTACTATTTTGGAAGTGGTAACACTGAATTTGACATCTTTTTATTAATAATGGACAGTGTTCCATTTCTTCTATATTTTTGTTGTCTGGAGAAGATCTGATGCTCCTCTGATATGAAATGTCTTTATAATCTACTCCAAGTTTTGATTCCCAGAAACTTCTCAACTCTGAACACATGATGTTTGCCTTGATTCCTGTTCTGACATTTCACAAACCAAGTTCCCTTTTGCTTTTGACTACATCCACCTGTGTGATTGATTTCAGTCCATCTACATAGAAGTACCAGTGCTGCTTGTACTTGTCCTCTGCTCATCCTTAGTAGCATGCTAAGTGCCTCCCAAACTTGGAGGGTCATTCTCTGGTATCATGCTGCCATTGTTCCAAATGTGAATGACTATTTGGTTTTTTGGGTTGCCAGTCCCTTCTCCAGTTCATTGAATTTTGCCTGTTCTAATCACAGATGACTCTTCTGGGAGAGTATCTTGCCAATACAAATAACCAAGTTATTAGGGGGGGCTGGAGGCTAAAACATATGAGGAAAGGTTGCAGGGATTGGGTAGGTCTATAGTTTAATAAAAAGAAGGACTAAAGTGACATGATAGCACTGTTCCCATATCTAAGGAGCTGCCAGAAAGAAGAGGGAATCAACCTATTCTCCAAAGTAGCTAAATGCAGGACAAGAAATGAATGGAAACTAATCAAGGAGAGAAGCAACCTAGAACTAAAAAGAAATTTTCTGACAGTGAGAAAACTGATTTTGTGCCTACTTCAAGGCCTAGTTTTATGATGCACTAGCAGGCAGATTTATTTATTTATTTATTTATTTATTCCTTGGTATGCCCACTATTCCCTAAGAGGGTATGCATAAAACTTTTACAGGAAAACCAAGTAAACAAGCCAAATAAAATTAAAATAATAATAATAATAATAATAATAGTTCATATGCTTCCTTACCCACCACCATTTTGCACAAACTCTATTCTGTAGCTGTTTAAGAATAGTTGGAATGGTGTGTTGTAGAAGATAAGGAGAAGACATCCCTTCTAATCACTATCTAATTCAAACACTATATTTTCACCCAAAAGTTTGGATGAATCGTGTAAGACAAGTAAAGAAACTAAAGAGTATTATTTATTTATTATTTGCACTTGTATGCCGCCCCATCTCCGAAGACTCAGAGTGGCTCACAGTTAAAATATGAACAATAAATACTTAAAAAACTATTAAATTTAAATTACAAGTCCAAATATAATAAACTAAAACCGTTAAAACTATCCCAACCCAGGGGGGGGGCGTCACAGACCGGGTTGATCAAACAAAGTAAGTTTTAGATCACGGCGAAAGGTGCTGAGGTCAGGGGCCAGGCACTAGCTCCAAAGGCAGTTGGTTCCAGAGGTCAGGGCGAACAGAAAAGGCTCGTCGTCAGGGAATTACCAATCGGCACTGAGCCGCCGATGGAATCCCGAGGAGCCCTTGCCTATGAGCTTGCACAGGGCGGGCGGCATTCGATATTGGAAGAAGACGCTCCCTTAAGTATTGAGGACCCATGGCATGAGTAAAGATGCATCATGCCATGAGTAAAGATGCATCAAAGGACAAAAATTATGAACTTCTCACATGTAGCAAAGAAGTGCCCATAAAATAGCAGATAAGGGAGAGGGGGGAAATAATGATGCATGAAATAAAACAACAAAAATAGACAATACATATTTTTTTAAAAAGCAGTATAAAAGCCATCCTCTGAGGCAACCATTTTCAGACCCCTGAATTTTCCATGACTTTTAGGTGTTTGGTTAATAGATATTTCTATAGCAACTAACTACACTGCCCTGTAGTGAAAGACTGTTCTTTGTCTGCATTATAGTAACTCTGTTGCAATTCTACTTTTAACAGAATCTGTACAATGGGACAGAGATTCTTTGAAAGGATAAGCAGTGATGAGCCTTGGGAATGCAAAATTCTAATGCCAGGAAAAGAGGGGAAATAATCTGAAAAGGTAATAAAAGACATCATAAGGAACACATTGCATTGTATATGTTGACATGCTTTAGAAGTCCCCTACACATATATTGCTCTGCCTTGCATATATCCCAGGATCCTGTCTCCCTTTTCACTGGATCATTCACTCAAATCACTGAATCCAAATCACCGAATATTTCAGGAAAAGAGAGTCATATAGGGGTATTTACATATACTGAGGAAGCATAGCAATCTGGAAAGGATATCTGCATTAGGGAGATTTTCAGTCATCCAGGTCATGGTTGTTCCAAAGGTGCTTTTACAAAAGACAACTGGACTTTGTTTTTTCTTTAAAGAACTTTTGCTTCTCATCCAAGAAGGAATGGAATGGAATGGAAGAATCCTCCCATTCCTTACCCTCCAGTCAGAGCTGAAGAAGCAAAACATTTTCAAAGAAAAACAGAGAGTCCAACTGTCTGTTGAAAAAGCACCTTTGGGATATCTGCATTATTTACATGACCATTGCAGTAACCAAGTTAAAATGGTAGTCAAATAATTATAGTGCCACTAGTTTCACAGATTATTTATTCCATAACTATATAAAAATCAACTGATAGCAATGGATTTTATACTGAAATTTTAACAATCTCCTAGTTTCTATGCTGGTGCCTTAACCACTGCACCATACTGGCTCTCTCATAGTTTTAGTTTCCTTTGAAATTAGGACTTTACCATGGCATGGTTGTTTTTTCAACATTTCTGTTAGTTCTACATTACCTCAATTTTTCTCAATTGGTTAATATCAGATCAAATACCTTTCTCTTTCTTCTGTAGAAAGTTTTCAGTAAGTGAGAAGAAAAATTCTTTTGGAAGAAAATGTTTTAGTAGAGCCAGAAGTTGGGATATATAAAATCTGCCATCATTATTACCTCATATTTGTATTGGAAAAAATCACTCACATTTTAGCTTTGGTTGGACAGATGACAGTAATCAACATTATTATTGCACTAACAATTAATTACATAAAGTTGATTGAGGTGTTTTAACTAAAAAAAAGCAACATAGGGACTGTTAGAAAAGGAATTGAAAATGGTATTACACAGAATAAAACAGTTATCACTTGGAATAGCTCCAGTTATTGGATGAGATAGATAATAAATAAATAGAAATGTGATCTACTTTGAATTGTGTCCCATAGTATTCAGTGATTCATTGTCACTCACACAGAGAGACAGTGCTTCAACTCTACAATAAGGCCAACTCTTAAGTTATTTCTTTTAAATCTTTGGTTTATGTACATTTGGCATGGGAATCAAGCATATACAGTATATAATAGAAACAGAACACTATATTTTGCTGCATGATGTTTAGTTTGGATGAAAGAGCAGGTATTATTAAGAAGTAAGGTTACTGGATTCAGAAGGTCGATTTAAGACGTGGCTTCCATAGATATATGTGGTATGATAAAGAGGAATGTAGGTTAGATAAGTTATTTTTAGAGCATAGGAATAAATATATGCCCCAAAACAAGAAGCATTCTATGGACAAGAAATGATAAGTAAATATAAATGGTTAACATATTGAGATGTACTAGATGTACTTGAATTTTCTCAAGGGAACTTAAAATGAAGCTTTTATAACAGTTATGTTCTTGCAAATGATTTTCTTATATATAAATAGTAGAAAGATTTAAAGTGGATAGAAGACTTTGTGGTTTTGAACAAAGCAAGACTGAATTTGAAACAGAACTATGTACTAATGGTATTCAGCAATGATGTACTGTTCAGCGCTAGCAATGAAGTGCTATTGCTAAAATGTATAGGCTTTTGTTGAAATATGAGACAGAAGTGAAAGAATGTATGATAAAATGGGCTAAAATTTAAAATGTACAATGGACCAATGGGAAAATATGTGGTTGGAAGGACTGAAATTTACAGTATGTTCTAGGCTTAAAGAAAATGTTTATAAAAAGATGTACCATTTGGTATTTGTCATTGGAGAAATTGTTTACAACTATAAAAGTGCTTTGAATCTTTGCTGGAAATGTGAACATGAAGTGACATTTTCTCAAGTTTGGTGACTATGTAAAGAAGCCAAAAAATGGATACATTTATTCAGATATTAAAAATTATTGTTCAACTAAAACCAGAGGTTTTACTTTTGGAACAAATAGACAGGCAAGTAGAAAAAAGTAATGGAACTTTTTTATATAGGGCAACTGCAGAGAAACTATTATACACATAGAAGAGACTAGAGGTCATTCAAGATATTGTAGAATTGTTGGTGCTATTTAACTTTGCAGGGAGTTTGTTACCTGACTAATGCACTAATTTACTTGCACCTAGTCAGATAACAAAACATGTGCAAGTAAACAATCAAGTACCAAGGACTCCAGAGCAGTGGTGGTACTCAGCCGGTTTGTACTGCATCGGGCGAACCGGTAGAAGGGATTTGGAATGGGTCGCCGAACTGGTAGTAAGTTCTGGCTGGCCATACCTGACCTGGTCACTTGCCACTAGCTCATTTTCCCCACCTGCCCGCCTGCCGCTCACCCCTTAAGGTATTTCTTTCTTTTTTTCCCTCCCGACGATCAGCTGTTCATACGATCAGCTGTGCCGGGATTCCCTTTGCTGAGGCCATGGAAGGCAAAAAATAGAGGGAGGGGCTCAACCCCCTCTCCATTTTTTGCCTTCCTGGGCCCCATAAGACCCTTCTGGGAGCAAAAACACCCCCCTAGAGGCTCTTCTGAGGCAAGTAAGGTCCCAAAATGGAGCTGGGGGGAGTGTTGTGAGCCCTCTCCAGGCTCCATCTTTTTTTCTTCCTGAGCCCCAGAGGAGCCTTCTGGGAGCAAAAATGCCCCCTTAGAGGGCCCAGAAGGCCCAAAAAATGGGGGGGGGTGGCTGCAAAAAAGCCACGCCCACCCAGTCACATGGCCATGCCCATCAAGCCACGCCCATCAAGCCATGCCCACAGAACCGGTAGTAAAATATTTTGAATCCCACCACTGCTCCAGAGGCTATTATATGCTTAAAAATGGAAAGGTTCAACACCATCCAAAATGGAGGAATAATTGGTGAAGATGACAGAGTTTGCACAGATGGCTAAATTAACCTCTTTCATTTGAGAGGGGAAAGAAACAGTATCTACATTTATGGTCGACTGGAAATCCCTTATAGAGTTTTAGCATGAACAAGAAAAAAAATTTGCAATCACAATTTTGATCATCACAAAAAAAAGGGATGATAGCCCTTTTTTTTATAACCATACAGTAAAAAATGCTCACGGCTGGTTCAAATGAGACTCATGTTCAGTGTCTTGCTTGTCCTACTTCCTAACAGTTATGTTAATCCTCAAATCTCATTACCCCTGGTGGCCAGGAACAATGTGAATCATAGCCCAACACAACAAAAGAGCAGCAGGTTGAAGAGGACTAGAAACCTCCCTGTAAAATTTCAATAATGTTCTTTTGTTGTTCCAGAAAACTAGCAATTATGCAGAGCTGTGCAAAATCCTGTGTTCACTCTACATTATTTAACTCTGCAATAAATGCCAGGTTTTCATTAAATTCTCTCAGTTACTAACAAAAAAGAAGATTAATACATCATTCTGTTGGTGGTGTTTTTAAATACAACCATTATCATTTTTGTCTACACAAATTTCCTACAATATTCTTCATAGTGTTTAATATCTTAAACAAGTAACAGTGTCACTTGCCACTAGATGTGAACCAAGCTATAATTAGTGGTTCAAGTTCTCTGTATTTTTTTTTCTGTTAGTTCAGTGGAACATCCATTACTTTGGTGTTTGATTCAGAATCTCATTGAAGATTACTTTAGAGCTTACTGGCCAACCATAACTATCATAAGCTAAAAGATGTATTCTGTTCTTTGGAGAACTTTAGGAAAATCTACCTTTTGCCACAGTAACTATTGAGTTAATTGATGAAAAAGGTGCCTCAGCAGCAATAACTGCCTGCATATCTTTTGAATAGTCCTTATGAATTCATCTGTGCATAATATGAAAGGATCTCTCTGCACTCCATATTTCACCTTTTGAGTGCCCTATTTTGTTGCTGCTGCTGCTGGTGTTGCTGCTGCTGCTGCTTTTTCTTACCCATGAAATTCACAAAATTGTTCTTCTGGAGAGCTTTGGAGTCATTCAGGTCATGAATTCTGAATATTCTGCTCAATGAAATAAACAGAATTCAGCAACGGCATCCCCTAATATATTCACACATTGTTTGTCTAAAAGCTAACTGGCCACAGCATGCCTGGAATAGTAATGGCATTAATGCCCCCCAAAAATATTTTTTCTATGTTTTAAAAGCCAAGTGTAGGTGGCCTTTTTCTCCTTAAGCACACTGGGCACTTCATGTGTTCTTCTGGAAACAAGCAGCTGCCCTGAAGAATTACTGGCATTGTCACCTTGGTTACTTTTCTAACATAAGGAAGATGGACTTTAGGAAAATCAAACCAGTCCCCTAAAATCGTTGTGTATATTATCTACAAAACAATTGTTAAAGCTTTACTTCTTGTTTTTCAATCACTAAGTCATGTCCTATTCATCGCAATCCCTTGGACTACAGTATGACAAGCCCTCTTGTCCACCACTGTCCCCCAGAGTTTGCCCAAATTCATGTCCATTCTGTCAATGACACTAACCATCTCATCCTCTGCCGTCCCCTTCTCTTTTGCCTTCAAACTTCCCCAACATCAGGGTCTTTTCCAATGCATCCTCTCTTCTCATTAGGTGGCCAAAGTATTTGAAGCTTCAGCTTCAGTCTCTGTCCTGCTGAAGAAGTCTTGGGGTTGATTTACTTTAGGATTGATAAAGTTGTAGAGTTAATCCTATGCCCCCATTTCAGATTAGCCTCTTTTTGCATCAATTCTGTCACATATTGATGCTTGCTTAGAAGTAAAACACATAGGCTGAACTGGGGCTCTACCAGTTTAGTATCTCTAGGGCTCCATTTTTAGTGATTCAGTAGCTCTCATCTCATCAGTGCTAAGTCTTCGACTTTCACGTTGCCATGAAAGAAACTGTAAAATAAGAGTCAACAACCAAAAGATTGGTATTTGCGAAAGGGAATTATCCTATTCCATAATTGCCCAGTGTTATATTTGTATCTTTATCACCTATAAGGTTTGTAAAATAACTCAAGGAAAAGCATTGTAAAAAGAGATTCTCTCATTGGTCTGCCAGTGTTTTGATTATCCAAATCTTCTGATTTCTTATCTATAAATAAAACAGAGTTTGATCAAGACACTTATGTATTTCAAGTGACTTGGATACTTACAATAAGGGGATCTTTGCTTCATAGGAATCTTCAATGATCATAAAGTAGTAATAGCCAATCAGAACCTGCCCTTTCAGATAACAGACAAGCACAAAAATGTCTCAGCCAGCAAGGTTTGAAGCCACTTCAAACTAATCTTCTCTTCCTCATCTATAAAAGGGGGTGGGGGAATACTTTGCAGGTATATGATAATAGGAAATTTTCCATATTATGAAAATCAGAAGGGCCAGCAGAGGAGCATCTGCAGAACAAACCTTTCTGATCCAACATATTGGCACCAGTTATCATAATTATTACAGTCCTGAAGCAAGGCAGACACTATTGAAATGCCCTCCTTGGAATTTGAAAATCCTTCGTCTATTTAGGACAGCATTGCCCACATTTTTTTCAAGTCAAGACCCACCTTTGGCATTGAAATGGTGCACTGAGCTAACATTGAGCCTTGGTGGTGCAGGCTGTTAAATGCCTAGCACTTAAGTTCCAGCTGCCTGCAATTACTGCAGGCTCGAATCCCACCAGGCTCAACGTTGACTCAGCCTTCCATCCTCTCGGGGTAGGTAAATTGAGGACCCAAGATTGTTGGGGGCAATAAACTGACTTTGTAAAAATGCCGCTTAGTAATAAGCAGGCATATACAATGGAATGAAGGCTATTGCTGAGCGCATTGGGTTGCGCTCCAAAAATTGTAAGCCACCCTGAGAAGGGCGGCATATAAATATGAATTTTAAAAAATTGTTAAATTAATTGGGGAAGCCAAGAAACCCTCCCCCCGTTTGATTTAATCACTGTTAATTTAATTAAATGCCATTAAAAATTACAACTAGCAGATTTTAAAGGCTCTTGGGAGACCTGTATGTGGGCTTCAAACCTGAGGCCTAATCTGACTGGATGCTCAACTGGGTTTCAAATCAGAATCGTACCCAGCTCTCCCCATAAATGCCCAGGATTGAAATTTTTACCTTTGTACAATTATTGCAGGAGTAGAGTTACCTCTCTGATGACACAGGTACATATGTGGAACAGTCCAGATTCAGGCTCTTTTTTTCCCCTTCCACAGGACAGACAGACTTAATAATCCCCGAGAGAAGAATTGAGATATGAATTGTCATTACTTAGAAGTCGATTTAGCCTCAGTTCTCTTTCCTTTTTAGATAAGAAAAAAAGTCAGGCCTATATTGACACAAAGCCCTATACTGACATCTAGTGGGCATCCATCAGAAGACTTTATTAAATTAAAATACCTTGAGTCCACCCATGTGCATATGAATATTTTTTTCTACAGTTTGATGGGGGTAAATTAATAATGCTTCTGAGAGTGCTTGTTTTTTTATCCAAGCAGTTTAAAGAATCTTAAAGTGGCACCTTATCCAGAAGAAGCCCAAAAATACCCTAAATAAACAGCACTCAGCTAAAGACCTAGCTCTGGAGTCCTTAGTAATCTCCAACCTTGATGCTCAGAGGGCACAAAGGATTCCACAGTTCAATCCTGATCTACAAAGCTCTTGTACTGCAACCTAGCTTTCTCATGGAACAAATCCATACAGCAGGAAGATCGTTTGCTGCACACTTGAAACAGATTCAGTATAGCATCGCAATGCCTTAAGGAAGCTCATGCATTCAGAAAGCATTTGACATCAGGGAGAACGGACATGCAAGCCTTGAAATCAGTGACATTAATATAGTACTTGAACTTTTGCCTTCTGGGAGAATAATAAAGAATGCGCATTCCAAGGGCACGTTATAAAAGATGTATTCTATGGACAGCTACATATTTACATAATAATACAGGAAAGAAATGGAAAGAGTTCCATGGAAGTACAAGTATCTGAACTAACAAACTTTGCATACAGGAATTCAACTTTTTCTTGATTGCCGTTTTTGCACAAATCACTGTCATAAATTTTGACATTGCACAATTTAAACTAGCTTAATGTGCCAGCAGTAAATCCTGCCAGAGCAATACTCATAGTCGGATGCAGCACTGTCATGCCCCTGTCAGAGCCTGAATCTGGCTTCGGAGAAAAATGGGGAGGAGCAGGCCCAGTCAGGCCGGGCCTTTCAGGATTGGGACAGATGGTAGGCAGGGAGGAAGGGGGGCAGGATGACAAAAAGAGGCCAAGCAGTGAGCATGAGAGAAAGAGCTCAGGCAATGATCAAGGACAACCCCTCCTGATCTTTGAGTACGGAGAGTGAAGAGAAGGCAAAAACAATGCAGACTGACCCAACTACTCTGGAGGAGAGTGCCCTGCCCCTCTTCACAAGGCACACCTGGGGACTGAGACTTAAGGAGATGCTGTGGAGAGGGACAATTGTTGCAAACAAATGCTGAATTCCTGGAGTGTTGAGTGCCGACATTTGAACTTTCCTAGATTCCTTGCATTCTTTCTGGATTTCTTGCTTTGCAGCTGTGGTGCTCACAGCATTGTGATGGACTATTTGCAGCCAGAGGCTGCTTGAGAGGGGTGTGTGTGTGTGTGTGTGTGTGTGTGTGTGTGTGTGTGTGTGTGATATCACTTTGCTCTGGGACTTGCCAGAAACGTGGGACCGTTTGGGGAAATTTGGAACAATAAAGGGGCGGTTTGAACTGCCAGCTGCCTGTATTACCTTTGTGCTGTGCCCCAGGTCATCACACAGCATCATGCAAAACTTCAAAGAGGACAGACTGGGATATGGGCAACACATCTACAGCCATATACTGTAAATGACCTGCTGAACAGCCTACAAGAACAGAAGCTGACATAACATCTAACTTTCACAAAGGAGTCACTGACACATATAATGCAATCACTCCTTCCTAATCATTTTAGAAATGCATACAGTATAGCATACCATTTGTCACGATAGCTGGATTATGACTTATTACATTAAGCCATAACATGCTCTGTTCAGTTTTGGCTTGGCATATTCCATGCTTTCAGCTATTTTGATTTATTAGAGCTGCCAGATCCAGGTTGCAATTCAGAAAACTCTCAGTTTTAGCTGCCATCCTGAGTTTTAGTATCCAAATCTGATAGATCTAGATTTATTAATCATGATTTCTGATTTAGTATGAACCCAAATAATAGAGGTCCATACAAGCCATTGGTAAGAAATCCATGCCTTAATGTGTGAATTCGTCTGATTAATATCTTGGCTGGTCCATTACCAGCAATCAACTGCTAAAACACAAAAACTAGAATAATCACTAGATCAGGGGTGGAAACTATGCCCCTTTTATAACTTGTGGACTGCAACTCCCAAAATTCTAAGCCAGCATGACTGGCTCAGGAATTCTGGGAGTTGAAGTCCACAAGTCATAAAGGGGCCATAAATGCCCACCTGTGTACTAGTTGATGCATCACTATGACTTCACCCTCAGAATAATGTAATGCTTCTTCTTTTTTGGCTTGGAGTACCTTACCTTTCTAATTATATCTAATTATATAGATTTTGTGCTTGATTACAGACTAACCTGTGCACTAGGGAAAAAAAGTTATTGCAAAATATTGTTAATATTGTTTAACTGCACAATATATTTTATTTTTTTAAAACTGTCGTGGTTTTTAATGCTTTTCTATGTTCCATTATCTGTTTTAATATTTTCTATTTACTTAATGTCAGAGATAAAATACCTTTAAAATAGTTTACTTCCTAAGAATAGCAAGGAGCAGGCCAACAGTTCCCTCTTTTAACATGCTGACAAGGTAGCTCCCAGCATAGGTCAGAAGTTCCTGGCTACCCTCTGTTATAAAGGAGGAGGGAAATGTGTATTTCCATGCATCAACTATAGAATGATATAGCAATTTATGCTGCAACTGAAGAGTAGTAATTCTCAGTTTACCACACTGAAAATATTAAAACAATTAAACAACCATTTTGATTCTACATTTTAGAGTGTATTCCCTCACAGCTCTTCCCAGTATGATTTTATATGAACCAAAAGTAAAATGATTAATTCCAACTAAGTAAACTACGTAAATTAATGATTAATTCCAACTAAGCAAAATGATTAATACCAAGTAAGACAGCCCGGTGCATTTTTACCCCCTTGGCAATCTAGATTACAGTGAATAATCTCTTTAGGCTCCAGCAGGTGATTTTGGTTTCACACAGAGACCAAAGTTGGAAGTATACATGGCCTGAATTTGGTTGCTTTGATTTCAGTGTTGATCAATATAAATGTGCAGAAATTGCATATTGCTTCATAAATTCTACAGATCTCTTCTTAATGAACAACCACTTGTCAAACATAGAATTGGTTCAATAAGGCTATTTAAATTAATTGATCAGAATTATTTAGCCAGTCATTTTAGCAGTCTTCCTAAACCTGTATTTGTTACAGGATCCAGTGATTACCCATACACTAGTATTTATTGAAAAGAAAGTTAAGTAAATATTATAAAATAATATTTAAGATGAACATAGGCAAAAAGGTGCTCATAGCTTCCTTATTCGGTTAATTTACAGTAACAGGTTTAATCTAAATCCTTTTCAAGAGATTCCCCTCTTACCCATAAATTTGTGTTTGAAATACAAATTTGTATGATGTACATTTATGTATGTGTGCATATTCATTTATAAATACATTTGCCTGCCTCCTGGAAGCTACAATCAAAAGTAAAGATAGAGCAAGGATAAAAAAAGAAATTGAATTGATAACTTGTGATTATAAATAAAGTACCCCATTTTAAAATTAATACTCATCTGCGTATCATAACCAGTTACTGTTCTATATATGAACTATTTCCATGCAAAGTTTATAAGGACCCAGTGTCATACATTCCCCGCCTCCTTTAAGCAGAAACTACAAGAGGAAGAAAACAAGGTGGAGATGAATCAGATGAAAAGTTATCTCCATGAAAAAGAGGAGGTGAAGAGACAATGAATGGGAAAATGGGGTGGAAAGAAGCAAAGGGAAGGATAGTCATGTTGAGGCCACACAAAAAAGGGGTTAAAATTCACAGGGAAGCAGCCTTCCAGTAAGGGCTAAGGCAGGGGTGTCCAACCTTGGCAATTTTAAGTTTTGAGGGCTTAAAATCCCAGAATTCTGGGACTTGAAGTCCACAAGTCTTAAAGATGCCAAAGCTGGACCTCTTGGACTAAGATCATTCCACAGAGTAGTGACAATCAGAGTCATCACACTTTTCAGTAACATGTTTCATCTTCCATCTATTTATCTTCAAGGAAGTCTTCTATTCGTATCGCAATCAAAACAAGACCATCTCCTCACCATAACAATCAGTACTTCTGGATAATTACCTCGAGGAAAAAATCCTCAGCCTTTTATCAGATGAATAAGGTGTTGCTCTAGAATATCTTGTGTTATTGCACAAGATTCATCTTACTATAATCTCATTTCACACAACAATCAATCTTCAATTGATTTTAGATCTATCATATGAGATAATAGAGAATTTGACAGATTGACTGAAGTAATGTTACCTCACCAGTGAATACAAATATGGACAGCTAAAATTGGCTTGGAGAACAGCTGGCTTTCTACAAAAATGAAGCTGGCAAACAAAAATAGAAAGGGAAGAGGATCAGCTTAATTCTCTAAATAGTACTGAATCATCTTTCAAAATTCAAATCTGTTATTGTAGGAAGGTTATGCAGCCTTCACAGTGTTTGTTCTCCCTTTCTCCTAATTTGGGTGACCTTCTTTCCATGCTTAGATCAGCAAAAGGAGACAACCCTACCATTAGGCAGCAAAGAATTTATTGCTGGTGGCAGAAGCTGAGGCACAGTAATGGCAGATTCTTGAGGTCCCCAACTTTTCCCCTCAATATGCTAATCTATCTATGGCCCTTTATTCCAGCTTTCTTCCTTGAGTTTAATGAAGGATGGCAGCCCAGTCAGCTTCTGTAGACGGAATAGGAAAGGTACTGACAGCAGAATGCCTTGGGCCAGCCTAGTAGAAATCTTACAAGGAATCAAATATAAAACAATGATGTTTGCATTTTAAGACATGGAATAAATTTTAAAAAGGACACCCAACATTCATTATGAAAGGCATAGCAAAGGTTTTCACCGTCAGCTATGAAAAGTAGGTAAACATCAGTCATAGAACCATCCCTCTGTCTACTGATATATGGATTGCTCTGATATCATTGTCTCTACCACAATTGACAGTCTGCTACCTTACAAATGTTTTAGACTATCAAAATCTTTAGTTAGTAGACTCAATATTATAAAGTCTATTTTAAATAAAATTTGCAAATATCTGATAATAGTAAGGTTGCTCGTCTCTACCACATGGGATCATATCAGAATTCATATAATTGTTTAACAAGTTCAAATTAAAAACTAATTTTAAACTAATTCATATTCAGGTTACAGAAAGATAACATCACAAGAAATGTATTGCAGCAATCAAGTGGGAGTTGAAACCAAATATATACTTATGGATTGTAAGATCAATAAGAAAGTTCCAGTTTACTCTTGGATTTAGTTATGTCCATCATCCTTCAAATACAATTCTTAAACTTGCTCTTATTTCATGGGAAGGAGAAAATTGACTTTTCTTTCTTAACTGTGAACCTTCACATAGTAAGACTGAGTTCGTGATAATACACTGCTTCCAGATAGTTATCTTAGCTATCTTACTAGATAGATTAACAAACTGTCACTCCATCTTGCCTATTACCCTCTCTTCCTGCCAAACCTTAATCCTTCAGCAACTCTAATGTAAATTCTAAAGCGAGGCTGGTGATCTTTCATTTTGTAGCATTGTAGTTAATCAGAGATGACAGGTGAAAATCATGCAAAACAGGGTAGTACAGTGGGGAAAGTGATCAATGCCAATGAGGAGAGACATTCAAAACTTTTTATGTTGCTTGCCAGAATTGTTCCACCTTACCTAGACAAACAACCTAAAACAAAAGGATGTGTGTTGTTATCACACAGACTTATTGTGTGAACACCTTTCAGTGTCGGTTTGGAAACTTAATTCCTCTTTTCAGGTTTAACGTTTTTTTTTTTCAGGTTTTAAAAGTTGTAATATATAGTTACACTGCCCCCTGCTGCATAGTCAGCAGATCTCTTTTGATGTAAGGAAACAAGTGGATGTTTTCTTTAACACAGACACATGCACAAATGAAGTTTTACCTAAAGACAAAATAGTGCATGCTAAGCAAGATTAAATAATATTCACTGATGAAGACGAATATATCCTGCACTATTCACCGAACCACCCACAACTAGAGATGGGAAGGCCTGGGGGGAAAAACCAGAAAAATTGAGGAAAAAACAGGCTTTTTCTATTTTTTTCCAAAGCCATTTTTTTCTGGAAAATTTGAAAACAAAAGTGTGTGGAATATGGTTTTTTTAGCAATGATAAATAATATCTCTATCAGTCATGGTATTCAGCAGGTTCTGCCCAGTTCTGGAGAACCGGTAGCAGAAATTTTGAATAGTTCTGAGAACCGGCAAATACCACCTCTGACTGGAGGTTTTACAGTATCCTTTCTCTGCCACACCCACCAAGCCCCGCCCACAGAACCCATAGTAAAAAAAATTGAATCCCACCACTGATATCTATAACATGGTGTTCAGGCTATGTAACATTAAGACATTAATGAAAGGTTTCTGTAACTTTTTGTAGTCTTAAATTATTGCAAGTTCTGTCAACTGAAGAAAAGCAAAAGCTTGAATACAATTCAAATAGCACTATACTTCTGAATGCAGTTCAGGCCTTAACTGACAGGTAAGAGGGTAAATTTGTCTGACAAATTAATTTCTCTTTTGTAACCCTTAAATGAGTCCTATTAATGTTCACTATCACAGCATGTTTACCTATAGTCTGGTCAGTAAATTGTTTTTAATTTTCCTCCTCTCAGTAAAATGTGAGACCAACATCTAGAGCAGGGGTGTGAAACTCAAGGCCCAGGGGCCTGATGCGGTCCGTGGGGTGCTTAAATCTGGCTCATGGGGCCGGCCTGGAAATAGCAAAGGACAGGTCTACTGTGCCTCTAACAGCCAAACGGGGCACAGGAGGGCTGTGCATGCCCCCCGCCCAGTTTTTGGCCTGGATGGCCTCTTGCAGCACTTTGCCAGCCAAAATGTGGTGAGGGGGCCATGTGAGCCTCCTATACACTGTTTTGGCCAGCAAAGTGCTGCAGAAGGCTGTCCAGGCTGAAAACAGGGCATGAGGGGGACTTGCGTGGTCCCCACACACCGTTTTGGCCAGCACAGTGCTGGAGGAGGCTGTCCATGCAGAAAACAGGGTAGCCTGTTTTTGCCAGCAAGGTGCTGCAGGAGGCATCTGTCCCATCTCCCCCACTCCAGCTGGCCCACAGAGAACTACAATGCTGATCCAGTCCTAGAAGAAATGTAGTTTGACATCCCTGATCTAGAGTTTGGAAACATTTCCACAGTACAATTTCTGCTGAGAGCAAAGCTGCAATTTGCAAATATTGTGAGAAGAAATATTCTTTTCTAAATGCTACAAGGATGACAAAACACATGCTTGCACACCAGAGATGCCCTAAAGACATTTAAAAATACTTTATGGAATTAAATGAGGACCAGAATGAAAGTGCAAGTAACTTTTCCTTCTAGAGTTCTAATTCCCGAAACACTTTTTTTGCAGATTCTGGATTATCACAAAGTGTTTCTTCCCCCATAGCATCTTCAAGTAAGGAAGTGTTGCAAATTACTGCCTCACAAAAATACACTACACCTTCATTTATAAATTAAATGACACTTGAAAATCAGGAGAAATTTATCACACTTGCAAGAGCAATATATGCTATTGGATCAGTATTGTCAATAATTGAAAATGCACATTGACAGGAAGCTTTTAAATTATTATGACCATCATACCATTTGCCAAGCAGACATTCCTTCAGCAAGCCTCTTTTGGAGTCAGAATATGAGCATGTGATGGAATCTGTACAAGGAAAAATCAGCGAAGCACTATGTCTTGCAGTACTTATAGATGGATGAACAAATATTCGGGAGGGTAGGAATCATCAACTTTGTGATAACACCTCAACCAGTCTTTTATAAAAGCATTGAAACTGGAGAGAACAGCAGGGGTGGGATTCTACCGGTTTGGACCAGTTCTATAGAACCGGTTGTTATGATTCTGCAGTTCAGAGAACCGGCAAATCATGTCCCTGGCTGACTCCACTCCTCTCCGCCTGCCCCTCTCCTCCCTGCCCAGTTAGTTCTCATTGTGTATGTGCGACATCGCACGCATGCCCAACATCACTGACTGCATTCTCCCCCACTGTCACTCCTTAAGGTATTTTTTTTCCTCCTGACAATTAGCTGTTCGGATGATCAGCTGTGCCATGATCCCCTCGCTGTCTTACTGCTTCACCCAGGCTTCCCTGAGGCCCAGGAGGTAAAAAGGGGGGTGCGGGGGTGCCCCCCCACTCCATTTTTTGCCTTCCTGCGACCAAAAACGCACCCCAGAAGGCTTCCCTGAGGCCATGAGGCCCAAAAATGGAGCACAGAGAGGTGCTGCGTGCCCTCCCTGCGCTCCATTTTTTGCGTTCCTGGGCCCCAGGGAAGCTTCCTGGAAGCAAAAACCCCCAGGAGGCTTCCCTGAGGCCCAGAGGCCAAAAAACAGAGTTTGGGGGGGGTGCTGTGAACCCCACCCCCTGCCTGTGCTCCATTTTTGCCTTTTTGGGTCTCAGGGAAGATTCCTGGGAGCAAATATGCCCCCCAGAAGGCTTCCCTAAAGCCCAGGAGGCCAAAAAAAAACAGGGGGGGGGTGCTGCAAAAAAAATAGAAGCGATGTCCACCCAGCCATATGGCCATGCCCACCTAGCCACGCCCACAGAACCGGTTGTTAAAAAATTTGAATTCCACCCCTGGAGAATAGACATACTGCTGAGTATATCAGCAGTGAAATATGTGCAGTTTTAGAGAAAATTGTATTTGCTTTGCTCACTGACAATGCAAGTAATACAAAAGCTGCATTGGAAATCACAATGGACAAGTATCCACATATTACTGCAATAGGATGTGCATCTCATGGACTAAACTTACTTCTTAGTGACTTCATGAAACTGGACACCCTTCAAAGGACTTGTAGAGCTAAAGAAGTTATCAAACATGTAAAAGTTACTCATGTTGTCACCAAGTCTTGAAGAAGCAAGAAAAAGATGCACAGTATAAAATAGTGATACTGAACCTATGTAGTAAAACACGTTGAGGTGGTGATCTTTGAAAGTTTACTAAAAAAAACAAAGCAGTTCAAGCAACAGAAATAACTGAGGATCTTAACATTCCTAAATTACAAGGATGTTCTTGATGACGTGTCTTGGGTTCATAACTCCCTACAGATTTTAACATCAATTTTTTCAGCAATCTGTGCATCTGAATCAGACACTGCACTTTTGTCAAGAATTCCTAACCACATGGCTATGATAAAACATGCTTTTAAAAATCTAAGTGCATCTTCACTTACAACTAATGAAAAAAGTAAAGTGAAAGATTTTATTAAGAAACTGGGAAAAAAATGTGTTGCCATCCAATACATGCTGCTGCAAATCTAATGGATCCAAGATTCAAAGGCAGTTCTATGAAAGAGAATACAGCTGCTGCACTTGACTGGGATTACAAAACATGCTGCGTTTAGGACCTGATGTTGGAAAAGTACTTTCAAATATTGTAGAATATAAGACTTCTTAAGGGATTTGGGCCAGGAATGCATTCCGGGAT
The DNA here is from genome assembly GCA_009733165.1 of Naja naja. Classification (NCBI taxonomy): domain Eukaryota; kingdom Metazoa; phylum Chordata; class Lepidosauria; order Squamata; family Elapidae; genus Naja; species Naja naja. The sequence continues at coordinate 101,788,785 of CM019149.1, read as the reverse complement.
TCTGCAAAACATATCCCTTCTGCAACAGGGTGGCAAGGTCTCTGCAGCACACAACCTCTGACACCTCTTGCATCTCACTAATTGCAGATTCCTGCATCTTCTGCTGCATGTGAAAGAATCTGGTCTATGTTTGGTAATAATCAAACCAAATCAAGAAACAAACTAACCTGTGAAATGGTAGAAAAGCTTGTTTCAATCCATGCAAATCTAAAGTTTTTATAAATCCATGAGAAAAATGACAGAGGAAGAAACGGAAAATGACAGATCAGAAAATGAGATACAATAAACTGCATATATATGTTGTGTCTTGTTTCTCTTTTAAAACCACTCAAAAGGTAAACTTTCTATGGAGCTTAAATATTGAGGTGGACCTTAACTTTATTTGCTATTGGTGCTAAGGGGCAAATCTGATTATTTATGTGTTTCTTTTTTTTACTGCTCTTGAGGGGAAAGGGGGAGTGTTTACATGTTTTATTGCAAGCATAATACTTTTGCATATACTGTATTTAACGCAACCTGTAAAACTATTCCACACAACTTTTTTTTTCTATTTTTCCAAAATTTCTGTTTTTCCGGGAAAAAAAAACAGGAGAAAAAGTTTTTTTTCTCATGGCTTCAAAATTTCCAGAAATTTTATATCTCTACCCAAAACAGCATTGTTAGTGCAGCCATGGTTTGCTGACTAAATTAACACTTCATGCTATACCATAAACCTTGGTTTACAAAACATTGGGAAAATGTAGACTTCTTTTATAAGGAACCAAACCAAATGCAGATCTGCAACAAGTCTCTTTATTGAATATGTGAACATTGCATTGATCACAGGGCTCCCAGCCAAGAGTACACAAGCCCTAAACAGTATACATTAGGTAGGCATGGGAGGATACTTAAGATACCATGAGTAATTACTATCAAAGGGCATCTTCTCAGAAGGCAGGGCAGCAAAGCTTTGCCAATGGATGGTGCACCATGAAGTCATCCCAAATTGCCTCAAATTTATGTAAATCAGGTTACATTTACAATAACATTATCTTAATAGTATTTTCTTAAAGCTTGGCATAACTACACTAAGGCCTTTTCTGGCCTTCATGAGCAGGCAAAAGAACCATTTCTACCATCTGAACACAAGAATATCTGGATTATCATTTCATTGAAAGCATGCCATGCCGAGTGCTGAATGGTTGGCAAAACAGCATCTACTACAGCCTTCTTTTGCAGTCTGACTTGCTGCACGTGATGCAGGCCTTCAATCCAGTAATGTTTTATTTTGATGGTGAACCAGAAAGGGTAGTACACACCAACAATGTAGTCCACTATCATTCTTAAGTCTTGGAGAGTTTTGCCTTTAAAGCCATATTTGACAAAGCCTCTTTGCAGTTGTCAACTAGTGTGCATGGCTTACAGGGCCAATTTCCAGAAGAGAGATTTGTGGGAAGTTCTGTCCTTATTACCTGTGCGGTCCTATATCATACACTTGATTGAGAGTTCCTTTAGAAACTGTCTCTCAGTGAAATGAGAGGCTCACCAACTGAAATTCTAGTGAATGAAGGATCGATGTCAAGTTCTGTTGCAGTGTCTAGCAAGTTGCCAATTTTACCTGCCCATTTGTTGTTAGACAAGATCTTCCCAATCAATTTGTGATTATGTGTCGTAGGGGTACCTCATTCATGTGGAATGCACACACCAACCAGTTCAACTTACAGTCAATCTCGACCTCTACCCAGTGCATGGCACCACCTTCACAACCAGTATTAACATTTGTAGAATCTCCTCCAATGGCCTTCAAGCTTTTGTCAATGCCTTTCTTCTTCATGACATACACCAGATTATCTGCAATCACTTGACTGCAATCACTTGAGCAGGTTTTCCTGTTTTTCAGCCTTTATCTGGAGTGAAATGATAAAGATGTCTTCCACTTTAGTTGCATCTATATGACTATCAAAGAAGATACATTCTATTTTGCCCTTCTTACAGAGCTCATCAAATTCTTGATCTAGGGACTTCATATTCCTGGACTCCCTTGACTTTATTGTGGTCAATACAAGTCTCTTCTCTTCTTTGGTTATCAAACCAGCATCTATGAAGGCTTGTGGTAATGGCAGCACCAATACTATATCTTATGCTCTGCATAGTGATATTTGTTGTTTCTAATATATTGTATTCTGTCTTTTCTTTGAAGTAGAGGGCACATGTGTTTGGTCTAAGGCCTCTTCATAACTTCCATCACATCTTCATCATCAGTCATCTATTCTTCATTTTCAGCATAACAGATAATTACTTCATTTGTCAGTATTGAAATGTCTGGAATACTTCTCTGCTTATATTTAGTGAACCTTTCTCTCTCATTGTCTTGCCGCTTTTGCCTTTTGACAAAGGCATTTCTGCTTGAGCACATCTGGCAAACCAATCTGGTGCGATCCAAAAGAACCATCTTGTCCCTATAACCTTTAACAAAAGCAAGTTCCTTCAATTGTATCTTTGTATCCTTAGGGCAGGTACAGTTAATGTGAGTTTCTTTTCTGCAGCCAGCAGGGCATCCGAATTCGGCACATAGAACAATTTGACACTTGCAGATGTGGATGTTAAAGTTTGCCAAGTTTCACAGTGAAAGTCTCTTTGACATCTAGCTTTCCTCTACCAAGATATGTTTTTGGCTTGATCCCAGCTCTCTTGGATCTTGTTCAAGATTGCCACTCATGAACTTACAACAGTGGTCACAAAAGAACTGTTTGCTGGTTCCCACTTTTCAAGCACTTTTGGGTATATGTCTCTTGCAAGGCTGGCTGCTGGGTAATTTTTAGCATCATCACTACTTTGTTCTTTTAACAGCAGACCATATCTGACAATGTCTCGCAGTGTTGGGAGTTCAGACAGCAACAAGTTTCTTCTGCCAGTCCCAATTAGGTTGCTCATATAAGTGAATATTCTCAGTCTTGTTCCTTTTTTTAGAAGCCATTACAGATCAGTTATCACACTCACAGGAATCAAAGCAGGAAGTATTAACACTCAAGACAAAACAACATTTAACAAAAAGAGAAAGACAGCTGAACTTGTGAAATGAAACAAACAAAATGTTAAAAAGTTATGATATTTATGTAGTTACTTACCAAGCATATCTAAATTATATTAAAGTAACAAACATATCTTTACAATCCCCAAGGCATGTCACAACTTTTGCACACCGCTAACAGTATTTCAGTCTAGAAGCCTAGTTTTAGCTATTCCGTAATTATCAAAACATGATTTTATACACTATTCGCTCAGACAAGAACTTTAGAAAGCCATGAGATAGAAATATGTATATCCATTCATTATTAGTAGATATCTGCTAATCAGTGGTGATTCTGGTGATATACAAAGACAGGCATCTTTATTTAGAGAATATGCAAATCTTTGAGTAATTATACAAAAGTTTATAGATCTTGATCTGTATGCTAAAGCAGATGTAGAAAGCTGACAGAAAATGGCAAACTGCTCATAATTCCATTTCTTGTAAGAGAAAAATCTCTGATGACTGTAATGTTTTTAGACAGTATCTATATGATAATCCAAATAAAGATCACTATTGGTATATAAAAACTAGGGACAAGATAAGACTTATCTAAAAATATAAGCAAAGATTTTGTTGCCATCAGATCCATATCTAAGGAATAATGCCAAATAATACATTAATCCATGTTATTTACACAGAGCTACGGTTTCCTCACTAGTTAAAAAAAACGATATAACTTTGTATCATCTTGAAATTGACCCATGTCTCTACATGGTAGCTATTTATGTATGCACACAAACTTATTTCTCCCAAAAATTATCAAATCTTTTTAAGTATTCCTTCAAATTGAAGTGGTTTTCACATAAAAATCTTCCAAATGTTATTCTGTAATTTGCCAGTTTTATCCTCCAGAAATGGTACTATGCTTGAAAATTTTGCCAGATTCCATTGAAGAAGGAATGATTTTTTAATCTCCAGTGAACTCTGGGACAAAATAAGCCTCATATTTCAAAATAAAAATGTAATATGAACAGCTGGCCTTCACCTGGTTGAAACTGTACTGTTAAATGTTCTGTGCATGTAATGATCAAAAAAGTATTTTGCAAGGGTATACAAATCAAGCTAGTTACATTATAGGGTTTATCTGAAAGATTCTATTAAAAATCAGTCAAGTTCATAAGAATTCTGAAAGAAAACAGTCCTATTTCTGTATTTCACTTATTCACATTTAAAAATACTAATTAAAAAACTTTGTTGCTTAATTTACTAACAGAAAGAATACCATGCTCACTGCAAATTTTCTCAGTCCAGAGTTTAAAAGTTTTCATAACATTGCATCACTTGAAAATAAGATCATTAGTATTTACATGTTTTTCAGCCCTATAGTAGTTACAGTACACAAACAGTATTTTTACAGTAAGTAAAACTGCTAACAAATATTTTACAATTTATGTCAATCAATATAAATAGCAAAATATGCATTCAAAAATTTGCAATCATACTAGTAATTTGTCACTTATTTCAAGTAGAAGAAATGTTCAAAGTTAAAGAAAATAGTGCAGTATTCTCCAAAGATGGGCATAAAATCCTGGCTTCAAATCCTGGGTTTTTTTTTACTACATGCAACTAATTACTATGCTGCATTTATACCTAAGCAATTTAAATTATTCAAATCAACATCCATAATAGTCAACTAATACAATGAAATTTTCCATTCTTTTTGTATCCATACCTTGCACTATGTTAAATTTTCTCCAGAACTTAGGGGAGGCATAGAGAGGGAATAAGAGGAAAAAGGAATCTGTTCTGCCATCTATGTTCATCTTGCACTTGTTGGCAGAATGACACCATTGGATGCAATCTTTGTTTTTCAGATTTACCTCACTTCAATGTTCAGATTTACCTGTTATGAAGATATGCCTTCACAAACCTTATTTAACATGGTAAAAGCAAACAAATAACCAGTTTTTGGCACTTTCTAGCCAGAAAAAAATTGTCTTCATTCTGAATGGTGCCTTCTTCTGTTACACAGAATTTTTCTTGCTAAGAAAAACTTAAGATCAGAATCATCAGACATCCTATTTCTAAATTGCATAAGATCAATGAACAGGCAATTTGTGAAAAAGAAATCATATTCTTTTAAAACATGTCTTTATGCAAATGTTCCAGAGAAGAAATATTAGCATGATCTTTTAAGAAATCATTTGGCTAGAATTATATGAATACACTCTATGTAGTATTAAGCAGTTGTAATTAAGAGAGAAACAAGGTCAATTATCCAAATAGGGAATCTGGTACTTTCTTTAATATGCTGAATATTGATCAACTGGAAAAGTTGTAGCTAGGACTATTAACTGCTCCAGGCAGAGAATGAATGAAAAATAAATCAACTAATGAACAATAAGCTATATGTACAAAAATACCGAAGTCCAACTTTCACCAAAATAAACATTTACTTTGCGTACCCTCATATAAGGCTAAAACCGTCAAAGTAAAAGAGAGCACACACATCACTGCTTATGGCAATCATTCATATTATATTTTGAGAGGCAATGAAAATTCCTAATTCTGCAAATTTGGGTCATGCTACTTTTAAAAAATATATTCATTGGTAATTTTTAACGAAGGCATAGCCTCATTCACATTTTGATCTAAACGTTGATATCCAACTGTTCTGGAACACAAGCCATCTCGCCATCTTCTATTCTGAACCAACAAAATTATCTGAAAAGAAAAGAAATAATTAGATCATATTAAATTAAACATCTGCATGTTTAAAAAGATTTATAACAATATTTTCAGATTATTCTTTGCAAATTTTATGTTTCATGAAATCTTCATATTCACGTTAAATCTTTTAGGTTTGTAATAACAAGGTTATTTGTGTTAATATGCAAACTGCTTACCTTATCCTTGACAGATAAGTTTTGTAGCATAATTACTGGTACATAAAATATATTTTGGTTGATTTTGGCTATTTATGACTGAGCCAAAATTATTTATTATCAAACATTTTTCTTAAAAATCGATGCCAGCTTTACACTAGGACAAACCTCACATGCTGCAATTAAAGAAACAGCTGAAATGAATGATAAACCCTGATACATATCCTTATGCCATTCAACAAGACCCCAGTTACACTGTATAACAATGGATAAACTGCAATAGAAAACCCAACGTCCTATTATTGAAATTGAGTGAAGATTTGGGAGAATGGATTTTTACTAACATGGATGTTGTATTTTTTAATTTGCCCTAGTCTAGGTTGGATCTGTGAATCTAAAACTCAATTAAAATACATTATAAATAGCAAGTCCTTAAACTATAAAAATCCATGTTTCTCATTAAAATAAAAAAAGCTTCGACAGAAAAATGTACTGTCTTTAAAAGCTTGTAACAAAGAAGCTTTCTATATCAGTGCAGATATTGTAGAAAATATAACTACTGACAGAGGAAGACAAATCTCAGATTTTTGGTTTATGGTTTATGGACAAAGTCCACTCTGCCACCTTAAATAAGTAATTTTGTCATCAATTCGTCATGTCAGATTATAAGTCCACAATAAATAAAAAGAAACCATGAATACCAATGATACTTAAGCAAATTTACATGTCTCAGAAAAAGAGATTTAAAATTTATATTTCACACTTTATGTAATCTGTTAATCTGCAAATTAATTCATAACATGCTTGAACATTTATGAGGAGCCTAATATTGTTTTTTCCTGGCTTGCTTAGATTTGTATTTATTATTTTTGCAAAATTATTAGAAATGCTGTGTAAAAAGATTAATTTCAAACAGATTAACAACCACTTGTAAATTTCAGGTGTTGAATTATTTCATTATTCTGCTTTAGAAACCTATTTAATCTGAAAATTTCTGAAGTTTGCAATTTTGCATTTTATAATTTATAATATTCAACTTTTCTTAGCCCTTATTTTCCAGAATCAAGAAAATAAAAAAAATTGATATCTGAGTATTAGATTTTCAGTTTATAAAATTTACCGCTAATTAACTGCCTCTAAATTTATTCCAAAATAACAATATTCTAATATTAACATCAAACATCCTACCTTTCTTTTATTATGATATGTGATATAAACTACAGCAACCAAAAAGGCAAAAATAACAAGGTGGAAAAAGAAATGGCTATCATCTTCCAATCCCGAGACTGCAGCGTCCTTCGTGTTATGAGCAAATGACTTCTTACTCTCAAAGTTCCTCATACTTGAATCTTCTGCAAATTCTGGTACATCTTGGTCATCTTGATTATTTTGAGAGTTAGAAGCTAGATCATACATGACATAATCTTTAGGTTCTTTTGCTGTTGGTAAGGAACTAGTAAATATATTTCTGTCCGTCATGTCATATTCTTTACTATCTGCATCTTCTGAAACATCGATATTTTGTTGATTAATGCTAACAGTTTCTAAAGGTGACACAGGAAGTCGGACTACTTTATCTTCTGCTAGAGTGGGTGCATGTACAACAGAAGCATCGACTTTCAAAGAAGTTGGGATCATATCTTCATTTGTCTTATTCCTCAGACTGTTCTCACTGGTTGCAGACATAATTGAGGATAAATTCTCTTTTTCATCCTTATGAATTGACTTAAAGTTCTGAGGTATTTCTGCATTAGGTTTTGCATCTTGAAGAGGGAAAGATAAGAATAATTTGAAATCTTTAACAAATAATTTTACAACGTACAAGGATACAAAGATTGATATGGTTTGAGGATTAACTGTATCTCAGCTGACAAACATGTATCTAAAATTTATAGCAAATAAAACACGGAAGAGTAAAAACTAGTACTAGCATATCAAAATAAACAAATTGATAGGCTACAATGGAAATTTGCTTAAAATAGTTACAGCATTGAAGCCTTTAGCAAAAGAGTTGTGCCTATTTTAAGCAGCAATAAATACATATATAATCAAGCAACATAGAAATTTGTGAAAACAAGATACAGCTGCACAAGACATTTTTCCATATCAACACTATGACTCATATGGCATAGGTTATATCTATATTACTATTAACATTGCTTCTAGTTAAATTGATTATACCCTGATCCACACATAATTCATTGGTGGTTTGTTTTTTGCTTAGCTTGGTATATGACCCCACCTATTATGATTTATGTGTCAGTCAGATAATGAATTAGATCCAGAGCTGCATTTAAAATAGAACCACAGAAATCAGTGGGATCAGTTTCTGGCCTCATGATTTTCTTCAGTTCAAAGAGAAGCTACTTGATTCGTACTGAATTAAAATGAATAAATTTATTTGCATACATTTCATGGTAAATGGGAAGCAAAAGACCATCTTTTCTTCATTCCACATAGTCATCTAAAAAGAAAAGCTTTGTGAAAAGGAAATTAAGAAATAAGCTCCAAAGCCAATGAACTTGCTTCCCATTTACCATGAAATGTTCAGGTTGTGACTCTTGGTGAACCCCTAGCATTTTATGTAACTACATACAAGAAGATTCCAGTATGTAGAATCTGAGATAAGAATTAGAATCAGAAAAGAAGGCATTTAAATGGCACATATGGAGACTATAGAAAAACTGCGCCTATAGCTTACTAACCCAAAAACATGCATAATACAGTATATTAAAAATGAGTCTTCTCTCACACAATGTTGGGCTACATCAATATAAATTAAATAATTTCAGGGGGATGCTTTTGTTAAATTTTGTTAAAATACAAATGCATACAAGAGGATTAATGAACAGGTCTGATCTGCCTTGTGTATTTTATTGTTATAAGTAACTAAGCACTAATTACACAAACGCAGTAATTTTGTCAGAAAATTAATTCAATTTTTCTCTCCCAGAGAGCAGAGACTGCTAAGCTTGGAGTCTTTGATATTCAGGAAAAGGATAAAGGCAGACACACACACACACACACACACCAGCAATTCAGAGTCTATCATTTTAAATGGGAAGTTCCTCGATTAGGAATAGGTTTGGTTGCCTTAATCACTGTATGCCTTAATGACACAAATTGTGGAATGAAAATTAATTCTCCTGGATCTCTACCGACTGTTAATATCAGGGACTGTGTTACTGCATCCATTAGACTGGGTTAATTGTATGGACAGGATATTATCCATCCAATTTTATGTAGAGCTGAGAGATTCTTATTTTTGTGTCTGATCTTTGTTCTGCAAGTTTCATTCTGTTCCATGACCCATGTCAAGTATGTAGCATCTCAAATATATACTATATTTTTAATGTATTAACACCAGACAGAGTATGAAAGTCTTGAACAGATGTTTGAATATGGTTTTTACATCAGTGATAGAATGCAAACTGGAATTTAATTTAATAATTTTTAATAAGTTAATATTAACTTGTCTAGTGGTTAAAGCATCAGGCTAGAAGCCAGGAAGCTGAGAGTTCTGGTCCTGCCTCAGGCTTGAAAACCGCTGCATGACTTTGAGCCAGTCATTCACCCTCAGACCAACTCATTATCAAAGTTGATGTTTTGGGAAAAATAGGAAGAGGAAGTACAGTATTAGGTACACTCACTGCTTGAATTATTTATAAGAATCATATGGCTGCTTTTAGAAATTAGCTGTTCTATTTTCAGATTTGTAGTTTAAACATTATTTTCTTTCTTAATGGGTACTTAAATTGTACTGGAATCTTCTTATCTATAGTTATATTTAATAATATTATGTTTCTGTATGTTACCCTATTCTTCTTGAAAGGTAACTAGGAATTGAATGAAGTTATCAAACAGGATTGCCAAGCTACCCTTTCTCTTTGAAATGGGTTCACTAACCAAGCTCCTAATGGCCAGATATGTGTAATATCAACCCAAGAACTGTTCATAAATTGTGTAGTTTTTCTATGAATTACCCTTTATGCTTAAGTAGCAAGAATTAATAATACATAAATACATGGAATTTGCTCGGTCTTTTCATTTCCAGAAACCCAGCCATTTAACTTGCCTCAAATCTAAACAGTATTACAACTTAGGTGTATGTATGTATAACACACACACACACACACACACACATAAACCTCAAAAGGTCGGTTAGAATCCCTGTAAAGTCATGCAATTTCCTCGATTACACAACTAGGGGCATACAGCAGTTAGTTGAACCAAGAGGAAGCAGCAAAATTTGTCTCATTCTCCACATACATACTACGTAGTGTGTTTGAGAAAAACAGAAATGTTAAAAACTGTCTTTCTTTCAAAGCCGTTGTACACAGTTCTGTTATATTTATACAGAACTTGTTAATTAGGATCCGTCGGCAGTGCCGAGATTCACCGGGTGAGGAGGAACAAAAGAGACGTATTGAGGCACAAGCCCCATCGTCCCCAACCAGAACGGCCACTCCGTTGGGCTGTGGACAATAGGTTCAACAGGGCAGAAAGAAGCAGGTCGCCCAAAGCTTATAGAAGGCGGGGGAGCAGATGGGACGGCGGCGGCGGCGGTGGCCGCGTGACTTTCCTCCAGCTAATCTTCCCAGCCGACTCCGGACTCGCCGCTTTCTCCGTCGGCACTCGGCGCACGCCGTTTAGCCACCTTTCCCGCCTCACCGTCTGGAAGCTGGCCCCGAAGCGGCAAGGCCAGGAGCAAAAGAAAGAGCGACGTTCTCGCCAAGGACGACAGCGACAGCGTCTCCCCCATCGCGGTACACTTCACTCTCTGCTCGGCGTCCGCCATGGCTGCCGCCATACCGCCGCCGGGGGAAGTGGCTTCGTCCAGTCCAGCCCACCCGCGCTGCTAGGCAACTGCGTTCGGCAGGAGGGGAAACTTCTGACGAAACGGGAGTCTCCTCCTCTATCGCCCAATCTTAACTTCCTACGAAAGGTATACGTGCGATGTCGTTTGTAAAGCGGCGCCTCGTCTGAATACGGCACTTCCGGGTTTCCTGTGCAAAAAAAAAAAACCCTGTTGGAAAAGGAAGCTCGGCGTATGTCACTCTTCACGTTTCCATCTCTCAAAGAGTCTAGTCAAAATCATAAGGGGCCAGGCATTTTTGGAGGGTTTTGATGGTAAAATACTGTACGAACTCTTACGTAATTTGCGTTGGAAAATAAAATGTAGGGTTCTGAACTTGTATTCTTGCAGATGCTTCATTACCAAACTAGGTGTCACCAATGCTAGTAGGGAATGGGGTTTGCTCAGTTTTATATTCAATTGGCTTGCCTTGTCAAGTGGTCTTAGTGGGGTTTGTTTTTTTGTTTTGTTTTTTGGGGGTTTACTGTGGCTTAACTAGTTTTCTTGAAATCTGCCATAATAGTTGTTAAACTAGGATTACCTGTAATCCTGTGTCATATTTTCCCCAACAGCCACCCTGTGAGAGTGACCAATCCAAAGTCACCCAGCCCGGCTAAGGCAGGGCTAGAATTCACATTTATTCTGTAGCACAATCTAATATCTATAGTACTCAAAAAGAAAGTCCATTTTCTACTAGCAAGGTGGATAGTACTTTTAACATGCACTGATATGGTACTTACAGCTTTTTCTTTTGCATATATGCACAACATATAGTTACATTCTTGCAGGAAATATCCAAAGGTATAGCTATAATTTAGCATTTAATTGATTAATGGATGTTATCCTATGGTCAGAATAACAAGTAATTGTCTCTATAAGCATATTCTTAATTACCATATTGACAAACCCAAAGGATATCTTTGACTTGACAATGACTGTTTAACTGGCCTCACAACTTTCTTTTATTATGCTAAATTTTTAAAACTCCAGCATTCAAATCCTTTACTCAATTATTCTCTACCTTGCATTATTCACGAATGTTACAAAGGGCCAGGTAAGCCCATTTTGCTCAACTCGTTTTTCCTTTTTGAGAAAAATACCTAGTGCCATACCTCACATATTAGAACTAGTGGCTCACTGTTTGAAAGGATTAGAAAGATTTATAGCAGTCTAAATTGGTGTAGAAAAATCTCTAGAATATATGAATTTAGAGATCAAGGCAAGGTCAAGAATATCATGTTACTTCATGTTCACTGAGACAATTCTTGTGGATTGTGCAGTGATCTGACCAAAATCACACAAAAAACTCAGTTTGCACTTCATACTATATCCTCACACTAATATATATATATGCGTGTAGGTAGGTATGTATGTATAATCTTATATCCTTACATATTGCTTTTTTGTACAATTTCATTGCCAAATAAGGATGCTGAAATGTACATGGAAAGGCAATGGTTTTTGAAAAGATGTTTTATCAAAATAAGCAGAACTCTTTTTTCTGTCATAATGAGCAGAACTGTTTCACAGAAGTCATAATGCTAGCTATTTCACTAGTTATCAACGGAAAACTAGAGTGTTTCATATACTCCCAGATGGTAATGTTAAAACTATTTAATAAGACAGACACAATTAGAGATGAAGAGGTTTTATTTATGTTGAAAGGAAGATGTACTTTGTTTATCTTTAATTTTAAGTGGTGTCCAGTACATTAGGGTCTAGTTCCACACACACACAAATGGAAGACTGAAGATGCATCCATTAAAACTGCTTTTAAAAAAATGATAAAACGAAAGTCCATTTTGTTTAATGCAGTGCCACTAAGGGATTACAATAACAATAGGTTGTTTCGGTTCATTGCTCTGTTGTACAAGCTTCTTAATAATCAGTGCAAGAGAAAGGATGTGAAATTTTAAATCGGATTGGCTGATTTACATTGAACTTCCTACACACCAAAATAGTACAAAGTGAATATTCTAAAGCACTCTAAAGCTGTTGAGTGTAAGAGAACTGTAGGAGGGAAAAGTGAGACTTAAATGGGTGTGATGCACCTGCCTTGACAGCTGCTTGAATAAATGTGAACGCTCCATTTGAGAATGAAAGCCTGATGACTTAGATAGCAGAAAATTGTGTTTTCTGCACCCTGTGATGAATCAGCATTTTCACAGCATGAATTTCAGATGTGTCTTCCACTACAATCATCATCAATTTTACGAAAGGTAATTCCTTCATACAAGAGTTGATAAGCACATAGGTCCAACCAACAATATACCCCAAATGCCCAGAACTAGAGAAAGTAATTCCATCTTTCCCTGAAAATACATGCTCTGAGGTTTAGCCTTTAACCAGATTTAATATGACTGACACATAGCAATAATTGCATCCCAGACGTAAAACATTGAAAAATACACTAAATCCAGAAGGTAGCTATGCTGTATAGTGTTTCGGAATTAGCGATGGTAAAATCCCTTCTTTTATGCTTCGAATTCCAGTCCTAGACCCAGCTTGTGGCCACCTGCATTAATATTCTTCCCATCCAGTAAAGCAGACAATGTCAATTTGATACCTAGGCAGAAAATAAGAGAAAAGTTATTAGCATTGATTTGTAAGCATTGCAAGGATTTTAAAGAACCTGGTTAGGAAAAATGTTGGAAGTTCTATGAAAAGGAATTTATGGAGACACATTTACCTTCCCTGATATGCAATGAATCCACTCAATTGCTGCAATACTTATAAAGTTAAGGATTGATCAGAATATCTATGATTCCTATCTATTTAGATTTAGTTTGGGGATAAACCATAGATATATCAGGACTTAATTTTATGAATTCATAGAAGGTAGTATTTGCTTTCACCCTTTGGCAAAGGTAGTAACAGATAATATTTCTTTAATTAAATGAAAATTCAGAGCCTGAAAGAACGGATTAGTTTTCATTACAGGTTTCATATAAATGGCACACAACAATTTAATTATTGGCAAAACAGATTTAAATTTAAAAAAAATGTCAGTCATATCAGACACATTTCATCTGTACATACCTGGCTTCAGAATCTGAGTATATCCTAAACCAATCAGACTGGAATTATTCACTTTAGCCTGCAAAACAAAGTCAATCATGTAACAGTATTCTTTCAAAGTGTTTGCTGCATAGTTCATAAATAATTCATCAGGTCAGATACAAGAAAGAGAGTATGTCAAACAACTTTTCAACATTTTACTAAATGTTCAGTGAAAGTGCACCTAAGTTCATGTGTAAACTTTATAACAACTAGAGATGTGCAGAGGTCATATTTTAGTTTGAAGTTGTTCAATTTAGTCATTCTGAAAACAGTTCAGTTATGATTTACATCTGTCTAAAATTTGCATTGTTGCCTCTATTTTAGGATGCGGGGGGAAACGGCGGGGGGAAACGGAAACCTCTGTAACATTTTTTGTTTTAATAAGAGTGGGATGAACTTTGTAGTTAAGTTATTCAATTTCACAGAAATGAATAACAATGCACTGGGAGTTATGTTTATCATATTTATTACCACTACAAAACTTTTTTTTCTTTGCATTCAAATTTATTTAATTCAAAAGAGCACATAAGTACAGATTTAAAGCAGAGTATGAACAATTTTGTAGTGAAGATTGTATCTATGTGTATGAGAGAGCATGTGTAAACTTTAAACACAGCCTTTCTTTCAGAGGAGATGTACACAGCTCCCTACAGCCCTTTATAATATATTTATTTATTTATTTATTAATTCGACTTATATGCCGCCCCCTCTCCAAAAGGACTCAGGCTTACAAAATAAAATCACAGAACAATAAATTAGATAAAACCAAATTAAACAATCAAGCCGAATTAACACTAAAATTACAAAATTAAAACTCTAAAAAACCACCCCACCCCAGGGTCACAGCCGGATTGGTTAAACAACCAGGTCTTCAGGTCGGAAAGTCGGAGGTCAGGGGCCAGCTCTCAGGGAAGTTGATTCCAGAGGTCGGGGCCGCAACAGAGTAGGCCCGTCGTGGGGACCGCCAGCCGGCACTGTCCGGCTGCGGGACCCCAAGGAGCCCCTGTCTGTGAGATCGTACAGGGCGGTTGGTGTTCGATGTCGGCAGCAGTCGCTCCCTTAAATAATAGGGACCCATGTCGTGAAGGACTTTGTATGTTAAAGTTAGAACCTTGAACCTCACCGGGCGCAACCGGCAACCAATGCAGGCCACGCAGGAGGGGCAACATGGGAGAACCGGGAACTCCCATCACCACCAGCGCCGCCGCATTCTGCACCAGCTGCAATCTCGGATGGTGTGCAAGGGCAGTCCTAAGTAGAGAGCGTTGCAGTAGTCGAGTCGCGAAGTAACAAGGGCATGAGTGACCGTCGCAGGGCATCGCGGTCCAGAAAGGCGAAGCTGGCGAACCAGCGGATCTGGGCAAAAGCCCCCTGGTGGCGGCTCCCACCTGCTCCTCCAAGCGGGCCGTGCATCCAGGAGGACCCCAGATTCCTAGCCCTATCCACAGGGGGCAGCACCACTCCCCTATGGTCAGCGATGGACATTCCAAACTGGACGCGATGCGGTATGTACAGCCACTCAGTCTTGGCGGGTTGAGTCGAAGCATATTTCCGTCCATCCAGATCCGTACGCATCCAGACAGCGAGTCATCGGAGAGGGCATCACTGATCTGGCCTGGGGTGGAGATATATAACTGTGTATCATCAGCATATTGATGATACCTCACTAAAACCACGAATGATCTCACCCAGCGGTTTCATGTAGATATTAAATAAAAGGGAGAGGACCGACCCCTGAGGACCCCACAAGTGAGTGCCCTCGGGGACGATCTCTGTCCCCCTGCTACACCGATTGCGACCGCCCGAGGTAGGAGAGAGCCACCGAAAAACAGTGCCCCCACCCCCAACCCAGCGTCATAAAGGATACCATGGTCGATGGTATCAAAAGCCGCTGAGAGGTCTAACAGGACCAGGACAGAGGAAAGGTAGTCCGTTTCATCCAGGAAAAGCGGAAATTGTCTGGCCACCACACTCTCAACAACCTTAGCCAAAGCGAAGGTTGGAGACTGGCGAAAGTTATCTAACACAGTTGGGTCCAGGGCAGGCTTCTTCAGGAGGGGCCTCACCACCGCCTCTTTCAGGGGGAGGGGAAAACACCCTCCTTAGCGAAGCGTTGACCACTGCCGGATCCAACGCAGGTGACCTCCCTGGCGGCATAGGACAGCCAGGAAGGGCACGCGGTCCAACAAACATGTGGTGGAACTCAGGCCGCATAATCCCGTCCACTTCATCCTGGAAACAGGATCGAACTCATCCCAGAACACACTTGCCAGACTACCTGTATCCCGCTCCTCAGACCACTGCAAATCAGTGGACAACTCCCCAGATCTTATCACTTGCCAGATACCTGTCCCGCTCCTCAGCCCTCCCAGAACAGGGAAACCGCTAAGAGGACAGACAGGCTGGGCGTTATCTCTTGGGCGCTATGAGGCGGAGAGATAAGACCTTCTGCCATCCTCATAGCTCCCAGGTAAGTCCTAATATGGGCTCTTAACTGGGTTGGTCGAACTGAGGCGGGTGGCCCTCCACCTGCTCTCTAAGCCCCTCGGCGCTTCATCTCCCGGAGCTCCTCTGTATACCAGGGAGCCATCCGAGATCCTGGCGTGGAGGGCATGGGGACAACCCTGTCAAGGGCCTCCGAGCTGCCGCTGCCAAGCGCGTCAGATCCTCAACAGAGCTGTGAGTAAGGGAAGAGGGAAAAGGCCCCAGTTCCGCCTGGAACTCAGGGTCCATAAAGCCTGGGCGGAACCATCAAGAGGCTCCCTGTCCCAGCAGTGGGGGTGGCCTTTTGGAAAACCAGCCGCGGGAGATAGTGATCAGACCATGGAGCGGGCAGAGCCAGTATAAATAGGTTGCCCTCTGTCACTCACCACTCAGAGACAAAAACTAGGTCTAGAGTGTTCCCCCTCATGAGTGGGGCCATGAATTATTGGGTCAGGCCCATGGCTTCCATAGAAGACATGAATTCCCGGCCAATCCCAGCATCCCCAGGGAAGGCAGGTTAAAGTCCCCCAGGACTATAAGGCCTGGGAGCTCCACCGCCACCCGAGAGGGGCGTCAAGAAGTCCCGGTAGGGCAGCTGTCACACAACTGGGAGAAAGGTATGTGAGCAGCAAGCCCACCTGACCGTTAGGCCCCACTTCAGGAGAAGGGTCTCACTTCCGCCTATCTCTGGGATAGTGACCTCCCTTGGAAGCAAGGTCTCCCTAATAACCACAGCCACCCCACCACCCCTTCCCTGGGCCCGTGGCGGTGCACAACCAAAACCTGGAGGGCATAATTCAACCAGAGGGACACCACCCTCCGGGCCCAACCAGGTCTCGGTGATACAAGCCAGGTCCGCAGCCTCCTCCTCAATAATCTCACGGAGGAGGGTGGCTTTATTAGCCACGGACCTGGCATTAAAGTACACCAGCCTAAGTCCAGGGGTCCCTGTTCCCGAACTCCCCAGGGAAGAGGCCATAGGGTCGGGCGAGCAACCGCACAAAGCTGGCGGTGCGCACTCCCAGCATATGATATGCCTCGGCGTCTGCCACCGACTCCAACCACCCTGGGAATCGCGGCCCCACCTGAGTCCCGGGGCCCCGCCCCCAACCCCACCCTCCGCCACGAACCGGGCTGCAAACAGACCCATTTCCCCCTCCTAACCCCTTAAGACAACAAATTAAAAATTTAAGAAGTTTCCCCTTCCTTCTAAATTTGGAATTTGACCCATTAGTCGCAACATGGACCTTTTAACTTGTTAAAAAGGCCAAAGAGGGACGAAGGGAGGAAGGAAAGCTCAGGGTCTAAATCTGAGGCCTTTTCCTCCCTCCTTTTCACAGCAAGACCTTCAGGCACTCTTTTCTCAGCCAATAATGCAGACATATACTACATATTTGCAGACAGGTTCCATTGCTGTAAGCTATTGACTCTCATCTCTCCAGCATCCACACCTCAAAAAAATGGGTGACAATATTTGTGATAAATTTTTTGACAAATTGATTTGAATGCTAAACAAAAAAGTTTATCTAAGTGGAATATTCCCTTGTCTTTCAAATGACACAAATTAAGTTACATTATTTACTAGAAGAAAGGTTTCTTTTTCTGTTCACTAAATCTAACTTACTTTTTTATTTATTTATTTATATTTGAACTTGTATGCCCCATCTCCAAGACTCGGGCTCACAGCTAAAACACAGAACAATAAATACTTAAAAAAACATTAAACTAATAAGCTCAAATACTACAAACAAAACATTAAAAACAATTAAAAACCCATCCCTCCCCCAAGAAGGGGTCACAGCTCGGGTTGGTCAAATAACCAGGTCTTTAACTCTCGGCGGAAGGTGCGGAGGTCAGGGGCCAGACGGAGCTCCAGGGGCAGTTGGTTCCAGAGGTCAGGGGCCGTGACAGAGTAGGCTTTTCTTTAAGTTAACACATTCCTATTGTAATCTTGGGATTTAGAAAAAGTAATAAAAATTTGAATGTGGCTTATTGTTAACTCAGAACAAAAATATGGTAGTTCCATACACACTTCCACCCAATTATTATCAGGGTGCATGTGATAATCCAGAAGTGCCAGTTACTCACAGTACACAATCAGGCAATGTTAATATACTGATATGGGAAATTCAGTGAGAGATAAGTTGCATACACCAAACCTATCTAAAGGAAACAAGAAAAAAGTAAAACGATTTTAGGACCATGCCACTGAGTGGAAAGCAGCATTTTAAGAACCTGTATTTATGACAAAGCATATGGTACAAGTTTCTCTTTTCTCCCAATGCTTCTTTACTTGCTTGTACCTCATTTGATAAAGAAACAATTCTGTGAAACAAGAAAAAGGAGTATTGACTAAATATTTTAGTAAAATAATTTGTTCAAACAATAATTGCCTTTGAAATTGAAGGCTCTCTAGTCCAGGGGTTTGCAACCCTCTTTCTGCCCTCTGCTGTGGCTCCCTGTTGGCTGATCCCATCACTGGCTGGCCCCTCCCCTCCCCTCCCTGTCACTCCTCGCTTGGCCTGAGAAGGTGGGGGGATGGTGGGGGATGGAGACTCACTCCATATTCCAGAGCAGGAGGTGACTGGGTGGGAGTGAGTGATGTCGAGTTGGCCATGCCCACCCAGTCACACCAGTTGTTAAATTATTGCCTCCCGGTGGGAAACGGGTCCAAATGGCTCTTTGAGTGTTTATGGTTGCAGACCCCTGCTCTAGTCCATTATTGTCATGGAATCAAATTTTACTTACAGAAAAAGATGCATCTGAATCAATCTGATATTTGGCTGCTATTCCAAAGCGGGTGTTGCTGTTTCCAGCTGTCCAAGCAAGACTGACAGCAGTTTCTAATTTATCATTCACTTTCTGATAAATGGAGCCTCCAAATTCCGTACCATCATTTCTATAATACATTCAAATGTTACATGTCGTGAGAATCTTATTCATGAAAATACAGATTAGTTTTGAAAGATATTTTAAAACACTTTTTTCTGCATGTGTATAGCTAATGCAAACATGTGAGTAAAAAGAGATGAGAGCTTCAATATGAGTACAGGTAGTCCTTGACTTACAACCATATGTTTAGTGACCATTTGAAGTTACAACGGCACTGAAAAATGTGATTTATGACCATTTTTCACACATGAGTGTTGCAACATCCCCATGGTCTTATGATCAAAATTCAGAGGCTTGGCAACTGGCATGTATTTATGACCATTGTGGTCTCTCAGGGTCATGTGATCACCTCTTGCAACCCTCTGACAAGCAAAGTCAGTGGGGAAGGCCAGATTCACTTAAGGACTGCAGTGGTTCATTTAACAGCTGTGGCAAGAAATGGGACAAAAATCAATTAACTGTCTTGCTTAGCAACAGAACTTTTGTGCTCAATTGTGGTACTAAGTCGAGAACTACTTGTAAAGCAAGAATAATATTGTTTGAATTAATTCCTTTGCTTGTGTATTTTGGAATCTATTAGCTTTCTATTAGAATCCATTAGAATGGAACATATTCATTGTTCTTCAATGGCTTTCATATTTTTTTAAGTACATTTAGGGTGCTAACTCCAGAAATAGTGATCTGAGTACAGAAATACGATGTAGAACTAAATCTCCCTGGATATCATTCATCCTGCTTTTCTATCAATTCTTTTTCAACCTTTTTGCTTATGCAGGCACCAAATTTTTTACTATGACCACATATGGCACATATTGCCTGCAAATTCCATACCAAGCATCAAACATCAAATAAAATTCATTTAACTGATTACCGAAATCTTAGGATTCTGCAAGATATGGATAAGAAAGTAAAAATCTGATAAGAATGGATGATCTCCTGAGATTATTTATTTTAGTACCTTTCCAGGGATTACTGGCAGTGTCCTTGTGGAACAATTCAAATGAATCATGACCTAAACTTAACTCCATTCCCTTTTGTTTAATTATTTGGTTTTCAAATTTATTCTAAAAAGTATATTCTACTTTCAGAATGCAATACATGTTTAGGTAAAACCATAAACAGAAAAACTGTGTACGTTTAGCTTAATAATTTCAACTTGATTCCTGGTGATTTTATAGAATTATGTCCATGTTTTCTTGACAACTACTTGCCTTTTTTCCAGACATTTTGTTGACTTCCCATATGAACATTAAAACCATGGGATTTCTTAATAAAATACTACATGGCCTGACTCTGCTTACTTTAACAATCGTTGGTCAGTAAGGCAACAAACAATTTGTAAAATCATCAAAATTCAGTAAAACTATTGAAAATTCTTACCTAATAGCCTGAAAGCTTCTTAAAGAAGAAAATCATTTGAGCTATTATTTTTAAAAATAAAACAGCTGATCAGCTTACAATCCCATGCTTATGAACTCCAGATGATTTTAGGGATTAAAAAAAAATCTTAATATAGATGAATACAAAATGTATGTACTGTTATCCCTTCATGAAGCACCTATCTCACGTATCAGCTGCAGTGGTTGGGTACTTTTTAATGATTACTCTTATACATTATTTTATGGTAGTCAGATTCTTGCTCCTAAAGTGAAAGATTAGAACAACAATACAAAACTCATTGCCAATGAGCTTTATTTTTAAATCTCCTTCCAACTGTGCTGTAGTACGACTTTATTCATAGTACAACTTCATTCTGATAGAAGGCTGTGAGACAGCAAAGAATTATCTGTGCTTTACCTGACAATAGAAATCAATTCTCAGACTTCTAATTATGTCAGCAAGACCCTATCTTTGGATAATGATTTTCACAACATGTTACTGGCTTTGATAAGAATGTTAACATTGAATCAAAAATGGTTTCTTAATTCAATTTCTTACTGAGACTCAAAACAATGTTCAGGTTATCTTCAACCACAAAATGTTTTATAACTGCTCCTTTACTGCCTGAGACAGGAACCTACAGTACATCCCCCAAATCTTTTAGATTTCGTTTTCTATAAAATCCAGGAGGCATATATCCAGTAGCAAAGGACCACATATTGTTTATTCCTTGTCTGTCATATACAGATATTATTGTATATATCATTATGATGTACTAAGAAACAACTAGTACAAGTTCAAAAAGGCAAAGTAAGATCATAAAGCAGGGTGGGCAAAATGTGACCCGCTATTGTTACCTGAAGTTCAGATATCATTAGTTCTAACAAGGCAATAGTATAAGACTCTGGAAGGTATAATTCAACAATATTGGTTGATGGGAAAGATTCCCCATCCCCGTCTCCAAAACGGAGTCCTCATAAGGAAAATTATACAGGTACACACACACATGCAAAATTCATCCTTTCATCTTTCAAACCTTGTATTTAGGGTACCCAAAATATGTTTATCTTTCTCTCAGAATTTTTTTTAAACGGAAATACTGAAAATAGTTTCTTTTCACCATGGTTTTCCTTTTGGTTATAAATTTTCACCCAGCAGTACTTACACATTAGTGTGAAGCTGAAACTCATCAGTCTTATAGCCAACAGCAAAGTTACTCTGAGTTATTCTAGTTTTAGCTGTCTCAAAAGTCATTTGGTAGCCAGCCAGCCAGCCTTCATAGCCACAGACAAAGGCACCACGTATTGAAGGACCCGCAATATCAAAATCCATATCACAGCCCACATTGATATGTTCCCGTTTGTATCCAGACTTGATTTTAGCATTCTTCTTTCTAAATGGGAAAACAAAGTTTGATATTGCTATTTTTAAAATGTTCAGAGAATCTCTTCTTAGTGGCAAAGGAGGATGAGACACACATTTTGACTCTGATTTCGAGAACATAGCAAACAAACAGCATACGAAATAAACCAATTAAAAATGTTTAAACTCTACCTACCAGCTGGCATCAATCTGCTACAAAGTTCACTTGATTGACAGACTTTGCTTTCCATAATATCAGAGTATTTTTTATAAGCCACTCTTGGCTTTCACATATTTTGCATATTTTGGCTTAGTAAGACAAAATATGAATGGTCAAGCTACAACATCTTTATTTAACTCTACCAAGGTTTCAGTCTGTGCCCTCCAGCTGAATATATATGCGACTACTAGCAATAAAATATTACTGTGTAACCCAATTGACTTATTACTCTAATTTAGATGAAACAGCTATACTAATGGACCACAAAGAGTAAGAAGGCAGAGTAGTGGTTAAGTTGAGTCTGGGATGGTTTGGGAAGGGTCTGATAAAGTGGATCATCAAACAGTTTAGCATACAACAAAGCACTGTGTTATCATAGATAGAAATGAAGAAAGAAGTGGAAGAAAAGAAACTAAGGAGACAAGCGAGTAATAGATGAACCTGACAGTTGAGCAGAGCAGATGAATTAGTAAAGGCAGAAGAATGAGGAAAAAACAGCAGGTTGAGAGAGGATGCCATCAGAACTGTAGAGGGAGGTCACATGGTGTAACAAGATAGTATGTCAGTTAGTAGGATTCACTGGGTTAGAGATTTTTCTTAGGAGGGTGCATGAAGGGAGACTCAGCCAATCTCATTGTAGACATGCTGTACTCTGACAACAAAGGTTGATTTGATTTGATTGATGGTCCAAAACAACAGGCTCCTGTCCTTGAGGTACTGTGACTTCTGGGTATTCCTTCAAAGTATTGGGCAGAAGTGGGTATGCCTGCAATGGTGTTATCACTGAGAGACTCTTCCTCCTCTAAAAGCAGAATGATATTGTACTGGTAGAGAGAGGAAAGATTAAGGACAGCTACTTGTCACTCTTCTCCTCCCTCCCATTTCTGCTACTAGCTATTTGGTCGCTTCTCTGTGCCCTTTCTAATCCATTTTCCCACTTCCAAACTCTTAATAGACGTCAAAAAAAACCAGAAAGGATGTGACAGAAATTTCCTATCCCCCCCCCCAAAAAAATCAGCAATCCGATAGAAGCTTGTTTGGCTAACAAGCTTTATGAAAAACATAAGCTTTCTTTAAAAAGGCAAAAAAATCAGAAAAAATAACTATTTCCCATACATTGAACAATCTCTAAGGATTTGCTTTAAAAAGCCAGCCTGAAGAAAATAAGCTTCCAAAATAGTATGGCTGATAGTACAGAAAGGAGAAGGCTAACAGTTCAATAGCACTAATGAAATCTTGTGCTACCAACTTCTGACACATCTATTTATTATAAACAGAAATTAGCAATAATTAGGGCAATAAGCTCAAATATTAAATATTTTTAAACAGCATTATAATTCAGAGATTGAATTAATACATGTAATGTGTTAGAAGATGGAAGGAGTCAGTTCTTGTCTGAAATAGTAAATTTTTACTTTATAAATGAAAGATATTTATTTATATACCATCCGTTCCCATGTGTTCATCCAATATGATTCCAATCTGCTTATTATAGCTATATATAGTTACTGTGGGTATGCAAAACATTTCATTCAAGCTATGAACACTAAACTTCATGAAACATCCCACCTCAAATGCAAAATACTAAGAATTTTGGGAATGTGTCAAGCTTACAGAAATGCTTTTCTAACATTTTCTAACTTCCAAACTGTATCAGGTTTCCTGGTCAAAACTGGTCATTTTGCAAAACTTCCTGCTGAAGAATTCTGAAATAAGACTTTGTACAGCTCATAAAATTTTGTATTACTAGCAATGGGCCTGGCTCACTTCTAAACAATGTTTACAATATTTAATAAAAGAACAACAGGTAAACATATGGACCAGTTTGCAGTTATGGTTAAGACACAGGCCAGAAACTGGGAGTTTGTGAATTCTAGTTCTGCCTTAGGCATAAAGCCTGGTGGATGACCCTTGGTATGTCACAATCTCTCAGCCCTAAGGAAGCAATTGCAAACCACTTCTGAAATCTTCCCAAGAAAAATTCAGGGACTTGTTCAGGCAGTTGCCTGGAGTCCCCATTGACTTGAAGGCAAACACACACACAGATGTGGTAATCCAGATTTTCACAAACTAGGTGATCAATATTAAATGCTATTATTCTATTGTTGAAATGTACTTACCCAGTATTAGGTGAGAACGAGGAGTCAAAAGTCAATTTCAGTCCATGTGTCAGCTGAAAAAAATCCAGTAGTTGAATATATAGTTTGAAAGCAGTTTGATTAAATATTTGATCAACTAAGGTAATTTTGTAAAGGAATGGTCACTCACCTGGTCTTCTAAAGTTATTTCTGTTCCTAATGTATTGTCCGTGTTCCACTTCTCTGTAAATGTCAAGCCATATTCTTTCCATCTGTACTTAGTTTCCAAACTTCCAGTAACTTTGCTTGTTTCTGTATTTGCAGAACCTGAACTTGTAAATTCCTGAGGTCAAAATAGAATATTTTTATTCACAATGCTACCTTAGATGAGATATCCACATATCCTGTACTATGAAAATGTTATAATCTATATGAAAAAAACTCATTTTGATTTTATGTCAGTTGTGCTCATTCTGACACCTCTAGAAATGATAAGCATTTGTCATTTGAAGTTAAGTAATGACCAATATCCCTCACCTACCAAACCCATGTACTGTAACATGTACAGTAATGACATGAAGGGCATAATCTTGAACTACCCTGATTCATGTTTCTGTGGAAATTGGATATTTACAAAACAAAAAACAAAAAATGTTATAACAAGGTGAAATGCAAGTTAACATCCAAAATGGTCAAGAGATAAAATTCAAGCTTATATTTAAATAACAAAATGCATGCTCAGCTTTTCCTACTCACCAGTCCATTTTCAGATTTTGTTTTCAAATCCAATTTTATTAAACCAAATCCTAAACAAATAAAAGTAGGCTAGTATTAGTAACACACAGGTCAAGAGAAAATACACAGTATATCTCATTATAAAAGTTGAGCTTCCTATGCAGGAAGAAGAGCATTAAAGAAATCAGGTTTGTTTTGTTTTGTTTGGCTTCTTTTAGTCACACTGAATATTACCCTACTATAAGACTACTGAAAATATTTGGGGTGTTTCCAAATGATGCTTTGCAATCTAGCCAGCCTTATTTATGGAATTTTGCTGGGAGTGCATCTGCTCTTTGGAATTTATTTTCCATTATTTTTCAATATTTTTTTTCACATAAAGCTCTTTCAAAAGAAGAAAAACGTTAAACCATGCTTTGGGAGTTTCAGCACCTCCCCCAAACACACACTTTTTGCAGTGCTGAAAATTAAACTAAAGCATAGATAGTCCTCGACTTACGACCACAACTGAACCCAAAATTTCTTCCTGTTTCTTGCTAAGACAGACGTGTGAATTTTGTCCCATTTTATGACCTTTCTTGCCACATTCAGTGAATCAGTTGTTAAGTTAGTAACATGTTTGTTAAGTGAATCTGGCTTCCCCATTGACTTTGCTTGTCAGAGAAGGTTGCAAAAGGAGATCACATAACCACAGAACACTGCAAAGGTTATAAATATGAGTCAGTTGCCAAGCATCCAAATTTTGTTCCTGTGATCATGGGGATATTGCAATGAATTTAAGTGTGAAAAACACTTATAAGCCATTTTTTTCAGTGCCGTAATTTCAAATGGTCACAAAATGAATGTTTGTAAGTCGAGAACTACCATAGACAGCTTAGGCAAAATCATTCAAACTACAGCCTGTGAAAAACAAATTGCAGAACAGTCCCTGAGGCTCTGTTCAGGTCTCAGGGTGCTAAAGGCTGATCCAATGGGTGGGCAGGAGACTCAGGAGTCAGGAAACAAGCAATCCTGAGGCTGACAGAGTACCAAGTCTAAGGATGCCCTAGGTAACTTTTCAGGAACATGCAGAACTGTTGTGCTTAGTTATTTTAGAAACAAGTGCTCGAATACCCATAATTGAGTCATGCCTACATCTATTTCAGAGAAACCACCAGGGATTGGCCTCTTGGCTGGGAATAATTGAATAATCAGCTCTTCGACCTAGATCAGTTGACTTAACTATTTGGCATTTGGACCTCTGGGCTGTCTTGGACTAAACTTGTGACTCTACATCAGGATTCAGTTTTAGACTAAACTAACTGGCCTGGTTCTGAAAAACATCCTGTTCTGCTATATATAATTTGTGTACTTGCTAGACACATGCATGCACTGTCTACCTTTGCATTTGACTCCTTGTAATTCATCAGTTACCATTTGTAAATCAAGCTGGCATTTGTGTGTGCTCAGTCTAAAACGGAACAGAAAAGTTCTAAACTTGTGGTATAGCAGAAAAGACATAGGTCTTTTCTTCAGTTCTTTCTTCATCATTAAGTGAATTGGATTTTTCAATACTAAGGTTCCAAAGACTCTTCAATTAAAAACTAGGTTTTAGTGGTGTATGATTTGAACTTCTAAAAATGATAATGACCATTCTTTATAAAGAGAATAAGCCATTGTTTGAACTAAGAAAGTCAGAAGAGAAAAGAGAAAAGAAGGCTGGAAACCTTCTATCATATTACAGAAATTGTTAAATTACTTCAAGAGACCATGTCCTTAAGTTTGTTCCACAAGCTTGTCCTTTAACAGTTAGATTTGTAATTTTCTACTTATTTATTGGAGAATGAAAGCAATGCATTTTAAGTATATGCATTACATATTCTGATTGCATAATAAAGACATAACTAGGTTAAGTTACTGGCCATCCATAAATAACAACTGGATTCTGGATCAATAATGCAATTGATTTCAAATAGCCTAGCCTATATTTATACATTGATAAGAGTAAGGAATGCATTGCTAAGGAAAATATCATGAGCTCAGTTCATGGCAACTACACAGACAAGTCCATGTTGTTGCCTTGACAACAAAGTTGCCACAGCCTTCAGGGATGCTTTTCTAAGCCACATCCCTGGGATTTTTTGTTTTCTCCCATCTAAGTACTAACCAAACCCAGCCCTATATAGTTTTATTCCAGAATTATATAAAGACAACTAGGTGCTGGCACTTTTTAGAATAAACCCAAATAAAACTCTCATACTCAAAAGTCAAATTTTGCTAGATCTCAAATAAGAAGCACATAAGCTGTCAAACAAGCCATTAAACCTGGATAAAAAATGAGAAATATAATACATTGATTTGCTAACTAACAATACCACAAGTTCATTTTGTTTTAAAACAGATTGAAAGCAATAGAGTATATAAAAGAATATTCGAATTACATTCATTTATTATTTATCCATCAATCTTATTGTTA
Source organism: Naja naja (assembly GCA_009733165.1). Classification (NCBI taxonomy): domain Eukaryota; kingdom Metazoa; phylum Chordata; class Lepidosauria; order Squamata; family Elapidae; genus Naja; species Naja naja. Next base: position 101,761,387 of record CM019149.1, on the reverse strand, counting down.
TATAGCTTCCCTATAGCTAAAGAAGCCATAGAGAAGTTAATACACTACACACAATATAATATCCTAAAGTTTAACAAAACAACATTAAAACTAAATTTAAAATACATAATATAATAGCAGTGTGAATTAATACATTGGACTAAGCCATATTGTGATTCACTTGGTTTTAATTAATACACCGAGATATATAGTTTATAAAACTAGCCATGGCTCAGCAGATTAATTAGTTACACAATAACAATGCAATATAAATTCTTCTCTGAGCCTAACATTGACCACAAAAACGCCATATGATATAGTAAATGTGAGTCCCCATATTGTGTGCTAATTACAAGTAGAAAATATTAAAATGTTGTAATGTACTTGCACATCATGACTATTGACGGATTAAGCAATGTTCCCATTCTAAAAGAAGCATAATGATCAACACCTTACAATGACTTAACTTTTTTTCCCTAAGAGATAGCAATAGCACCAGCATTTAGATTTATATACCGCTTCACAATGCTTTACAGGTCTCTCTCTACACAGTTTACAGAGTTAGCATATTGCCCCCAACAATCTGGTTCCTCATTTTACCGACCTCGGAAGGATGGAAGGCTGAGTCAACTTTGAGTCTAGTGAGATTTGAACTGCTAAATTGCAGGCAGCCAGCAGGCAGCAGAAGTAGCCTGCAGTACTGCATTCTAACTACTGTGCCACCGTGCCTCTTGAGATCAGCCATTTGTAAATAAAGAAATGTATATAGATTTCATTCCAAAAAAATAAGAACATTCCAGTAAATTATATACAAAACTAATAATTGTAGAGTATCTCCATGTGCAACATCTTGCTTCTCAAAAACGATTACAGGGCAAATTGCAGAAGGCATTTTGATACAAGTTATAAAGCCCATTTACATCCTCTACTGCTAGAAATTTCATCTGGATGAAAAAGATAGAAAGTGATTGGCAATATTTACCATATCCCTTGGTGAAGATGTCTCGAGCAGATTTTCCTAAATCAGTATATGGAGGAGGCACTGCCATTTTCTGTTAAAATAAAGATGCCACAATTATGTTTCTGTATCAGCCCAAAGATCTGCACTGTAATTATGATTCTAAAATACAGTTTACCAAGAAGCAAGCTGAAGTTACCTATAGCAATCCCAAATTCCAGATTTTAGCTCTGTGGGGAATTCAGAGGCCTTCAACACACTTGTTCAGTTTTGTGATCAAACTGAAACCATTGTTATAAAAAATTAAAACAAGATTAAATGTTCAATTGCTTTATCTATTTTGATTCATGCAAGGTTCTTTGCACCACTTGCTACCAAAAACTAAGCTTTGAGTCATTGTGTCCTAATGTAACAATTCCCTATGGCTGGTTCATACTCAAACTTTGAAATCATGGTGAGTTGGTGGAAATGCGTGGTTGATTTATAAGTGTTTTTCAAATTTGGCAACTTTAAAATGTGAACTCCCCAAATTCCCCAGCCAGCATTGAAAAACCATGATTTATAGTTTCCTGGTTCTTCAGTTGTACCCGGGTCCTGTCCAAGCTTCTAACCAATCCATGGAAGTACAAGACAAAAGCCACTAAAAACAGAGGTAAAACAAACTAAAAATTTTCGAGTAACTCACAGTAATTTGGCTAATATGCAGAACTGGCTTGGACAACAGAAACTCTAGCTTAGTTTATTATATTACCCAGAAAATGTTCTGCATACTTGCCAGCCCTCTCAGGTAAGCCAGACAGGAAACATCACTGAATCCACTTTACTGTCAGGCTACATTAACAGAATCTTGCAAATCCAAAGGTACAAACTTTCCATCACCACTTTTAATGACTTGATTCATTAGGACGGGTCCTTTCTAAATTTCTTTCCCTGGATGTTAAGCCAAGGAAAGGTTGAGGGCAAACTAGATCCACGCAGAAGAAGAACATCATGGCTTCAAAATCTAAGGGACTGGTTTGGATAAAACCCAACAGCACTTTTTCGTGCAGCTGTTGATAAAAATAGGATTGCCAACATGATCGCCAATGCTTGATGACTAATATGGCACAAGAAGAAGAAGTATATTATGCAACTGGACGTTCTTGCCTCTCTTGCTGTCTGATTGTTTCTTAGGTAGCATCTTTTCTCTTCAGATCATTCACGCATTCCATTGTAATATAACAGTATCTCTCTTCTTCCAATTAAAGTTCATATTTCACATTACTTTTTTTTCAAATATCCCCACCAAAGAAAAACAGTCTAATTTAAGTTGTTTGATCTTCCCCTTACAGAAGCAGAATAACCATAATATAAGCCAAGAAGGATTCAATACATGAGGCCCTGGTGATTTAACTTATCTGTGAAAAAGAACCACGTTATCTCACTTATGCATAATGTAAAATGGTTCACTGTAAACATTAAATGTTTCACCCTCAGTTCTTTAATGAAGCAGCAGATACAGGACTCTTTAAACTGCACTGCTTAATTTATTTTGCACTCACCACTACCTCTTTGCCTCTGAACACAAGCAGCTAAGGAAGCCTACTGTTTGGCAAAGATGTTTGCATTATCTTAATTTTGTTCAAGCAGAAAATAAATTAAAAATAGGAATGTGCAATAGATATAGATGGTAAGCATTCTCGATTGGCAAAGGTCCCTAACTCACTTAGTTAGAAACATTGGGGTTTGAATTATTGCTGATTTTGGCTCCCTTGGAGAACCAATTTATGTTATAAGGGGATTACAAATGCAGTGATGCTTCCTAAGTATTTTAATAGCTACTTCCAGCATGAAGCATTAAGTGCCAGAACTAAATATTATTGCTAGATAAGAAATTTTCTTTCCCAATTTGAGCTCAATGGAATTACTATCCCAACCATACCTAGGAGGTTTGTTATAAAGATGCCTAGTGGAGCTACCAACATAGTCAAGGTTCTCAAATTATATTAGTTAAATAAAGGAGCAACTGATTACTTTGGGTGGGGTTATCAAATGTTGAGACAAAAAGAAGACGTCCTCTTTTTTTTTGTCCTCATATCCTCTATCTAGCAGGCACAGCTTTGAAATCAAATATTGTCTGTCTTTTTGAGGATCTAACAAGCTACATGTTCCTGAATAACACTTTCCTAATTAGTGCTAACTGCAAGTTAACAAGCTCATCTCTGTGACTCTGTGAATTAGCTGATTAGTATTCTCCCTCCTCTTGCAGCTGCTGCCTGAAATTGACAAGACCTTAAATCAGTTACAAGCTAAAGAATTTTGCCTCCTAACTCAGTTTAGTACATTTCTGCCGCAAAGAAAGGGGTCTTCCTGATGGAGCAATATATACATGTAGGCCTAAATGCTTTTTTTGTAATTTTTGTTGCTGCAAGAAAGCTAAACACTCTCCTCTTCACCAAGAAGTTAGTATCAGGGCATATTCATTCAAAATTCAGATTCATATAAACATGTAAGAGAAGTAGGGGAAAAAATCTAACCTATGTCTACAAAACAAAGGAAGTTGCTGAAATTGATTGATTGATATGGCTATGCACCTCACAGAGTAGGTGTAGGAAGTTATAAAAAATGGAAAAATACCCATTACATTTAACCCTGGTGCTAAAAAAAAGAAAGTACATCATCAAAAGCAAAGGTGATCCAACCTACTGAGGAAACAACCAGCTGTTCAGCGCCTTGGGGAAAAGTTAACACGGTCAGGGCCATCCAAATCTTTTATGTAAAATATACCAGGGTACTTTACACTGGCATACACTAAGGCCAAGTCCCAATCTTCCTCGATTACAAAGTATGTGCATATTTACTGTTAAGAACATTTAAGGAGAGGCATCTGTAGAACAATTGTTTTCTCTCCCAAACAGTATCATTAGGTAACAGAGAAAACTACTAACATCCATTCTCTTAAAGCAGGGGTCCCCAAACTTGGCAATTTTAAGACTTATAGACTTCAACTCCCAGAATTCTCCAGCCAGCTATGCCACTTAGTGATGGTAATTCCAGTCCTAATTGTCTTTGTAAACCAGGGGTAACAGAGCCTTGGTGGTGCAGGCTGTTAAATGCCTAGTGCTTAGTCCAGCTGCCTGCAATTAGTGCAGGCTCGAATCCCACCAGGCTCAAGGTTGACTCAGCCTTCCATCCTCTCGGGGTAGGTAAAGTGAGGACCCAAGATTGTTGGGGGCAATAAGCTGACTTTGTAAAAATGCCGCTTAGTAATAAGCAGGCATATACAATGGAATGAAGGCTATTGCTGAACGCATTGGGTTGTGCTCCAAAAAAATTGTAAGCCGCCCTGAGTCTCTGGAGAAGGGCAGGGTATAAATATGAATTTTAAAAAAAAGACTTATAGACTTCAACTCCCAGATTTCTCCAGCCAGCTATGCCACTTAGTGACTTTTCCCCTCTTCGCTAAAATGGGGGTGGGCATGGCCAGTGTGTGACGCGTCCGGCCCGTGGGTCACAAATTTGACATCCCTGTTGTAAACTGAGAATTACTATATTTACACATTTTGTGTGAAATATGACGCAGCTACTAAACAAATTAAGGTTGATTGATGAAATGGATGTAAAATTTACAGGATAATTGGCATACAGCATTAGAAATTTCAATGGAAGAAAATCATGAAATTTATAGTGAGAAAGTTGGCATTCTTAATCTGTTTCTAATTCTATTTTTGTCTTTTCTATATTTTATCATTTGTATCTGTAAACCTCTCAGTCACTTTGATAGTGAGATGCACAGTATCTACCTTTGATAAATATTTTCCAATAATATATTACTCCAATACTGATTGCTAAAACTAATCATTCATTTTTTAAAAAATATTTGGAAATGTAACAAGTTGAATCATTCCTATGATTGGCAGCATGCTGTAAAGCTCAGCCATTTTGGAAAATAATATATATAATGAAATGAATTCTAAACATTTAATCTGTTTTCCAATCTGCCATTTATCTACTAAACATCATTAGCCTTCACATTCCCACAAATTATACTAAAAGAGTCATTAATATAAGTGCTATAAAATACTTTATATTGGGTATATTTAGCTTAATGAAAAGAAAGATAGGGGTGACATGTTCCAATATCTCAGGGATTGCCACAAAGAAGAGGGAATCAAGCTATTCTCCAAATCACTTGAGGGCAGGATGAAGCAATGGATGGAAACAATCAAGGAGAGAAGCAATTTAGAACTAAGGAGAAATTTCCTGACAGAACACTCAGTGAACAATTTGCCTTCAGAAGTTGTGAATGCTCCAACACTGGAAGTTTTTAAGAAGAGATTGGACAACCATTTGTCTGAAATGGTATAGGGTCTTTATTGATCTTTAATGTCTTTATTGTCTTTAATGTCTTTATTGATCTTTAATGTCTTAAGTTCATTCCATAGTTTCTCTGGTTCTCTTATCAATGGAGTTCAGGACTTCAATGTGATTCCTGCCATTCAGCTTGGAAATGGAGACCATATCGTTGAAACTGATTGGCTTTCTTCTTCTTTAACATAACTTGAAAGTTGCACATCAGAATTCATAATCTGTTCCAGAATGGCAATGTCTTTGATGCTGTAATTGAGTTCCTCCACTTCCTATGAAGTTATTGGAATGGCAGGAATTGATTACAGGTGGTCCTCAAGTTACGACCACATTTGAGCCCCAAAATTATGTTGCTAAGTGAAACATTTGTTAAGTGAGTTTGCCCCATTTTACAACTTTTCTTGCCATGGTTAAGTGAATCATTGCATTTGTTTAGTTAGTAACACAGCTGTTAAGTAATCTGGCTTCCCCATTGACTTTGCTTGTCAGAAGGTTGCAAAAGCTGATCACATGACCCAAGGATACTGCTTGCATCATAAATATGAGCCAGTTGCCAAGCATCTGAATTGTGATCATGTGACCAATGCTGCAATGGTTGTAAGTGTGAAAACAGTCATGTCACTTTTTTCAATGCCGCTGTAACTTTGGGCAGTCACTAAATAAACTGTTGTAAGTTGAGGATTACCTATAATCAGTCTCCTATTTCCTAAGCCATAAGTCTGATTACATTTGCTTGCACGTTCTGTTGATCTCAAATAGAACTTGATCATAAACTTATCCTCTTCTTCTGCATCAGTAATTAAGCAAAGCATAAACTCAGATTATGAATAATAATCAATATTATTCAGTCACTGACTACATTATAGCCAAGTACTCTGCCGGTCTTGCTATAACTATAAAAGTAGAACTATCCCTTCTTTTGTTTTTCATCTGCTGAGTAACAAAACTGTGATGTTAGGACTGAGAATGTCCAATCCCAGTCTATCTCATTTTGGCTAAGATGTCAATTTGAAGCTGTTTCATTTCATATTTCACTGTGTTAAGCTTTCCCATCTTCATGCTCCTAGTGCAATTCTATCCTTCAAGGTAGTTATTTTTCACCTATATGACAACATTAACAACTAGACAAAGACTTTAATCTAACCATGTCATAAATTTGATTAGTATTGGGAAGGATTCTCACTTTCTCTCAGTAGTATGTTGAGTGCCATTCAACCTGACAGGTCCATTATTCAGCACAATATCATCAATCATTTTATATTTTCAATCAATAGAGTTTTCCTGGTAAAAATTCAGAAGTGATTTACCACTGCCTTCTCCTACACAGTATGAATTAATGCTTTGCCATTGTCACTAAAGTGACATCAGCATGCTGCATCTTCCTACATTGCAGTTTATTATAGATTCCTTAAATTTCATCAGAGTCTACAATTGATGTGAAACCTAGGTTTGAAGCCACCTAATGTATGAAAAATAGTCTTGATTATTTCAGGAGGCTCTTCTTGTTTGAAAAGAAAAAGAATAGCTTAAAGCAGGTGGCCTCCAAACTTGGCAACTTTAAGACTTGTGGACTTCAATTCCCAGAATTCCTCAGGTAGCCATTCATGGCTAGCTGAACAATTCTGGGAGTTGTCCAAGTTTGGAAACCCCTGGTTTAAACTATGAGTAAAACTACCAGAATGAGTTCTCCTTTAAATCTTTCAAACATCAAAATTCTTGTCATCCTAAACCATCAAAACTCAGTTCACTCTTTGGCTAAGCCAAAACCAAACCAAAACCATAGCAAAATATAATACAATGTATGAAAGCAAGTACCAAATCTGAATATATAAAATATATTATTAGCAGTTCCAAGTAAAACTCAGGAACTTCAACTCTTTGCTTTTACTAGAATTCAGCTCTTAACAATCCTACATGCAGATAAATGTTTGTACCTATTGTTTTCCACCACCTGAACAACCATTTTATTCCACTGCTTGCTTCATAAATTATAGAAGGATTGGCTCAGAGCTTGCTCAATCTCAGTCCATTCTTACCTATCTTGGCACTGACAAATGAAAAGTTAAAGTTGAAATTCCTGAAATGCTTGTGTACCTTAATCTTCATTTCAGAGTAATGAAGGGCAAATGAGTTCAGGGGGAAAAAAGTTAATATTTTGCCCCCTTTTAAAAAGTTTCACTTTTGATCCTTGTGAGCATACAGCAACCTTTCACAATTTAAATATTTTCTGATGTTTTTTCTTAGCTTATAAAATGGCAAGGACTGAAACACTAGTAGACATTAATTCTCCCACTTTCTTCAGACAGAATATGTATAAAATTTGTCACACATGTAACAAGATGAGAATAATATAATCACAAACATTTTTTCTGCATAAAGGGTCATTTACCTATGGGAAATATCCATTAAATTGACAGAGAATAAATTATGGAGGATTACAAACAGTTCCAGACTAAATGATGGTCAAAACTATTTCCAACAATGGGCACAAATGTAGAGTGCTGCAGGACTGCATTATTCCTTCTCCAGAGAAATCACTGTATCCCTTCCCTACTTTTCCATGTTTTCAGAAAAGATAAAGTGGAAAAGCAAAAGCAAAAAGCTTTTCCACAGAGAGTTGCTTCTGAGAATAAGAAAGGGCAACACAGCAGCCAGAAAGGTTATCTCAGTAATGAAGCAGTTTCCTCACCCCAGCTCTACATTATACACAATGAAAAGCTTAAGTGACATAAGGTTGTTTTTTTGAATGTCTGATAGCTGATACAGAATTGTAGCTAACTAGCATCCACAAAATAAAAGAGCTGATCATGAGATATTGATGTTGCCCAGGCGATCTAAATAGAGAAAGACAAAATATGGCAAGCAAAATGCTGTGAAGGCAACAAATTTGCATTGCAGGTTCTCATGAGGATGTTTGCTAAATCCTGTTAAATTTTACAGTACAGAGTTTTTAGCTTTTCTTTTGGTTAAGAGCAGAGAGAATGTAATGAATTGCAGCTGCCACAAGGAGTGCCCTGACTGTAGAAATTATTTTTAGACATAGACGTAGGAAAGGTCAAAAGAAACAGCCCTAGAAAAATGAAGAATGACAGAAGAAATTCAGTGTTGGAATGAAGTGCAAACACTGGCCTTTTTCCTTCTTTTTTAAAAGTAGCCTTAAAAGATGGGTGAAGTATCTGTTATTTTAAAGTGCAACATTTTGTGCTTTCTGAAGACTGTTTGAAGAACACAGGAAGGAAGGGAAGGGAAGGGAAGGGAAGGGAAGGAAGGAAGAAGGAAGGAAAGGAAAGGAAAGGAAAGGAAAAGGAAAGGAAAGGAAAAGGAAAAGGAAGGAATTTCTTCCTGAGCTATTTCATTATATTAAGGTATGAGCAAACAAAATGACAAACCCCTTGTCATCCCAAAAAAAATCCCTCTAGATTTTTGCTGTTGTTGTTATTCCTTATCAGTGCAGCAAAAATAAACACCCTGCTTCTGTAGTTTTATGACAGCGTAAAACAGGGTCATCATAACTCTCAATCAAAAGTTATACTCTCACAAAGCAATACCAATGCTGCTATTAACTTTATTTCAAGTTTTTATTAGAAAATGTCCCATGCTGCAACACAGTCCTTATTCTGCCCTGTTATACTCTTTGAAGAGATACAGAAGGCTATGGAAATTAGTATTATAGCACACCGAGTTATGTGATCAGTCTGCATGTCAAATTGCACAGGTCTACTTTTGAAACTGGGAAACCAAGAGACTAACTTTTGTCCTGATTTCCTGCATCATAAATACTTGCATTTCTGCACAACTAGCCTGTAGAGGTTACACAATTGCATGAATTATATTGCTACTTTGTATGAGGAAAGAGACTAGAAAAACCTTTTGCCAAAGATATTGTTGCATTTTATTGTGTTTAATTATGCTTGACTTTCGCCCAACATTCAACCATATAGATCAACCATATAGATCGATTTGCACTTTTCTGTAGTTGATACAACAAAGAAATGTAGGTTATGCATTTCATCTATCATACTGATACTTATTGACAAACCCTGGATGAAAGTTTGTAAGCACAGTGCCAAGTTTCAAAGAAGATGAAGATATGAAAGGGATAGAAATCATTAAAATGTTATTTATCAAATAAACAATGGGCAGATTTCTGCAACTTATTTAGCAAATAAATAAAGCATGCATTCTTAAAATATATACTCTCTCAAAAGTAATAGCTGTGATTTGAATGTAGTTTTGGGCAAGTTACTAGCCATATCTGTATTTTTAAGATTCTGTTAAAGTACTGAATCAGAATATTTTGCCCTTATCTGTAAACAAACATAAAAGGAATACCTGTTTGACTGAAGAAGGCAACGCTTTGAAAAGATAGCATGCGTATGTTGAATACTATTATAAATTTTGCTAAGAGGTTCAGTTGTGCTAAGGAGGCATATCTATACTCTGATCTCTCTCCCATAGATGGCACTCCTTCTAGGCAGGTGAACATACTGTAAAAGAAAGCACAGGGCTGCAGCCCCAATTATGTTGATGTTCTAAAGAAGCGTATGGGATCCATAGGAATTTTTGGAAATGAAGGCATACCTAATGCCAAGCTCTAATTTTTCCTGATATTTCTCCCATCCAAGAATCAACCAAGCTTTACCAGATTAGTTTTAGAGCCCATGCAAGGTCTCTGAGGACCTACCATTCAGTGATACCAATCCAGCCATAAATGTTATCTATCAATTATTACAACTGCAACTCTGGTAGCATTCCAGAAATCTAGACGTAATTCATTAAGGGGCTTCAGATGTAATCCTTTTTATATATTAAATTAGTATTCACTGAAAAGCAAAATGTGGTTGAATTACAGTATTGTAACCAATGAAGATATTTTTAAGCATCTGGTTCGGTTTGGCTTTTTTGGGGGGCAGGTAAGATAAAATCAGAATAAGTAAAAAATATAGATATTATTTGCAAATCCGATTGCTCTCCGCCTCCAGACACTTTTGAAGACATGTCATTCTATGCCTTCCATTGAATAGAATTCTTTATTGGCCAAGTGTGATTGGACACACAAGGAATTTGTCTTGTGTGAAAAATTTGCCATTGCAGTGAAAAAGGGTTAGAAATCGTTGGGAAACAGTCAAAAAGACAAATAACTTCCCTAGGCAAAACCTCGGCAATTCACTTCATCACCTTCTTCCTACTGGGGTAAGGGCAGGCAAGGACACGAAGGGCACTTGGGGGGCACGGAGGCGCTGAAGAGAAGGGAGCTGGCCGGAGGAAAGATAAGATACGAGGCTGAAAAGTAGCCAGCAAGGGCTGCTAAGAAAGGGATCCCCTGGAACCAAGCAGGCCTCCCTTGCGAAGGAGCTGCTGCCTGTGGGCAATGACATGGCTGCCCGACCTTGCTCGCCTCCTCCCTCCTTCCAGCGCCGTCCGCCGCTTTTTTCAACGAGCGCAGTTAGCATTCCGCCCAAGGCCTCTAGAGCGCCCGAGAGAGAAGGCGAGCACATGGAGTCAAATGACGAGCGGCGAAGCAAAGGAAACCCTTCGGGAAGGTCACCCAGAAACTCGTCACGAGCAATAAGAGCGCAGAAAAGCGACTCCCCCGCTCAATCCCTCCACCCTCCACGACTCTCCCTCCTCATCGTTTCCAGAGCTGGTAGACGCAAGGCCAGGCAGGCAAACGCATCCTCCTCCGCTGCTTAAAATAGGAGCCAAATGGCAGGCAAAAAAGACGCTTCTGGGAAGGGAAGAACGACTGGGGGTGGGTGGGAGGAAGCAGAAACGACGGGCGAGAAAAAGAGAGAGAGAGGTTGGCGGGGACTGAATTGCAAAAGTTCCCGAAGCAGCCGTCCCCGAACTTAGCCTTAAGGGGGTTAGGAACGGATGCCCTTTTCCTCTCCAACGCACCAAGAAACCAACGTGAGAAACGGGGCTTCGGGGCGCGCCCTCGGCCAACGTGCGCGGCCTTGAAATGCTGCAGGTAGGGCAATCACAGATCGCCGCTGGAAGGCGAGGAAGTTGTCCCCGACCATTCCGAATGACGGTCTCCGAAGGCCTGTCGTGACTCGGGAGCCTTCACCCTCCCCCTCCTCCTTCGCCCGGCATCTTTTCTGCCGCTGCAGGCGTCGAATGGCGGCAGAAGCAAAGCCGCGTTAGCTCGTCTCCCGCCTCCAGCGAGTCCCCCGAGCTCCCTCTGTTCCGTTTCTTCCTCCCGATTCCCACGGCTTGGTCCACCATGACGTCGTATACCCAAAGCCTAGGCGCCCTTGCCTGCCTGTCTGCCTTACCGCGTGCTCCCGGTCTTTTTCGTGACTGCAGCAAGGCTTCGGAGGCGAGACAGCTGGCGAGACAGAAGCGGCGACGGAGGAGGAATGGAACGGGGCGGGCCTCCCCTGCGCTGAGCCCAGCATAGCTAAAACGAGGAAACCCGGCACGCACCGTAGTGGCTCTGGCAAGCGAACAGATGGAACCACCCGGCTCGCAGAAGGACGTGCCTGGCCCGGCGTCGCACACGCTCGCCTGCCCCCAGGCTACGGATAGGCTGAGGGCTGAAGAGGCAAGCGAAAAGCGAGGCAGGACTTTCCGTGCCAAGGCAGCGACTCCGCCAATCCAAGGGCGTCGTCTCTTGCGTCTTTTACGCATCCGGGAGTGAGCCAAGATGCCAGATGTCCGGAGGTTGGGGGGGCGGGGCTGTTGGCTGTAAGGCGCTAGATCCTCGTTGCCTTTGGTGCTGAAAATACAGAGGTGGTGAAAAGAAGGGGGAAAGCGCCTTGTTGTTAGCCCTCACCCAAATCCGTGCAGGTCAACATCTTGGAGGAGGAGATGAACTGAATTAGGATGAGCAGTTAATTCTCCTCTTCTGGACCTGTTGGTTTAAGCTCCAAGAAGAAGTGAACAAAATCCATTAAGCACACTGAACGGGAAAGAGATGGGAGGTAGCAATGAGATGCTATTGGTTCGTGCCTTTAAGCCAGCATTTATTTAACCATGGTTTACTGAAGAAGACACAATAGGCCAGATTCAAGCAGCATAGATTTGGAATCACAATATATGGATTCGCTTACTAAGCCTTCCTGATGGAATTGTGGCATAATATGATGGACAAGTCCAGATGCTCTCATTGTTTGCTTTAACCATGTTTATGGCTTATGTTCGCACATAAAGCTAAGCCATATGAGGGACAGCTTCCTGCTCAAAAATAACTGTTGAGGTCATGCAGAGGAATTTTGAGTTACAATCTTTGACTCTGAATTCCTAAAAGTAATATTACTTTTATATGACTGTTTATATAACTATATGACAAATTTTACAGACTTTTTTCCTCAATTTGATATCACTGTAGGTACCTGTTTGTATTCTTTCAAAAACTTCAGTTCAGCTTACACTGCTAATCTCTCTGCATTTCATTTCCAAATACCTTTAATTGCAAGTATCAATGTTGCAGGAAAACTGTAAAATATCCTTACTGAGTTATGGTTGACTGACTGACTGACTGATTGATTGATTGTGTGCCATCAACTATTTGTGGACTCTTAGTGATATTGATAAATTTTCTCCATGTTGATTTGTCCTTAACCTGGTATTTCAGCTCTTCCAACAGTGTATTCATTGCCCCATAACTAAATCTATCCACCATGTTGCTGGTCTTTCTCTTTCCTTCAACCTTTCCCAACCTTAGATCCTTTTCTAGGGAGCCTTAATCTTTGCATAATTTGTCCAAAGTAGGATAATTTGAGCCTGGTCCTTAATGTCTCAAATAAGAACTCTGGGTTGATTTGTTTGATGATCCATTGGTTTGCACTGAGCATTATGTGAAAACAATATGGAATATATACATATTTTTCAAGGCATACTTTTGTAATATATAGACATATATATATATATATATATATATATATATATATTGATAAATAAAACCTTAAAACAGATACTCATTTCCATAGAACAAATTCTTATTTATATGTCAATTCCTGTGGCTATTCTAGAACTCTTTATTTTCTGCCTCCTCTTTCTTCCCTTTTACTTTAATTTGGGTTTTTAAAGAAATATTTTTATGGTGAAACTGTGTAGTAATACTTTGCTGGAATTTAGACATATGTTGCAACTCTTCTTCAGGTTACAATTATCAAGATCACAATGTGGGCATTTGAAGTCATAAAAACATTAAATCACATATTATACTGGTATAAAGCAAAAAGCATTTCCTCATTTGGATAATGGAATGTCTGCAAGAAAGCAGCCAAGCTTAGACAGCACCAAGGACCCCTCTATTCAACCCTGAGCTACAAATATTCTCATCTATTTATTTATTTTGTCACATTTATATATGACTGCCATCTTATTATAAGTAATTAAAGTAGGGTGTTTTTTTTTACTAAACTAAGTAAAGATAAAAACCAAAACCATAAGCAGGAGAATATTACATATCATAAAACCATGGACTCTCCATTATGAAGTGATTCCTAGGCTTATAGGAAGAAAAAAATGCATTTTTAAGCTTTTGGAGAGCCATGAGAGTTGGTGCCAACCTCACCACAGGAGGACACATGTTCCAGAGGGCTGGTGCCACAGCAGAAAAGGCCATCTCCTAAGTTCCATCAGATGGAATTTCATCATAAATGTAACCCGCAGACAAAACAGTTATGCAAAAGTGCCCTGGCCCACTACTGGCAGCTGCTCCTCAAGCTGGAGTTGTGAGTCCAGAAGGGTGTCCAGATTGCATATGTCTGGGGTAGCACCACTTCATTTAGTATTGAAGATGGTAGTCCAGAAGACCCTAAAACCTAAAGTCACTCAGTTAGGGGCTGAGGGTAGGGTCTCATTCCCAATCAATACCAACTAGTATTGGACTCTGAAGAAAGAAGAAAACCAGGACAATGCAGGGCCAATGGTACTAAAAGTCACTGAGAAGTCAAGAAGAGTCAGGATGGATGCGTACTTCATCTCACACCCACCAGAGATCATCCAAAAACATGATCAATACCATTTTCATTCCAAGCCAAGCCTGAATCCTGGCAGAAATTAGTCTAGATAATCTGTTTCATCCAGGATCCGCTGAAGCTGCTGCATGATCATTTCCTGCATAACCTTCCCTGGAAAAGGAGATTGTCCAGGATCATGGGATCCAGCCTTAGTCATCCTGCAGGAGCATGGATCTAAGGAGCATATAGCTGCGCTCATGGTCCTAATGATCTTATCCAATTCTTCAAACCCAACAGGGTAAGAGCAGTACCCCACTGGATCTATACTAAGGCTGGCCTTCAACCGGGAACAAATTGGAGTGGTTTTGTCCAACAGATGCTCTGAAAATTTTCTGTTCAAACTTGCAGATGAATTGTAGAATCATAAAGCTGGAAGGGACTTTGGACATCTAGTCCAACCTCCGGTCCAGGGCAGAAGTTCTTATTCTATCCTGAACAAATGGCTGTCCAGACTTTTCTTGAAAACCTCCAGTCATGAATGTCACACAACTTTGGGAGGCAAGCTGTTCCATTGACTAATTCTTCTCACTATCAGAAAATTTCTCCTTAATTTCAGATTGGATCTGCCTCTGACGAGCTTCCCTTCATTGCTTCTTGTCCTATCCTTGGGTCTCCAAATAAGTCCTATCTCCCTGCATTGACCCTCCTCCTTCCCTGTGACAGCCCTTCAAGTATTTTCTGGGTTGCCTTTGCCCAGAAGGATCAGGACACCTGAAACAAGACCTCTCTGAATGGCAATCTGTAGATACAATAAGAGCAGAGGTGTATTCTCACTGCTGTTCTTACCACAATAAGATAAACCTTAATGTTAGCTCTTACCCATGTTCAGTCAAATTTGAGTTTCATTGATCTCCAGTGGCCATCTAGTTTTCCCTTCTCTTGAAAGCCAGAAACAAAATATCTTTTGCTATGGGTGATACATAACAGTCCTGAGGCACCTACTTTCTGCTATGACTGACCCTCAAAGCTCAGCTGGTCACAACCTTCCAGTTCCTCCAAAAGGGAGAACCAGATAGTGTTCTGAGTCATTTGCAGAATTCTGTACAGCTTCTTAATCCAAAGGCCATGAAACATTGTGGCATACTGCCTTCTCTCCCTGGGACAGATTGATTCGTCACACTGAGTTCTCAAAAAAATCCACTAAATGTCACCACTAAATGACATTGCAAAGCAGTGTCTAGATAATGTTGCAAACCATAATTGGGAAAGTGTCATGTTGGTGCCAGAAACAAAAAATGCTGCTAGGACTATGCCAGACCAACTAACAATCAGGTTGCTATCCATAAAAGATACAATGGGGGCACACTTTCCTCCTTCCAAGTGGCCCCAGCAAACTCCAACTAGATATGTCAATCCATGGGAGTTATCCTAGAAGTGATTAGGGCAGGAATAACAATTTAACCTGCCTTGAGCTGCCTAAACAAACTTGCTGCTCTCAGATGATGGAGAACTGGTAACATTGTCATGGCCAATTACAATATTGCTCTCTTTCGGGTTTGGTGACTTTGATGCACCTTCTCATTGGCTTCTTTTTAGGTTTTAAGACTTCATATTATATTCATATTCATACAATATTCTCTCTGAGGCTTGATTATAACAGTAACTATCAAAATCCATAACCATAGAGCACAATCAAGGAAGCAAAATTCACAGGGTCTTTTTAATGAGTTTTAATGCCAAAAATTAAGGATGGGAGCCCAGACTTGTGACAACTAAGGCAGCCTTCTTTTATTAGTATGTTCAACTTTGGAGCTTTTGAATTTCTTTTCCCCATACATTATAGACCGATAACTTAACCATTAACTTTGAGAAGTTAATGGTCTCTAATAATCTATTACTTTGAGAGTAATGGTCTCTCATTATTTCTGTGTAGAGGTAATGCTCCTTCTCAGACTCAATAGTTTCATTGATGTCATCAGATTAAATAATGTGGCTGTGCAGACAGTGCAATTCAGCACATGGCATAGCATCAAATATGCAATGCCAATTTTCTCTTGAGTCAGGATTTATTCCTTGTAGCCCCATGGATATATTTGGCAATAGTATGGAAATGGATTTCCATTGCCTTGTAATAAGATTTTTTTTAATGTTCCAGTTACAGCCTGATCTCTTATTCAGATTATAAGTAAGTTCAACACTGCTTAATTTTCTCAAAATCAAACAAGGTCAGCTTAGATGCTATCACTGGTGTGTTCCATTCGTGATGGACAATAACTTAATGGCATTTTTTTTCATGTTACTTTCTTTGGATGCTACAACAGAGCCCAGCAGAAGAAATTCCCGAAGACTACCCAGAAGTGTTGCAGACTCCTTTGAGTCAGAGGCTAAAGAAGGCAGACCTTCCAAACTGTCAGCCTGAAGACCTGGCAGGCAGCCAGACTCCTGAGGCAGCTCTTGGAGATAATGAGCTGCTGTATATGGGGGCTGGTTCAGATAAAAGGGCTTAGCCCAAAAGCATGCCAGCAGCAACACAAAGGTGAGCAACACATCTCTGTGAGAGGAAAGAACAGCAGTACCTGAGACTATAGATAAGAGAAGCCTTGAGGCCCTTATCCAGTTATTAGAGCTAACTGACTAACTCTGGTTATGCATTTCTGTTCCTCACAAACTCCTTGCAATCTATCAGAAGCAGTTCACGGAATTCTTTGACACTAGAAAAATGGAGTGTTACAAGAAATACCCATATCTCTCCCTCTGCTTTCTCCTGCTAACTGATTGTTCATGACTCCCTCAACTTTCAAGGCAGGTCTTAAGTACTTTCTGGCCAATTACTCCCCCAGTTCCCAGCCAATGATATAGTAAATCATACCACTGTCCATCTTACATTTGCCCTGGCATTCACTTTGCATTTACTGGCATAGGAAAAAGAGTAAAATGAGAACAGAATGCAAAAGTCTGTCCATTGTTGGATGAGAGCTGGCAGGATCACAAACTCACTGGTTATACAGTGCAAAGTGCTTGTTGTTATCTATCAAGTCTTACCTGGTTTTGCATCTAAGAACCTGCCAATTATCTGATTCAAGCCTGTCCACCCATTTGGTGTCTGAGTCCCAAATTGGGAAGCTGAGGATCTCTCCTCCTCTCCCCCATTTGAGATTTAGGAAAGGAGGAGACAATGTTTTTCAGTCCCACCCGCATACCTGGGGAATAGTTTGATAGCTTACTACTGGAGATCCTTATAACTCCCTTCCTGACAGTCTTGGGAAAGTTCCGCAGTGAAAACAGAATTATGTTCTAAAGCTTAGTCTATACAGCTTCTGGGACTTGGATGCTGAAGCAGAGCTGACATTTTTATGTCTTTGTCTATTTTATGATTTTATGAATACAGTGTAAAGAACTGGGAGTCCTTATAGATCTGATGATCTGTAAATAATAAAAACAAACAGCACATGCCATTGCATGCAACAATCTTACATACTCATATTGTGCTGCTTGAGTTCTCTTTGGTAGCTTCTTTCTTTTACTGTCTGGATTTACCACTGGTTAGTTAAAGTTGTAGTTTGGGAGCTGGGGAAAGCTTCAAGTCAGTCCCAGCAGTTTTGCTTGCAAGATTTCAGAAGTGGTTTTGCCATTGCTTCCTTCCTATGGCTAAGAGACAGTAACTGGCCCGAGGTCACCAGTGGTGGTATGTTTGTTTATGTTTGTTTATGTTTATTTGGATTTATATGCTGCCCCATCTCCGGGGGGCACTCGGGGCAGCTCACACAAGAATATACGTACATAAATAGTTAAAATGTTAGTCCAATCCAAATAACGAATAAAATTATGCTAAAATACCCAATTAAAAGCCCCAATCTCTCTCAATCCAGGCTGGCCTGTAAGAATAGCCAGGTCTTTAGATCGCAGCGGAAGGAACGCAGGTGGGGAGCCAACCGCAGCCCCAGGGGCAGCTGGTTCCACAGAGAAGGCCCTACCCCAGGGGACCGCCAACTGACATTGTCTGATCGACGGCACCCCCAGGAGGGCCTGCCTATGGGCACGCACTGGGTGATGCTACCAGTTCGGACCGATTCAGCCGAACCGGTAGTAAAAAAAAAAGCCTCCAACGATCAGCTGAGACGAGACAGAAGAGAAAAGCATAGGATCGGCTCTCTCTCACCCACCCCTGTGCTTTTCTCTTCTTTCTCCTCTCAGCTGATTGGTGCTGCAAGCCTCAGCTGGTGTGGGAAAAGCTGCGTGCAAGCATTAGGTCTGCGTGTGTTAGGTGCGCATGCACGTGTGCAGGATCACCAAACCAGTAGTAGAACAGGTAGGATCCCACTGCTTGAGGTCACCCAGCTTTGAGTCTAAAGTGTGACTAGAACTCATGGTCTCCATCTCCCAGTTTCTAATCTAGTGCCTTAACTAGTACAACAACCCAATTCTTATTTATGTTAGTTGCTTTAAGATTTTATTTTATGCCCTTAAGTACTATATTATCTGGTGCCACCTTCTTTCTGAGGGCCAAGACTGTGGGTAAAGCAGCTTTCAGATATAGTGCTTCTACACTTAGCTACTACAGATCATTAGTTGCCATAGTAAAGGGGCTTCCACAAGACTAATCTTGGAGACATTATTTCAGTGAAAAAATGTGATTTTATTTTATTATTTTAATTTCTGTAAATTCATTTCTGTAAAGTCCTTAGGAAGTAGTCTTCTATAATTCAGAGATGCAATTTGATCTGATCCAAATGCCAGCTGTTTCAGGGTTTTATAGGAAATGCCCTAGATTAATTTGAAGCAGGCCATCCTTCAATATCTGCAGTCATACCTGGCCACTAAAAATGTACACTGTTATACATTTTGCGGACATGTCTAGTAGAAAATAAAAACATGATTTGGTTGTTATACTTATCTACCAGAGGATGGCAGTAAAACTCTTTAAAACACCCTTCAAAAAGCCCTTCAAAACATCCTAAGCAAACCAAAAGACCTCAGAAGAAAAAACAGGCGTCATCTAACATACAACATAAGAATTGCAACAACCACTATGTAGGACAAACAGGCATAAGACTGGCAGAACGTATCCATGAACTGGCAATCAGAAGGCATGATGAAAATTTAGCAACATATAGATAGATTTAACCATAGTTTCAGTTGGGAAAATGTGACAATCCCAGACCAGGCCAAGTCCAAAAATGCCAGGGAATTTCTAGAAGTCTGGCACTCTGACAAATCAACCATCAATAGACACATAGACATTAACAACTTCTACAGATGATGCAATGAGACAATCAACCAGTCCCTTAACAGGTTAACAGAGGTGGAAGGGACCTTGCAAGTCAGGGGTATTAAACTTGCGGACCGCGGGCCGGATGCATCACACACTAGCCACCCCCACCCCCAGTTTAGCAAAGCGGGGGAAGTCACAAAACGTCATGTGACAACAACGTGATGTTGCGAGTTTGACAACCATGTTGTAGGACATCTAGTCCAGTCCCAAAGAGAAAAAGATTCCAGCATCTCTTCACCAGTAACCAGCACTCAGATCAGCATAGATTACCTTCAATCATTTTCTTTTGGAATAATATACTGATTGTGCTATGAATTATTCTATGAAATAAATAATGGAGCAGATATTCTCCAACACCTGTTGTGAGCTGCCATATCCCCTCCTATGCTTTTCTGGGGGAAATTATTGGTACTTACAACTTCTCACAGGTGTATGGAAACATATATTAGTCAGGGGTTCTAGGAATTGTGATCCTAGCTTACATGGACAGTATCATATTGAAGAATAAGGGAATAGCTTCTCAGAAGTCAAACTATGAGACTATATGTTAAAGGTTTATTTTGACTTCTTCTCTTTTAGAAGTTGCTTGGAAACCTGCAGGAATCTCATACAAGTATATTAGCCTCATATTTTTGCATTATGACAATCTTGCTAAAATTCTCACATATTCCCACTTATAAAGGTGATTTTTTGAAAAACCAAAGTGATGTTTTTATTATTTTACTTTGATAATACAGTGCTAATTGATCTGTGCATTTCCCAAAGGAATTAAGGTACTAGCCAATGGAAAAGCAGAAGCAGCAAATAATGAATTTTGGAGAGAGAAATTTGGTCCTTGGGATTTTTGAAAGATATGGTATAATGGTCCTGAGATAACATCTGCCAACTCCTTCAGAACTCTGGGATATAGCAATAGCACTTAGACTTATACACTACTTTATGGTGCTTTACAGCCCCCTCTAAGCAGTGTTCGGAGTCAGCATGTTGCCCCAAACAATTTGGATCCTCATTTTACCCACCTCAGAAGGATGGAAGGCTGAGTCAACCTTGAGCCTGGTGAGATTTGAACTGCTAAACTGCAGGCAGCCAGCAGGCAGCAGAAGTAACCTGTAGTATTGCACTCTAACCACTGTACCACCGCAGCTCAATATATGGTAATCTGTCAGGTCCTGGTGATTTATATTCATCAAGATCAGATAGATGTTATCTTACCATTTTCTTCCTTATTTTAATTTTTATTTCTAGTCTGTCTTTTATTGGTAGGGTGTTTTTTGATAGGTTGGGCTACAGTTTCTTTTTTCATGAAGACTGATGCAAAGAATGAGTTAAGCAGCTCTGCTTTCTCACTACTGCCTGTTATTTCCTTGCCATCTTCTCTCTTAGTGAATCAACTGTTTCCTTGACTTTTTTCTTGTTATTAATATGTTGAAGGAAACTTTTTTTAAAATCATCTTTGGCTTTTGTTGCAAGTCTTTGTTTGTTCTGAGCCTTTGCTTTCCTGACTTCATTTTTGCAGATTTGGGCTATCTGCTAATATTCTGTCTTAGTTATGTGTCCCTCTTTCCATTTTTTGTACTTGCCCTTTTTGTCTTTCAGTTTATCAGAGAGATCTTTATGCAACCATGCTGGTTTCTTCTTGAATTTCTTGTTTTTCTTTTTCAGTGGTATTGTGTTGGACTAGGCTTTTATGATCACATTTTTCAGAATTACCTATGCTTCTTGAATTGTTTTCCCCTTTAGGATTTTCATCCATGGAATCTTTCCTAGGCATTCTCTGAGTTTGTTAAAATCAGCTCTTTTAAAGTTTAAAAAAACTGGTTGGATTATGTTCTGCTCCTTGTGTTTGCATTATATTGAATTCAGTGGTGGGATTCAAATAATTTTACAACTGGTTCTCTGCCCTAATGACTGGGTGGGCATGGCTGGGTGGTCACATTACTTGGTGGGTGTGGCAACTTGATTGGTCTCACCCTTAGGAAATTTCTCCTTAGTCCAACTCACAATAAAATAGCACAATAAAATAGCACTGTGCCAATATTTAGAATAGAATAACAGAGTTGGAAAGGACTTTGGAGGTCTTCTAGTCCAACCTCCTGCTTAGGCAGGAAACCCTACACCGCTTCAGACAAATGGTTATCCAATCTCTTCTCAAAAACTTCCAGTTTTGGAGCATTTACAACTTCTGGAGGCAAGTTGTTCCACTGATTAATTGTTCTGTCAGGAAATTTGAGGGGCTCCTACAAAGATGAAGGAGTCAATCTATTTTCCAAAGCACCAAAAGGCACAGTAAGAAACAATGGATGGAAACTAACCAGAGAGAAGCAATCTAGGACCAAGGAGAAATTTCCTAAGGGTGAGACCAATCAACCAATAGAATAGCTTGTCTTCAGAAGTTGTGAATGCTCCATCACTAGAGGCTTTCAAAAAGAGTGAGGGAAGTACACCCCAAAAGGACAGTGCCAGGAACCACTAAAACAATGCAGAAAACTTAAAACAGCCATTCCCCTTTTTAAAAAAAAGTCAATCCCAAAGCAAACACAGCAGCTGTGAGGGAAACTAAGAGCAGCTGCTCAGGCTAATTGAAAGCCTAGGCATGCTGCCAAAAGCCATTAACCCTTCCAAATCTATTATTCTATGTTCTCTATGTTCTAAATTGGGTGCTTCACAGCAGAAGCAATACAGCTGGCTGGACCACACATGCATTAAATTCATGGCCTGTATGATCAAGCTGCATCATTGTCCTCTCCTGTATCTTTTCCTCCAGAAAGAAACAAGAAGTAGCCAAAACTGCAGCAGCTATAAAAGATCTTGGGGAACTCTAGGGAGTATCAACTGATCACAGAAGTATTACTTAATACTCTTTATAATGAAAATGTTTGTAATCTTATCCTTCCTGAAGGGAAGAGGTTAATCCCATCCCTAGATGGGTAATTGATGGGTTTCCCTGCCCTAATCCTGTCAGTTTCTGTTGTTTATTGACTTGATTCAGCATGTATCAACTGCATTCCAGCTGCAAATGTTAAGTGGTTCTTGGCTGTCTGTGGAGCTATTAACTGAAAGGAGAGAGAGAGAAAAACCTCTCTTGTACTTTATTTTTAGCCAGTTCTCCAAACTGCATAAGCAATTAATGAAGCGTTCTTGAGAACTGGCTGAATCCCACCACTGATTGAATTCCAGTATGGTCACTTTCATTTCTTCTCTATTAGGTCCAGTATAGCTTTTTTTCTGGTTCCCTCCTCTACGTTTTAGATGACAAAGTTGTCAGCTAGATTGGTTAGGAATCTGCTTGATCTCCCACTTGCTGCAGAGTTTGTCTCCCAGTTAATATCAGGATAGTTAGGGTCTCCCATTACTACTGTGGTATGCTTCCTACATGCATTTGTTAACTGGTTGGCAAAAAGGTTATCTATTTCTTCTGATTGGTTGGATGGACTGTAATATACACCTATGGCAATGTCACTTTTTCCCCTTCTATATTGACCAGTGGTGGGATTCTACCAGTTTCCCTACTGGTTTGGTGATCATGCACTTCGTGCGTGTGCGCGCACCTAATGCACGTGCACTTGCAGCTTTCCAAAAACCAGATGAGGCTCTGCTGCACCAATCAGCTGAGAGGATAAAGAACAGAAAAGTGCAGGGGCAGATGGGAGGGCTGATCCTGCACTTGTCACTTCTTTCTCCTCTCAGCTGATCATCAGAGCTTTTTTATTACCGGTTCAGCTGAACCAGGCCAAACCAGTAGCATTTCACCATTAATATTGACATTCAATAACATTCATTCATTAATATTGATTTGAAGACCTGTCTATTTGACCAAGTCAGGCTGTGATTACCTTACCGGGGGCATGGGACAGTTTTAATTTTTAATTCGGTTTTATTGGACCTTATAGTGATTTAATTTCTTTTTAATTATTTATTGTATTTGTATGTTTTAACTGTGAGCCACCCCGAGTCTTCGGAGATGGGGCAGCATATAAGTCCAATAAAATAAATAAAATAAATAATTCTGGAGGGGTTTTATCTTTGGTCATGTGCATTTCTGTAGATATCTAGTGATCTCTTACATATAGTGCAACTTCACCTCCTCTTTTTGTAGATCTGTTTCTTTTGAACAATTTCTATCCATCCATCAGTACATTCCAGTCATGGGTTGCATCCCACCAGGTTTCTGTAATGGCAACTATATCATACCTACCGTCATGTACTATTGCTTCTAGTTCACCCTGTTTATTCCCCAAGCTTTTGAGGATTTGTATATAAGCATTTAAGACTTTTATGCCTGTCCATGGGTATGTTTCCTTCATCTCCTATTTGTTGTTTGAATTTTTCTGTTTTATCATCACTCTCTACCTCACTGTTTGATTTGTTTTCTTGAGATTTATGATTGGTTTTGTGTTCTAGAGATTCTAAAGCTTGGTGACCCTCCCTTCCCACCCCCTCAATTTTACTTTAAAGCCCTTCTGCTGAGTTGGGCCAGTCTTTTTCCGAGTACATTTTCCCCTGTTTTCTTGAGGTGAAGCCCATCCATTGCCAAGAGTTCTTGGCAGAGAGAGGGATATGACATTCTCTTATCACCCAGTATGTAACAACTGGATTCCGCTACCCCAAAGGTGCTTTTTGAAGAAGCAAAGAGACTCTTGTTTTTCATTGAAGACGTTTCACTTCTCATCCAAGAAGCTTCTTCAGCTCTGACTGGATGATGATGAATGGAAGGATTTGTATTCCTTGCAGACAGCTGGTCCTGAGCTAAAGAAGCTTCTTGGATGAGGAGCAAAACATCTTCAAAGAAAAGCAAGAAAGTCCAGTTGCCTCTTGAAAAAGCACCTTTGGGACAACCATGACCTGGATCACTGAGACTCTCCATACACATTTAGATTCCACTACAAAATATTGATTCATGCAATTTAAAATCCCACAATCTGAATCAAACAGATCAGAGATTGAAAAGAAAGTTCCAGTGGCATGTTTTGAGAAGGATTTTAAGAGCCATGAGTTTTTAAATTACTCCATAGAAGAACATTTCTGTATTTGTGGCTATCTGAAATAAGGTAGGCTATGCCTAGAGAAAGATTCTTTCCTGTATTGGCTCTCAGCTTTGTTATTTGCTGGATTATTATTATTATTTTGATTTTTCCTTGATTCCTTCTCTTATTTTTGTTATGATTTCCATGCTACTTATCCACAGACCTTGTATAAGTCTATAAAGGGACCATAACCTCTGCCTTTGCCTCTGGCCCTGTCAATAAATCAATTTGTGCTTCAATGTAATGTGTCCTGGCATCCAGTTTAAACAAATATTTCTTGCTACAAACCTGCTTCTTGTGCAGAAATACAAAACTACTTGGAACAGGCAGATTTTCCAGTTGCTGTGTTAAGGTATCATCCACCTACAGGGTCTCCATCTTGTCATGATTCAGCCTCAATATATTGGCCTTCATAATCCAGATTCCAGTTTATGGCAAGCACAGCCTCTCTCATTTCAGAAGTCACCACCAAAAACAGCTGGATGTTATCAGTATTTTGCTTTATGTGACGATTACTCCAACATTTCATATAGTGTTAGAGGATGTTAGGAAAAAAGATAGTTTTCCATTTGACACTCCAGAGTATAACCATATAGTAGTTCACCATACAGATATTTCAAACATTCTGAGAACATTCTGCCAAGTAGAGGAAATTCACTATTTGGCTATGCCTTGAAGCCAAAAAATACTGGGTTGCTTACAAGAAATAATGAAATGTCAAATAGACTTCAAACCTGAACTTTTAGAAATAATGAAGGGGAAATGTAGTAAAAAGACCAAATACATGATATTACACATAACGACAGTGGTAAGGATTGCATTCGTACAATGTTGGAAGCGAGATAGTTTACGGCCAGAAGAATTAGTAATCCAAAAGATATTAGAATGTGCTGAGATGGACAAACTCACTCTAGAGCTAAAAGGCAAAGAAGAGTCAGAGTACTATGTGGTATGGGATAATTGGTATGAATGGTTGACTAGTAGGAATAAGAATAGTAGAGATAAGAAAAATGTATATAAATGTATATAAATGAATATTAATGTATGGAGATTTGTATATGTAACAATGATGCCACAGTGTTGTTAAAGATGAGAATGAGATATGTAAACATGAAAAAAGCATAATAAAGAAGAAAAAGGATGATTCCAATCTTCATTTCACAATTCAGAAGGTTGTTGTGGTCAAGAGTAGCAAAAATGGCCAGGGATCCAGTAAGATCAATAAAGTTGTACTCTTTCTGTCTCCTACCACAAGAGGTCATCTATCAAAGTAAGAAAAGTGATTCAGCCGCCAAACCAGACTAAACTCAGAAAAAAAACATATTTTATTTTATATCCTGCTTTATTATTTTTTTAATGCTGCAAGGCAGTAAACATATCTCATAGAGGTAGTCCTCTACTTAAACTACAATTCAGCCCAAATTCTATGTTGCTAAGTGAAACATTTGTTAAATGAGTTTTGCTCCATTCTACAACCTTTTTTGCCTCAGTTGTTAAGGGGGGGCAGGGATCGGCCCCAAGGCCCCTCCTTTGTGGGGTGCCTCAGGGGTCAGTTCTCTTGCCCCTCCTGTTCAACATCTATATGAAGCTGCTGGGTGAGATCATCCATGGTTTTGGGGTGAGGTATCATCAGTATGCTGATGATACCCAGCTTTTCATCTCCACCCCTAACCAACTCAGTGATGTCCTCAACGTGATGTCCCGGTGTCTGGAGGCGGTGCGGGTCTGGATGGGGAAGAACAGGCTCCAACTCAACCCAGCTAAGACCGAATGGCTGTATGTACCAGCATCTTGAGTTGTCCAGGATATTCCACCTTTAGCTATGAGGGGAGAGGTGTTGCCCCCTGTAGATAGGGCGTGCAACTTGGGTGTCCTCCTGGATGCACGACTCAGTTTAGAGGAGCAGGTGGGAGCCGTGGCCAGGGGGGCATTTGCCCAGGTTCGCCTGGTGCGTCAGTTGCGCCCCTACCTGGATCGAGATGCCCTACATACGGTCACTCAAGCGCTGGTTACTTCCCGTCTGGACTACTGCAATGCTCTTTACATGGAGCTGCCCTTGAGGACCACCCGGAGGCTTCAACTTATCCAGAATGCAGCGGCGCGGGTTGTGATGGGAGTGACCCAATACTCCCATGTTACACCCCTCCTATGTACACTGCACTGGTTACCGGTTGCCCTCGGGGTGAGATTCAAGGTTCTGGTGTTGACCTATAAAGCCCTTCATGGCTTAGGACTGGGATACTTGCAGAGAGCCTGCTGCCAGCAACTGTTTCCCATCGTCCTGTGCGCTCTCACAGACAGGGCCTCCTTGGGGTTCCGTCAGCCAGACAATGTCGGCTGGCGACCCCTAGGGGTAGGGCCTTCTCTGTGGGAACACCCACCCTATGGAACCAACTGCCCCTGGAGCTTCGGGTGGCCCCTGACCTCCGCTCTTTCTGTTGGGGCTTAAAAACATGGTTGTTCCAACTTGTTGACATGGACTGAGGGGGGGATGGGAGTTTTAATGGTTTGCTTTTATTGTTTTAGACTGCAAATTGGGTTTCTTATTTAATTTCTTTTTAATTGTATATTTTGTATTGTTTTTATGATTGTACGCCACCCCGAGTCCTCAGGGAGATGGGGCGGCTTAGAAATCCAATAAATAAATAAATAATCATTGCAGTTGTTAAGTTAGTAACATGGTTGTTAAGTGAATCTGGCTTCCCCACTGACTTTGCTTGTCAGAAAGTTGCAAAAACTGATCACATGACCCCTGGACATTGCGACTGTCATAAAAATGAACCAACTGCCAAGTATTCGAATTTTGGTCACATGACCAAGAGGATGCTACAATGGTTGTAAGTGTGAAAAAGGGTCATAGGTCACTTTTTTCAGTGCTGTTGTAACTTTGAGTGATCACTAAATGAACTGTAGTAAATCAAAGACTACCTGTACTCCTTCCTCCTCCTATTTTCCCCACAACAGACTGAAGTGAGTTAGACTGACAGTGATTGGCTGAAGTTCACCTAGCTGGCTTTCATTCCTAACATGAGACTAGAATTCACAGACTCCTACTCTCCTACAGAGAGTAGCTTGTGCAGTTACAGCAAGAAATTGGGATTGGGTAGAAATTGTCATAAATGTTTCCATCCATAATTGTTTGTAAAGCTGATAGAACAACAACACACCATGAATAGTTAAGTACTCCCTGGACCTGAGGTAGCGTACTTCTAGATGCTAAATAAGGAGAAATTTTCTGACAGTGAGAACAATCAACCAGTGGAAGAGCTTGCCTTCAGAAGTCATGGGAGCTTCATCACTGAAAGCTTTCAAGAAGAGACTGGACTGCCATCTGTCAAAAATGGTGTAGGGTCTGCTTGGGTCGGGGGGGTTGGACTAGATGACCTACAAAGTCCCTTCCAACTCTGTTAATCTGTAATTAGATAAGCCACTCCCTGGCCTTTGCTTAAATAATGAGCAGTAGTGTTTTTTTTTAAATCTCACTGAAAGAGTTCATTCTAACCTGGTTGAGATCGGGAATAAAAAAGTGTACCGACTATAAAATAACCATTAATAATATCTTGAAAATAATCAGTATTTCTAAAGTAACAATATAGCTAAGGAGTCCCAGATTTAACTTGTTTTTATGAACAGCTTTCTTTTCAATAAAGAGTCCTAGATTCTCTATGAACCACACTGTTTTTGTAACATTAATTTCATGCAGTTGTTCTTAAATGCTTTAAAAACAAAGTAGATTACACAAAGAAAAAGTTATTTCTTCCAAAGCCTTTGGCTTCTGAAATCATATGTTTTCTATATACAAATATATGAAAAGAAACACCACAAGGAGTTATATGTCACATAATAGTACTTTGAATTTCCTCCCTATTCTTCACAAGTGCAGGTCACTCTTACATGATGGAAAGAGTTTAACAAAATCAGTAGATCAAATGTTTCCTACTGCTGAAATAATTATATTTATAAAGTAATGAATGTAAGGTGATCCTAAGTGTATTTATTCAGAATGAAGGCTCACCAAATTAAGCAGACTTGTTTTATACAGGATTAAACTCTTGGTATATGAAGACTGGAGGAAGGAAATGTTGTTCCTAGCAGTAGCTGGAAGTCTTAGCCTTTTGCGATGTCTGAGAAACATATGTGCATCAAATAACATACGTTGTCAACCAAGATAGTGGTCCTCTAAGTCAGCGGTCCCCAACCTTTTGGGTACCAGGGACTGGTTCCCTGGAGAGAGTTTTTCCGCACATCAGAGGGGGCGTGGCTTCATATGCTGCCTGCATCCCATGGATGGGACTTCGCTTTGCGTGACCTGGTTTCTGGCTTGCCACAGACCAGTGCCAGTCTATGGACTGGGAGTTGGGGACCCCTGCTCTAAGCAAAGTCCTGGGTTCCTGTTGTTCCTTAAATGGGCTGCTACTGAGCAGGCCGTCTCTACAATTGAAGCTTCTTTACCCTACAGAAGCCTAAGGGCCTATGAAATGTCCAAAGTTACAAGTTGGTTAGTGATTCTTTAGCCATCTTGGTGGCTTTTCCTTCAGTAAAGGAGGACAGATGGTTTCTTCAATTAGGCCTTAGATCTCAGCATCCAGTAGACAGCACACAGCCATGTTCTAGCATAGGAGGGAGAATGACACAATACGCATCAAAATACGCACCAGAATGACAAAATACACATCAAAATATGCAACGATGCATCTGAGGTCAGGATGCAAGTGCATAAGGGCAGGATCTGCAGTATGATGTTATATATGGTTAACTTATGATGGTAATTCCAGGCTTAATTATGCTTATAAGTCATGCCAGACATTAAGTGGGTCACCATGTGACAGTGCCCAATTTTATGACCTCTTTTGCGGTAGTTATTTATTTATTTATTTATTTATTTATTTATTTATTTGGATTTATATGCCGCCCCATCTCCAAGGGGACTCGGGGTGGCTTACACGCAATATATAAACAATAAATACGTCTTTATCAAATTCAATCCAATTATAAAATCAATTAAAATACCCTTAAATTAAAATTCCCAGCCCTGCTCAGTCCAGGCCAGCCTGTACAAACAGCCAAGTCTTGAGATCATGGTGGAAGGAGCGCAGGTCCGGGGCCAAATAAAGCTCTAGAGGTAGCTGATTCCAAAGGGTGGGCACCCCCACAGAGAAGGCCCTCCCTTGGGGGACCGCCAACCAACATTGTCTGGCCGACGGCACCCCCAGGAGGGCCTGCCTATGGGAGTGTACCGGGTGATCGGACCTCGATGCTGGTAGGAGGCGCTCCTGCAAGTACCCCAGACCCGAGCCATGCAGGGCTTTATAGGTTAATACCAGCACCTTGAATCTTACACGGAGGGCAACCGGCAACCAATGAAGATCGCGCAGGAGGGGTGTCACCTGGGAAAATCGGGCCACTCCCATCACCACCTGCGTGGCTGCATTTTGTGCCAGTTGAAGCCTCCGTATAGTCCGCAAGGGCAGCCCCAAGTAGAGAGCATTGCAGTAGTCAAGACGAGGCAACGAGCATGAGTGACCCGCGGGAATCTCAGTCCAAGTAGGGGCGCAACTGGTGCACCAGGTGAACCTGGGCGAAAGCCCTCCTGGCGAAGGCTCCCACCTGCTCCTCCATACTGAGCCATTCGTCCAGGAGGACACCTAAGTTGTGCGCCTTATCCACAGGGGGCAACACCTCTCCCCCTATGGTCAAAGATGGAATATCTTGAACCCGAGATGCCGGTAAGCACAGCCACTCAGTCTTGTCAGGGTTGAGCTGGAGCCTGTTCCTCCTGATCCAGATCCGCACCGCCTCCAGGCACTGCGAAAGCACGGGGAGGGCATCACTGAGATGGTCTGTGGTGGAGATGTAAATCTGGGTATCATCAGCATATTGATGATACCTCACCCCAAAACCACGGATGATCTCACCCAGCGGCTTCATGTAGATGTTGAACAGGAGGAGAGAAAGCACCGACCCCTGGGGAACCCCACAAGTGAGGGTCCTCGGGGTCAATCTCTGCCCCCTTGTCAACACCCACTGCGTGCGTCCTGAGAGGAAAGAGGAGAACCACCATAAAACGGTGCCTCCCACTCCCAACTCCCGAAGACGCCGCAATAAGATACCATGGTCAATGGTATCAAAAGCCGCTGAGAGGTCTAATAGGACTAGGACAGAGGAATGTCCCCTGTCCCGAGCCCTCCAGAAATCATCGATCAGCGCGACCAATGCCGTCTCCGTGCCATAGCCAGGCCTGAAGCCTGATTGAAACGGATCTAAGTACTTGGTTTCTTCCAGGAAATCTGGAAGCTGTTGTGCCACCACGCTCTCAACAACCTTCGCTAAAAAGCGAAGGTTGGAGACTGGACAGAAGTTGTTTAAATTAAGTGAATCCATTTGCCAGAAACAAACACTAGTTTCCGACAAAAAATGTAAACCTTGGTAATGTAACTGCAGGACATTGCAAATGACTGAAATTTTGTGCCAGTTGTCAAGCACCCCAAATGCAATCATGTCACTGGTGATGGGGCACTTGTCATAACTTCAAATCTGGATCATAAATATCCCTAGGGAGATCTGATGTATCTTTGAACAGACATAAGTCAAAGCCTAGATATATCATCATTTTGATATACTCTCAGTTTGTAGAGCAGGGGTCCCCAAACTTGGCAACTTTAAGACTTGTGGACTTCAATTCCCAGAATTCTCCAGCCAGCATAGCTGGCTGGAAAATTCTGGGAGTTGATGTCCACAAGTCTTGAAGTTGCCAAGTTTGAAGACCTCTGTTGTAGAGGAAGTCAATGGCAGCAGTGTTTTAAAATCAGACAGACAAACTTGCATGGACGCACACCCAGCCTCCCTGCTCTGTCAAGTTATATATTCTCTATTTTCAGAGCTATCCTTCAGTATTTTACACTTATATGTACTGAGAACGATTACTGCTTCCCTGATATCGTAGTTGGCAGAGTAATACTGAGCAGATGACAATAAATGAGCAAATATAAATGGCCATGTTAAACTGACAGGCATTTAGAGTTAATAGCATGCTATGCACACATAGTATCTGTAGGGGGAGACTAAAACCTTCCATGACAAGATGATGTAAGAAAAGAAATCTTGCTTCAAAAGGTACTTTCTTTTTTTTTTCCAAATGTCAATTGGACTTTCTTGTTTTTTCTTGAAGAGGTTCCACTTCTCATCCAAGAAGCTTCTTCAGTTCAAACTAATTGGAGTGGAATAAAAGGAATGGAAGTCAGCTGCAAAGAGTACAAATCTTTCCATTTCCCTCCAGTTAATTTGAACTGAAGAAGTTTCTTGGTAGAGAAGTGAAAGATATTCCAAAAAATCAAGAAAGTCCAGCTGAAGTTTGAAAAAAAAGTACCTTTTCAAACAACCATGACTTAAATATCTTAAGAATTTCCACAGAGAAATCTTGCTTCACTTATCAGTAATCAAATCATTGTGATATGCTGGCTAGATCAGAAGCAACAGGATTCGGCCATGACTAGAGTTCTTCTGAAGCTGAAGACGTATTTAGATTCTATTTCCACGTGATATTGGAGCAGCCGTGTATT
Organism: Naja naja; assembly: GCA_009733165.1. Classification (NCBI taxonomy): domain Eukaryota; kingdom Metazoa; phylum Chordata; class Lepidosauria; order Squamata; family Elapidae; genus Naja; species Naja naja. Next base: position 101,729,336 of record CM019149.1, on the reverse strand, counting down.
CTGAATTCAATTCTGTAATTAATACCCTGATATTATCAGTTGGATAATTAAACAGTGATGTTCGCTGAGTGTTTCAATATTACCTTCCTTAAAATATCTATTTTGTTTTTAGTTGGCAATTTATATCATCCTAATCAGGGATTCTAACTTAAAATACTTAACCATGATTTTTAGTTTTTCCTTTAAAAAGTGGATTTCATAATTTTGTAAGAATCTAATGAAACAGAAAAACCACCATCTCCATGATATTTTAGATCCCATGTTTACTTATTTGTATCTTGCTAATTTAAAAAAAAATCTTACATTTCATTTATTTTTTATAATTTATATTCTTCTTTTTAGATGTTTAATTAAATAAAAAATAGAAACCATTGTGTTTGTATGTGTGTACATATACACTCACCTATTTTGTACAGAAATAATATTAATAGAACTATTTTGTCACAACCAAACAGAATACAATACTCAGTACTGCTGCAATGGTAAGAACTTGAATCTTCTATTCTGAGTGGAACTATAGTATAAGAGGGACATGGAAAAGCTGGACTGGATTAGAGAAGAGCTAGCAAGATGAGAAGAGTCTGGAAACCAAACCCTTAAGTTAAAGGAGCTGGATGTTTTTGGTTTGCAAAAGAAAAAAACTAAGAGGAGATGCACTATGATGCAGGTCTACATACGGCTAAAAAGCTGTTTTATAGAGGGGCTACAGACATGTTGTCTATTGAAACAAGGAACAGCAGACTGAAGTTAAAAAAACCTTTAGTTAGGAGGAAAAAATACTTGGAGGAAAAAGACATAGAGATACAATGGCCAAGAAAGAGCAAAAACAGTGGTTGAAGAAAGGGAGAAATTGGGGATGAATGTCCTAAAAGGGAAGTATAGAGGAATGTATATATCAAGGAAGAAGAGTGTCCTCTCTATATGGTAGAGAGGAATGTATCAAGAGAGAAGAACATAGAGAAACTATTAAAGATGGAATCTCTAGTAAGAAAGTAAGATGGGGAGAGAGCAAGATAGATGAGGAAGAAATGGAAAGAATACAGGTTAGTCTCCTCCCAGGTGTTATGTAGAGAAGGTGGAAAGAAACTCCTATATTGAGGCCTTACAGTGGTCTCTACAACTGGAAGACAATCAAACATGTGCCTAAACACTAAGAAGAGGTGGTAGAGAGAGAAAAACACAGCCAAGCTGGGAAATCTTTGTTTTCTTGCTTGTCCCAGAAAGATCTATGAAAAAGAAACTCAAGACCTCAAAATAAATGCTTACTTATTGAAAGAATGTGACTCCTAAGGGGATTTTATTAAATGGCTCTCAGGTATCTGAGTCTTGCTGGACATGTAGAAATGAAATTATATAACTTTTTGTTTTGAACATCATATGACTGAACTTGAAAACAGAACTGATTAACAAGTTTATATATATATATATATATATATATATATATATATATATATATATATATATATATATACTGTTACTAAAATTCACAGTGGAAAAAGATTAAGTAAAAGAATTTATGAAAAATGTGGTTATAATATACAAATAGATCGATGCTTTTATACATGTACAAATAATATAAAAGCATCAAAATTCCCATTAACTTCCCTTAAGTAGAATGTTTAAAAATGATGTATTGTTGGTATTTGTCACTATATTTAAAACATACAAAGGTATTTTGAATTTATGTTGGAAATGTGAACAAGTGGAGGCTTTTTAACATGCTTGGCAGAAATGAAAAAAGCCAAAAAAAGTTTGGATTCAAATTCATACATTAAGTCACAAGATGTTAAAGATCTTGTTAAAGATATAATGGAAGTCAGAGACATTTCTTCTGCAACTGATTGACAAACAGTTGGGTGGGGGGAGAATGTCTATATATATATATATATATATATATATATATATTAACAGGAGCAAGAGTTTTATATGTACTATGATGGAAAGATCTGACATTATGCATAATGAGATAGTAGATGCAGTGGTAGGATTCAATTTTTTTTACTACCGGTTCTGTGGGCGTGGCTTGGTGGGCATGGCAGGGGAAGGATACCGTAAAATCTCCAGTCAGAGGTGGTATTTGCCAGTTCTCCAAACTACTCAAAATTTCCACTACCGGTTCTCCAGAACTGGTCAGAACCTGCTGAATACCACCTCTGAGTAGATGGAAGGTAAAGATGGCAATGCCAACCAGTGGTATCATGTAGTAGGCTGGGCGACCAATAAATTGTACAAATAACTGAACAAATAAATAAAGTTTATTGACTTGGCCAAGATGGCAAAATTGACGGTTTTGATTAAAGAAAAGACACTGATTAATTTTAATACTGATTTGAACCCCCTTTTGAACTTTTTGTGTGAAACAGGAAATATTGCAATTATGATATATATGTTTGATTATTAAAAAATAGTAGATAATAGGAAAATTGTAATTTATGTTGTAATCTTGGAGTAAAAGGTCACTTTAACTGCTGTCAAAGAAAATTAGAAGTAATTTCTTTGAATTACTTTTTTTCCTTTCTTTAGTTTTTCTTCTTTTCTTTTTCTCTTTCCTGTCTTCTCTTTCTCTTTCTTTCCTTTCTTTCTCTTTCCTGTCTTCTCTTTCTCTTTCTTTCCTTTCTTTCTCTTTCCTATCTTAATTGTTTGTGTTAGTTTTTATCTTTTTATTTAAAAGATCTAGTAAAGTTATATTTTAAAAAACAAATGAGCAAATAAATAAATAAAGTATTCTGAATCCTATATTGTTCCCACTATAGAACAATACACTATATTCTTCTATAGTGGGAACAATATAGGATTCAGAATACCTTCCTGAAATCTATGTCAATATACAAATAGTCTCCCATATTTTTAAGTAAACTGATTGTTTTAAACATTTGCTAATATTTTTTCCTGAATCTCATGGAGGATTGTGGGTATTATAGACCCATTGTGTAAAAAAAAATTCTGGACTCTCTTGGGAGTTTTTCAGATCTTTGAATGCAACCCTCAAAGCCTCAAGCTCCTTTTTTTAGATAAAAGAGAACCACCATCCTTCCTGAAATTCAACATCCTTTTTATCTTCCAATGGGCATAATAACTTGGATAAATACTTTTATATTGTTCTACTGGTAATTATATTTATATTAGGATTAGATTTCATTACTCTGCTCCATATCCCTTTACGTCTATTTGCTGATACCATCTTCTGAAGATCACTTTTTCATGCATGCATACATAATGGTGCTACTTTATAAAATTTTATTACTCCTGAAGGCAAAACAGATGTTTTGTTTTTCTTCAAAGCAACTGTGGGAGAGGGTTAATTTGACGGGGGAAGCAGTACAGTGCCAGAGGAGTCATATTTTTTTTTCCATGTCATTTCTTCAAACTCAATTGTCCCCAGCTGTTGTTAGCCTCACACGGGGATAGAGACCCATAGAACAGAAATCTCAGAGAGAGAGACCCATAGAACAGAAATCTCAGAGAGAAGCCACAATTTTGATTGTGTGAGAAAGGAGAACCTACTAAACACTCAGGACCACTTCCCCAGTCAAATTTGCAGTCCAGGCAGCAGCTTCCAAAGAAAGAAATGTCATGTCCTTCCTACTTCATGTTAAGTTCATTTTAGTTCTGTGTCAAGTTTTGAGAGACAATATTTTTCGCCCTCTGGAAGGAAGAAGTTACTAAATGTGCCCTTTCATGAAAAGTCTTCGACTAGCTTAAAAATATTACATGAGTTGGATCACTACAAGATCATTGTTTGCCCCCCCCCAAAAGTCCTCTCTTTGCCAGTTCTGACCACATGGTGACACTGGCTCAAGTGACATCAAGCTACACAATCCCTGAATTTGTTTGAAATCATATTGGCTGCAAAAAAAATAATTTTGGGAGGAAAAAAGCACAAAACAACTCTCAACAGCAGCAATTATTTTTCAAAGCTGTTTCAGCATTTGGGTGCTATTTATCACCATCCCAACCTCAGGACTTTTTTCTCTTTCTTTTCATACTTTCCCCTCAAATTCTGGCAGTTTTATTATTATTATTTGAATTTCTCTGTATGGCATGATACAAAAATTATCTATTAATGATTTGCATTTGAAAAGTATAATTCAGGAGTTTTTAAGCTGCCTACAGAACTAAGTGTGTGAACTGGAGATATGAAGTTGATCGTAAAAAAATCTTTCCCAAATTTGTATTACACATAACCAACTGAACATTTCAAATATATTTCATCAGCTTAGAATAAAAATAATTTTTCCCACTGTACTGTAACGTAATATCTGAGCTGTAAATTAGGGTTTTCCCAGTTTATGTGCATTCAAGATGGTTGTACAAAACTCTTGCAGTATTTAGGGTTCTATTCTATTGTATTATACTATCCTAGTTATTCTAATATTCTAAGTAATCTAATCTATCATATTATATTCTGACCTCATTTCTAAGATTCTCAGCAGCTTTAGTATTGCGCTGAATCCTTGTTGCTGGCTTTGGTTTTCTCTATTTTTGATGGGAAGATATAGGTTTGCTCCCTTGCCCAGTTGTATTAATTCAGGTAGTCCTTGACTTACAACCACAATTGAGCCCAAATTTTCTGTTGCTAAGCAAGACAGTTGTTAAATGAGTTTTGCCCCATTTTACAACCTTTCTTGCCACATCTGCTAGATGAATCACTTCAGCTGTTAAATTAGTAACTCAGTTGTTAAGTGAATCTGGGTTGCCCACTGACTTAACTTATCAGAAGGTCCCAAAAGGTGATCACATGACCTCGGGACATTGCAACCATCATAAATATGTGTCAGTTGCCAGGCGGCAGAATTCACATGACCATGCTGCAGCCTTGAAAGAGGCAAAAACTTTATTAGATACGGATGGTTGTCAACTTACAATTTGTTTAGTGACTATTTCAAGTTGCAATGACACCAAAAAAGAGATTTATGATCATTTTTCACACTTACAAAACTCACTTAACAACTGCATTGCTTAGCAACAGCAATTTTGGGCTTAGTTGTGGTCATAAATCAAGGACTACCTGTATTTTAGGAGAGCTAGCCTTGGCATAGTGATTAAGACAGTAGGACAGAAAATCAGAAACCATGAGTTCCAGTCCCACTTTGGGCACATATCCATCTGGGTGACTTTGGGCCAGTCACTCTCTCTCAGCCCTAGGAAGAAGGCAATTGTAAACCACTTCAAAAAATCTTACCAAGAAAATTGCAGGGCCTTCTCCAGGCAGTAGCCAAGAGTCAACACTCCAACCTAAAACATCTTTTTTGGGGGTGCTTTTTGTCAGTGTCTTCCTAGTGCTAGAACTACTGTATATCATGTTTGATCAAATTAATTGGTCTTTATATGAGAAAAATCAAGGAAGTTCTTAAAACCATGGAATTACCCAGCATTTTCAAGGAGAATATCCTAAAAATTCTTATTCATTCTTATTTCTGGCCAACATGTCTCAGTATGTCATGAATAAAAACAGAAACAACCAAAGCAAGTTTCTATGAAGTTTTTACTCAGGTCCATAGATTTAGTGATTAAAATATATGTTCAGAAATTAATTTATAATGTTGACATAAAAACTCAAATTTTATAATAAATGTTTAGTTCTGATTTGGCTTTTAAGATAGGTATTACACACTTCTTCCAAATATTTAGAAGGGAAGGGAAGGGAAGGGAAGGAGAAAGGAAAGGAAAGGAAAGGAAAGGAAAAAGGAAAAGGAAAGGAAAGGAAAGGAAAGGAAAGGAAAGGAAAGGAAAGGAAAGGAAAGGTGTTGCTGGTGGCATCAATTATGTACCTATCACTTTTCTCTTCAGTATAAGATATGAGATTTCCTGGACATTATGGCTGCGTCCTTGCAGAATAGTAAAAGTAGTGTAGATATACACACAAAAAATCATTCTTTGTAGGAGATTTCTCAAATTCAGAGTTATTATTATTATTTATTTATTAAATTTATATCCCTCTTTCCCCATCGGGAACTCGAGGCGCAGACAACAAGATAAAAAACAGTAGCCTATACAATATAAAATCAAAACTCATTCATACGATCCAGACATACAAGAGGGAAGAACAAGGTCTCAATTCCATGCCCTCCGACAAAGCCAGGTCTTAACAGCTTTGCGGAAAGCAAGTAGATTGGGGATGGTTCTGATCTCCCAGGGAGCGTATTCCAAAGGGATGGTGCTGCCACAGAGAAGGCTCTCGTGGCCCGCCAGCCGACATTGTCTGGCCGACGGTATCCAGAGCAAGCCCTCCCTGTGGGATCTAACCGGGCGCTGGGAGGCATACGGTGGCAGTAGGCAGTCTCGAAGGTATCCCGCTCCTAAGCCATGAAGGGCTTTAAAAGTTGTCACTAGCACCTTGAATTGCACCCGGAAGACCACCGGCAGCCAATGCAGCTCGCGGAGGATAGATGTTATATGCTTATATACTTACGTGGCCACATTTTGCACCAGCTGAAGTCTCCGAGTGTTCTTCAAGGGCAGCCCCATGTAGAGCATGTTGCAGTAGTCCAATCAGGAGGTGATAAGGGCGTGAGCAACCATGTGTAGAGCCCCTTGGTCCAGGAAAGGTCGCAACTGGCGCAACAGGCGAACCTGTGCAAAGGCCCCCCTGGTCAGATGGTGGTCAAATTGTAGCTGTGGATCCAGAAGGACCCCCAAGTTGCGAACTCGGTCTGAGGGAGATAATTTCTCTCCCCCCAGTACCAAAGTTGGATAATCAACTGGAGACTGAGGGGGCAGGACCCACAGCCACTCGGTCTTATCAGGGTTGAGTCTGAGCCAATTAGTCCCCATCCAGACCCTCACAGCCTCCACGCACCAGGACATCACCTCCACGGCCTCACTAGATTGACCGGGGACAGAGATGTACAACTGGGTATCATCAGCATACTGATGATACCCAACCCCGTGTCGACGGATGATCTCACCCAGCGGTTTCATGTAGATATTAAATAGGAGGGGGGAGAGAACAGAACCCTGAGGGACCCCACATGGCAGGGCCCTAGGGCTTGATCTCTGCCCCCACACCAACACTGACTGAGTCCGGTCAGAGAGGTAGGAGGAGAACCACTGTAAAACAGTGCCCCCCCACTCCCAACCCCCTGAGCCGACCCAGAAGGATACCATGATCGATGGTATCGAAAGCCGCTGAGAGGTCAAGAAGCACCAGGATGGAGGGAGACCCATCCTGGGCCTGCCAGAGATCATCCACTAGTGCGATCAAGGCTGTCTCCGTGCTGTACCCGGGCCTGAAACCAGACTGCAAGGGATCCAGATAATCAGCTTCATCCAAGGACCGAAGGAGCTGGAGCGCCACCAGAAAGGGAAGGTTGGAGACAGGATGGAAGTTATTTAAAAGAGCCGGGTCCAGGGAGGGCTTCTTGAGGAGGGGCCTGACCACAGCCTCTTTCAAGGCATGCAGAACACACCCCTCACCCAAAGATGCATTTATAATCTCCTGGAGCCAGCTGCATGTCGTCTCCCGGCCTGCCGAAACAAGCCAGGAGGGACATGGGTCCAGTAAACAAGTGGTGGCATTCACTGCTCCCAGGGCCTTGTCCACATCATCAGGGCCAACCGGGACAAACTCATCCCAGATAACTGGACTAAGAACTGCCTCTACCACCTCAGTGGACTCTGCCCAGCCAGAGTCCAAGTCTGACCAAAACTGAGCGACCAAGTCTGACCGAATCTGAGATACACTTATCTCGGCAACGACAACATTATTGCAAGAAAAAAAAGATGATGACAAGTGCCTTGGCTATAAAACTAAGATTAAGTTCTTCTCCTCTTTAAGACAGAAATACACCCCTATGTGGTTTTAGCCTTAGGGATGTGGTACTGTTCACCCCAGGTATCGTAAGAGCTAAACTGGAGAAAATACTGCAAACAATTCCATGCTGTTTTCAGCTCAGCCAGTATAAGCTACATATCTATTCCTGTTCTTACAAAATCTATAAAGATAAGGCATATATAAATACTGACACAGATATTAAATGAATAAAATAAGGCAGTGAATGTGTATGAGTGTATGTGTTATATGCCTGCTGGCCTGAAGGACTGTGGCTGGGTATGTACATCATGGTAAGCCATAATGTAGTTTGATTTCAGCTTAGTGCAATACGAATTCAATCTCTTTTTCTCTGCAGATATTCTATGTACAGTATGGGGGAGTATAGAAATATAGTTAAAGAAGCAACAAGAAAACAGCAGCTGTCACGCTATCCATTCCAGGAAGACCTTTCTAGGAAATGCAAACAGTTTTACAAATCATTTCTCTTTCAGTATAAATTCAGAATGTCTCCACCAAACTCAGAAGTAGTTTCCCCAAAAGTGTCTTATTTTCTGCACATGACTTGTAGAGAAACTTCATCAAGGGAGCAATTTGTTTATCAGCTCAATATAAACCACTATTAATTGGCCAGAAACCATTCTGTTTATTTCACCTACCTTGGGGAAAATTGTGTATTTCAGATGTGGTTAGTTTGTTTTTTTAGAATGCTTTCTGAACTCCACCCTTGCATCCACATCTTCCTGCTATGTTACAGGTTTTTTGTTTTGTTTTGTTGTTTTGTTGTTGTTGTTGTTGTTGTTGTTGAGGTTTTTGTAAAAATACTAAGAAGACACCTAGTAGAGTTAATTAATTTTTTTGTTAAAATAAGAAGTGAAAGCCACAAAGAAATTTCATTTGTCAAGATTTAGAAAAAAACATTTTTAAGAATAAAATTAGAACTTTCATCATTAGACAAAAAGAAATTGGTGATGTTTGGAATTATTATCATCAATAAAATAAAAAGTGCAAAATAAACTTTTCTGCAAATAGAAAATACTCTGTTCAGAAGTTTACGACATTTAAAAAAAATGGTTTTGAAAGCAAGTCTCGGTGTAAGTAGAAGCTTAAAAGAGTAACACTACTTCAGATTTAGGAAACAAGACAGATCTTTTCCCCCCTCTCATTTTTTCCCCTGAAAATTAGTGCTTTGAGTTTCTGGTATGCTAAGAGGCACTTAATCCTCTTCTAAATAAGACCAAGTGGTTGATTATTATGATGGAGATGTACAGCAACAGAAAGGGTTTTCAGTTTTTGCCTTTAGTTCATGGCCCCTCCAAGTCATTTTCTGCCGCCCACAACAATACTTTATAGGTGCTGATCATGGAAAAAATATTACATATCAACTCAGTAAAGCATATTGGTATTTTAGTTAATGAAAAACCTTGCCAGCTAAGTGGCTGAAATGCAAAGGTTATATATATTGCAGCTTTGAATTTCAAGTAGCTCTGTTTTACAATAAAGTGTACATATATGTGTATGCATATGTATTTATGTATTTATTTAATGTTTAATATTTAATTTTAATTGGGCTATTCTTCATTTTCAGCTAGCGAATCAACATATCACCTTTTGTATTTGTTAAGTTTGCATGAAGAGGCAGATGCGGAGTGCTTCAGCTCTTAAGTTTATTAGTGACTTCAGCTCAGAACGGACCCGATTTGGCTTAGCCGAGGCAGCTATATATAGCCGGCTGCCTCGGCTGACAGCCAATCAGAGTGCAGGGTTTTCCTGCACTTTTTAACCAATCATTTCAAACACTTTACAAGAACAACCAATCAATTCAAACTCTGCATACATAACACCCCTCCCCACTAGGTTCAGTCCATACTCAACCCCATCTATCTAATGTATTCTTTTAAATAGATGGGGCTCTTATGTGTATGTTGAGACCTACGTGGTTCAGATGTTTTAAGGTTCTCACCTTGTGAGAAAGGAAATGTGTCTGTTGACATTTCCTTACTTGGACTTCTATTAGTGGTAGAACCTGTTTGGTTACTACAACCTGTTCTCTCCTCCCAATCCATCTCCAACCCAATGTCAGCACCTAAGTCAGGTAATGATGTGCAATCTTCCATTTGTAAAAATGGTTGTTGGCACTGTGACAGGTTTTGGGGTGGTTCCTGTCGTGTTAGCTCTTACACATGGGGTTGATTCTTGCTTGCTGCATAATCCTCCCCTTCCCCCCTAGAAGAGGCAGTAGGTATGGGAACCAGAGGAGCAATGGCTTGCTCCTGAGGTAGTCTGGATCTTAACTGGTCAATGTGCCTGCTCCAGAGGACACCATCCTCCGTTTGTGCCCTGTAAGACCTGGGGCCCGTGATTTGGGTTATCTCAGCAGGAATCCATAATGGTTCACCCATAAGGTTCTTAGCATAAACAGAATCACCCACAGTGAATGTGCGAATTTTACTAGTGGAATCTAATGGTGCATTGGGTGCGTAAGTGGGATGAAGGCGGTCAAGGAGAGACCTGAGTTTCCTACCCATCAACAATTCATCTGGGGTTAAGTTAGTTGAGGGGTTGGGAGTGATATGCTGGACACTGAGTAGTTTTTCAACTTTCTCAGTGATGTCCCCTGGACCCAATTGCTGAAGTTTTTCCTTGGTAAATTGCCATACGTTCAGCCCGGCCAGCTGAAGGATGCCCAGGGGCTGTCAGGGCATGTCTGATACGCTGCTGTGCTAAATATGATTCAAAAGGTTGGATGTAAATTGAGGACCATTGTCAGAAACAAGCACATCAGGTAACCCATGAGTTAGAAAAGTTTTAAGCTGTTTGATGACAGCTTCAGTTGTGGTGGATGCCATAGGGATAACCTCTAGCCATTTGGAATATGCATCTACTATAATAAGGAAAGTGTGCCCTCTGGTAGGGCCAGCAAAATCAATGTGAATCCTGGACCATGGGCCCCTAGGACATTCCCATTCCTGTGGGGCGAGAGGTGGGGCAGGCCTGACTACCTGACAGTTGGGACAGGATGCAACCCAGTTTTCAACCATTTTGTCAATACCTGGCCACCATACATAACTCCTGGCCAATCCCTTCATTCTGACAATTCCCGGATGACCCTCATGTAACATTTCCAAAACCTCTTTCTGTAGTTTTGCAGGAATAACCACCCTGTTACCCCACAAAATACATCCTCTTAATACAGATAATTCAGTTTGCCTGGATTTAAAAGGTTGGGCAAGTTGAGGTAGATCTTGAAGTGGCCAACCTTTCTTAATCCAGCCTATAACAGGAGCCAATAAAGTGTCTTTGGCAGTCTCTCTGGCAATTTCAGCAGCATGTACTGGAAGCTTGGCAACAGTTTCTAGAAAAAGGTGTGAGTCTCAGGAACAGGGTCCTCAATGTGTGAAGGAAGTGGGCAGCGACTCAAAGCATCTCGTGCCCAATGTCTTTACCAGGTCTGTGGATCAGTTTGTATGAATAAGCAGCAAGAAATTCAGTCCATCTCAGCATTCTTGGTGACAGGATCATGGGCATTGGTTTGTCTCCTGCCACAATGCCTAAAAGAGGTTTGTGATCTGTGACAATAGTAAAAGTTCTCCCATATAGATACTCATGGAATTTCTTGACAGCTGCTACAATTGCCAAAGCTTCCTTGTCCAGTTGGCTGTAGTTTCTCTCTGCTTTAGTCAAAGTGTGAGAGTAAAATGCATAGGAGCTTCCTTCCCGCTGTGAAGCATGTGGCTCAACACACACACTCCAAAGGGGAGGCATCACAAGTAACAGGAAAGTTCTCAGAGAACTGTATCAGTACAGAATCAGATGTGATTTGTCTCTTAATATTGTTGAATGCAGCTTGTTCCTTTCTGCCCCAGACCCATGCAGATTTTTGTCCAGTAATCTATGTAGGGTTCTGCAATGGTTGCCTTCTGAGGTAGAAACATATGATAGAAGTTAATGAGTCCCAAGAATGCTTGCAAATCTGTTTTGCATTTTGGCCTGGGGGCTCCTTTGATTGCCTGAACTTTGGCTTCTGTGGGTGGATGCCATGTTTATCAATCATGTAACCCAAGAATTCTACTTTGTCAGTTCTCAGTGTTTTTTTCTTTGACTTTTAGCCCGCTTTTGAATCTGGTTAGACTTCTCTGAGTCTCTGTAACTGAGTGTCATTTTCAGCAGAAATTAGAACATCATCAAAATAGGGCACCACCTCTGGCAACCCTTGTAGCATCCTTTCCATAAGGCTTTGAAGATGCCTGGTGCTTGCCACCCAAATTGCAACCTTTTGCATTTGAAAGCACCTCTATGGGTTACAATGGTTTGGGCTTCTGCAGTGGCATCATCAACTGTTAACTGTTGATATGCCTGGGCCAGGTCCAATTTGGCTTAAAACCCAAGAGAATGTAATAAATGATGCACTACCGGAACTGGATATGTGCTCTGTTGTAGCGCATGGTTCAATGTCCCCTTGTAGTCTCCGCAGATTCTCACAGACCCATCAGCCTTGATGTCTCCCACCCGGAGTGGTCAGTGGGCTCTAAAACCCCTTGGGCTATTAGTTTATCTAATTGTGCATCAATTTTTCCTTTAAAGCAAATGGAACCCTTCTGGGTTTTAAACGAATTGGTTGTACCTTGGGATCTAGGTTAAAGGTGATAGGGGTCCCCAAGTACTTGCCTAATCCATCGCTGAAGACCTCTGGAAATTCAGACTTCCCCTCTTCCCACTCAGTGTTGCTCACGTGATTGATGCCAGTCACCTCGATGCCCAGTGGGTCGAACCATTCAAGTCCCAGCAGACTTGGGCAACCCTTGTCTATGATGGTCAGGGGTAGACACTTGGTGTGGCCCTTGAACTTCACGTTGAATTCTCTTGTTCCAACTACTGGAATCTTGTTCCCTTGGTAGTCTTTAAGAGTCAATGCTTGCTTCTTGAGGTGAATATTTGGTAATAGTCTCTGAATAGTGTCTCATGACACCATAGATAGATATGAGCCTGAGTCCACTTCCATTTGGTAAGGCCTTCCTTCAATAAGTACCTTGACATGCACTTTTCTGCTTTTTAAAGGAGAAAAATGACTAATAGTTACTGTTTGATTAGTTTCATTCTTCCCATTTGCTTCTGTACTGCTCCCCATTTTCTCACTGAGGTTGTTTGGCTTGAATTCTTTGTCTTTGTTTGCAGCAAACTTCCTTCTGTTGGGTGGAGTTCTGGATGATTTGCAGACTCTTGCTAGGTGTCCTCTTTTTTCACAACGGAGGCAAATGGTGTCTAGAAACTTGCATTCAGTGCGGGTGGCTTCCCCACAACCTCTGCAGTAAAACCTTGCCTCTTTCTTCCCAGGTCTTTCTTTTTCCGCTCCATTCTGAGTCTGTAAATTCCTTCCTCCACCTCACTGCAATCTGACTCAGAATCTAGTTCCTCACAATGATTTGTGGTGGACTTTTCCCCATCAGAATGGCTCGTGGCCCTGTTTATCTTCTTCATGGCTGCTGCTGAGGAGCTTCTGCTGAAGAGGCTTCTTCTATTGCTTCTTTCAGCGTGATCTTAGGTTTCATTAATAGCTTGCTCTGTAACACCTTGTCTTTGAGGCCCAGTACAAAACGATCAAGATGTGGCCTCCTCTAAACAGTTGAATTCGCATGCACCCCCAATGTCTCTTAAACTTGCCATGAAATCATTTATGCTTTCGTTATTCCCCTGATCACGACGGTAAAACTCGTGTCTCTTAATGAGGCACGATATTTGTGGCATGTAATGGGTCTTAACAGCTTTCCAAATCAGGCCAGTCCATTACCTCGACGCTCAGCTTTCGCCATCTTGAAAATTGGACTGCAGTATCGGAAACCTCTTCCCGCTTCTTGGAAATGTCGGTTAGATCGTTTCCTTCCAGATACATTTGGAAATGATCTGCATACGACTCCCGTTCTTTGCCGGATCGAATGGGGCTGTGTTCACCCAGTACAGCCTCTTCGCTTCTGTTCGGCGTTTTCTTCTTCAGGGAATCCCACCGTCACCGTGTTAATGCCAGAGCGCGCGAGTGCTTCACGCTTAAAAGTTTATTAGTGACTTCAGCTCAGAACTGAGTTTGGCTTAGCCGAAGATATAGCCGGGCTGCCTCCTCGGCTGACAGCCAATCAGAGTGCAGGGTTTTCCCGCACTTTTTAAACCAATCATTTCAAACACTTTACAAGAACAACCAATCAATTCAAACTCTGCATACATAACAGTATTAACTTATAAAAAGTCTTCAGCTTTGTCATCATGAGCTAATGAACCAATCCTCATGTAGCATACTCCATAATTTGAACCTGAGACTCTTGTTGTAATAGCTCTCCTCCCCCAAAGTTAAGGCCTGTAGATTGACAATATTGTAAAACACAAACCTAATCCAAAACCCAGCTGGCTCTTTCAGTTCAGCACCTTGTTGCTTCAGTGTCCAAGGTATTACAAAACTTTAATCACATGTAGGTCGTAGTGGTTAGATTGATATCCCATCTTTATTCCACAAACTCTGTGAGATTCAGCTGGAGATCTCTCTTCATGTCATCCCTACAACAACATCATTATGAGATAGATAGGGCTGAAAGAGAGCATCTGGCACAAAAGTCATGCAGTGAATTTCAGTGAATGAGGGCATACTTGAATCTGGGTCTTCCCAACCTTAATCCAACACCTTCACTGTTAGTCCACACCAGAGGTGATATTCATCAGGTTCTGACCAGTTCTGGAGAACCAGTAGCGGAAATTTTGAGTAGTTTGGAGAACCGGCAAATGCCACCTCTGACTGGCCCCACCCCCATCTATTCTCTGCCTCCTGAGCCCAGCTGGTTGGCTAGGTCTTCTTTTGTTGCCCTGTACAAGAGAATGGAGCTGAAAAGCAGGTTAGTGGGATGGGGAGAGAATGGGATTTTGCAGTAACCTTCCCCCAGGAGTGGGGTGGGAATGGAGATTTTACAGTAACCTTCCCCTGCCACGCCCAACAAGCCATGCCCAACAAGCCACACCATGCCCAGCAAGCCACGCCCACAGAATCAGTAGTAAAAAAATTTGAATCCCACCAACAGATCCGCACTGTTTGTTTGTTTTTTAGCAAAACAAAATAGAAATGCTTTCAGGAACTTCAGCAGCATTTTCATAAACAATTCATGATAGAGATATTACCCTGACAATACCTACTTTTACTTTTAGCCTATCTCTAGGTACAGTACCCAATTCTGGTTCTGGTGTATTGGTTCCCAACAATGTTTCCCAGACAAATCTACTTATCTAGTGAAATTGTAATAAGAATTTTTTAGGAAAAAATTTCTTCTTGGGTGGTGGTATTGTCCTCACACTGCTGTCCTCTTTGTTTTCGGTGCTCTCTGCCATTATGAAGTGGATTGTCATTATAGCGATAGACTCTTTTTTGACTTGTGGTAACATACTGAAGTTCATCACATATTTTTATTCTTTCAGGACTCCAGAAGTGCATCTTCTCTAAAGCAGCACCTGCCTTCTGTAATAATGTTTCTCCAGAGATCCAGATGATCCTCCACTGTGCTATTATTTACAAATGCTGTGAAGACCTAGCTGTTCACCCAGGTTTTCAGTGAGGGAGAATGAGACCTTTCACTTTGTTGCCTTTGCCATATTTTTCCTTTATTTTTATTTAAGAGTTTTTTAAAAATGTTGTGTTTTATGAATCATTGAGAGTTGAGTAGCACACAAATTTAATAAATTAGTAATAATAGCAGTAGTATTTAATGGCAAAAAAGTATGGGAGGGAGATCACTTTATCACTGGAGGTTTTGAAGAAGGGGCTGGACAGTCACTTGTCTGGTATAGGGCAGGAGTGTCAAACTCACATCGTCACAATGGCATCACGTGACATATCAGGATTTTTTCCCCTTTGCTAAACCAGCCATGGGCGTGGCCAGCACATGACACATCCTGCCCATGGGCTGGGAGTTTAACAGCCCTGGTATAGGGTCTCCTGTTTGAGCAGGAGGCTGGACTAGAAGACCTCCAAGGTCCCTTCCAGCTCTATTCTGATTGATTGACTGAGATGGAAAAGAGATATTCAAATGATTGTTCTTGCATGAGTGCTCAGTTCTAGCATTTGATCTAGAAGTAAATGATACAGTAGTTTTATGGGATCATATTTAAGTACATTTTTATTACATTGCATTCTAATTATCAAGTAAGTTCCCAATCAATCATATTACCATAGATAACTCCTTTACATAAATAAAATATTTGGCGGCAACTTTCAAGAGCATTAGGAAGATATCCATACCCTTTACTACAAATGAGTTGGGAACTGAAGTATTGAAGTCATGAAGTATTGCTGGGTGTGTATACATGCATGTGCGTGCACACATATGATTGATGTTTTATAAACTTTTGAACTAAGGGACAAGAGAAGGAATCTAAGGGTTAACCTTAAGGGACAAGAGAAGAAGATGCTTTTCACAAGGCTTTAAAGACATGGCTGTGTACCTAGGCCTGAGGCTTAGAATGTGTTAAGAGCCCCATTCTTGGCTTTACTTTTAACTGGTTAACTATTTATTCTTGGTTGTTTTATTGTTTTTAATTGTTTTAACTAACTTATAGTTTTAGAATTGCAAGCCATATAGAAGCAGCTGGTCTAACCTTTCTCCCACAACATGCAGATATATGGCTAAACAGATTTTCCACTCAAAACTATTTCTCAGTATTGTTCAGCTTACCATAGTACTCTGTGGTCTCTTCTTGAAACAGCCCCTTTATACAAAGTTGACATTGTTGACAAGTTGACTACTTCAGCTGGAATATCTTTAGTCCTTTGTTGCTGTTAGTTACTGTATATTGGTTAGTATTTCCACCCTAAAACAGCTTTATAATTCTTTAATATATAGAAAACAGAAAATGTTCAATGATGACATCATGAAAATAGTTTGGTTTATAGCCACTTGTGCACTTAATTTTTCTTCAAAACAGATGTTCAATGGGAACTGACAAAACAAAGAAAATGGACCACCAACCGAAAGTTTCCACAACTAGGGCTTTTAACTTGGCTTCATAATATTAATCCACCCAATCCCAGCAGAAGATTATTTTTCAAATAGATGCTTAAATTTTTAGCCTAATTAAATGACAGACTACTAATTTCAGATCCCATTTGTTCATGGTACACACCCCGTCAGTGTTTTCAATTATTTCACATCTAGCACATCTTGTCTTTTAATGGTGGGCCTTGCACGATATCATGTAGTTAGGCTACTTTGGCTGGTTATTTGTGTCAGATCAATAAGATGCTTGTTGAACAAAAGTAGCTGGAAACAACCTGTTGGAGAGAAAGAAGCAAAAGGAAAAATTAAGCCAGTGCATTTCTAGTTATAGTTGGTGGTCTCTAGTTTGAAAAGAAGGGCTATCTAACTGACCCCTTTTTTCCCAATAGTCTCTACTTGCCCAGCAGATAGGGCATGCTGCAGATCCTCTTAGCCAAAGAGTGTTGAATGTCAAGAACTAGAAGACAGGCTTTTCATGTCTTATGGAATAGTCTCCCGTCAAAGATTAGAATGGCCCCAATCCTGTTGGCCTTTTACAAGGCTTCCAAAACATGGTTAGGTACCCAGGCCTGGTACTCCAAAGGTGTTAAGGGCCTTGCTACTTGATTTTACTGTTAGTAGGTTAATTATGTTTGGTATTGTATGTATTTGTTTTTGGGTTCTTTTTATTGTTTCATTGCTTTTAATTGTTTTTATTGTTTTATAGTTTTAGAATTATAAATTGTCCAAAATTTGCCCAGAGTGCGCAGAGATAAATTGCTCTCTCTCTCCCTCCTTCCCTCTCTCTCTCTCACACACACACACATGTTTGTGTATGTGTGTGTGTGTGTGGGCATGTGTGCACTAAGTTTTTGTTCCAGCTTACATTTTCACACAGATCTCACCTACACACACATAAATTTTACATCTTTCTTAGGACCACTTTCTACAATGGTCTGAAACTTTCAGCTAGTCATAAACAATTGCCTGATTCCTCTTTCTGAACTATTTTGTCATTCTTTACTTAAAAACATGTGAATTTAGGGGGTTTACTCTGTGCATGACAGTATGATGTAATTGTATACCAAGAGGGTTTTTTTTGTAACATTGAGAATGACTCCTTAACACTAAGTGCAAGTGTATTCCATGAAACAATGCATTTTTAAAAAACTTCCTTAAATTTCATTAAATGAGCCTTGGTGGCTCAGGCTGTTAATGCCTGCTCTTAAGATCCAGCTGTCTACAATTACTGTAGGCTCGAATCCCACCAGGCTCAAGGTTGACTCAGCCTTCCATACTCTCGGGGTAGGTAAATTGAGGACCCAAGATTGTTGGGGGCAATTAGCTGACCTTGTAAAAATGCCGCTTAGTAATAAGCAGGCATATACAATGGAATGAAGGCTATTGCTGAGCACACTGGGTTGTATCCCAAAAATTGTAAGCAGCCTGAGTCTTCGGAGAAGGGCGGCATATAAATGTAATTAAAAATTAAAAAAAAATATAAAGAAGCATATAAGGGCATACAAAAGAGTTTTCCTGAGAAAATTTTGCTGTTTAATTTTGAATAAATTTGCCTACTGTGATTATAAATAATGTGATATAAAATATAAAATGTCATCCATTTCATAAAACATGTCAGTAAATTTATACTTCAGTTAAGTATCCTTAGCATCATTTTTTTAAAAAGTCAAGAAAGAGCAGTCAATAACTTAGAAGACGGTCATAAAACTGGCAATTACCACAAAAATTGTGCAAAGCACATCAGGGATAAGATAGAAAATACACTTATTAAATAGCAAAGTATCCTTATTATGTTTTAATTGCAAGGCACTGAACATTCAGTATCAGTCAGATACACGTCTTCATAATGCAAAATATGGAATGTCCCTAATGTACATTAAGAATGAAAAACACACTATATATGTTTTTTTTTCCAATCCAAAGCCTGACAAGGTGTCATGAAAATAATTGTTGCCATTTAGTTAATGAGCTGAATGAATGAAATGAATGAATTCTTTATTGGCCAAGTGTGATTAGACACACAAGGAAGTTATCTTGGTGCATATGCTCTCAGTGTACATAAAAAGAAAAAGATACATTCATCAAGAATCATAAGGTACAACACTTAATGATAATCATAGGGTACAAATAGGCAATCAAATCATACTAGGAAATAGTCAATATAAATCATAAGGATACAAGCAACAAAGTTACAGTCATACAGTCACAAGTGGGAGGAGTTAATATTTGAGGAAGGAATCCAAGTCTTGGGTATAATCAGCTACTTACCCAGTCACACACTGAAAAGAGAGAACCCAGAATGAGCAAAGGGTTTTCTTATTTGTTTCATGCCCTTACATTTCAAACCAGCTTTCTCTTTTGGGAAAACCCGGTTATTTCAAATGCAGAATGACAACGTCCCCTAGCTGCTCCCTGCCTGGTCCCTTTCCTTGTTTCCCGGCCTGCTTCCTGGGTTGGAGGTGGTTTGTAGCCACCAACCGGATGGCCGTCTGTTCGACTGGGGTTGCCTGCCTGACTGCTGCTGGATGCTGGGGTCATCCCGGATTGTGGCCTACAGCCGGTGGACAAGGATTGAGGCCCACATGCTGTTTTCCATCTTTTTCCCCCTTCACTGTCCGGACTGGGAGGTGGTTGGCTTTCCCCATAGGGAGTGGCCCTATTTCACCTTATGCCTGCCCTGCTGCATTGTGAGAGCAGCAGGGATTGGGGGATACCCCCCCCCACTGGTTCATCTATGTGCCAGGCGCGGGGATCCTACTGCACTGGGAGTCTGGGGCTATTGTGTCATCTACTGGCGCCCGGGGGACCGTGAGAGGGTCCCTGGGTTGGTTTCTCCCACTGATGCTTGGTGCATTTTTCCGGACCTTGGACATAACATCTGGCCTTGCACTCCCATATTTTCCTTGATTGAACCATGGCTATCGCTTATATGGCTGCGGAACTTCAGGCCCTAAGGAGAGTCCCCCTATCCTTGGTTTGGCCTGTCGGACTACCTAAGGCCTGCCTTCATGACAGATCCTGGGATCCCGAGAGGTGGCACTGCGCGAAGGGTTTTTTTTAATTTTTGTAAATGTAAGGGTTTTAAAGGGTCTCTTTTAAATTTTGTTATTACAATGTATTTAAAGAGATTAGGGAGAGGGGTGAGACGTAGACTTGGGCGGAAACTTGGGGGGGTTCTGCCGAGTCATACCCCAGCTCCATCCAGGTCGGAGATGGATCATGGTGAGGGGGGGTGGGGTGCCCGGGGGCCTTGGGGGCCAGGGTGGGGCTATGATCCCCATGGCGATTGGATATGGCGGGGGCAAAGAAATGGGGGGCTGTATCATTTATTGGGGGTGCACCCCTGCTACCTTCAAGCTGTGGCATGCTCCGATCCCCATGTTTCCGCCTGCCCCCCTGGTGATCCAGGATATCAGGCTCTGGGCTCAGGTTGGTCTATGTGAATGCCAGGTCCATGGTAAATAAAGCTCCCCTCCTCAGTGATTTGATTGAGGAGGTGGGCGCATACCTGGCCTGCATCATTGAGACCTGGTTGGGTCTGGAGGGAGGGGTCCCTCTGGGTGAGTTATGACTACCAGGTTTCCAGGTGCTGCACCAACCTAGAGCCCAGGGTAGGGGCAGGGGAGTGGCGGTTGTTATCAGGGAGACCTTATGTCCAAGGGAGGTCACTGTCCCTCAGATAGGCGGATGTGAGTTTCTCCTCATGAGATGGGGCCTGGGTGGTCAGTGGGTCCGTTGCTTGAGTACCTATCTCCCAGCTGCGTGGCAATGACCCTGCCCAAACTGCTCGACTTCCTCTCGGGAGTGGCGGTGGAGTTTCCCAGGCTTTTGGATCTGGGAGACTTTAACTCTCTGGGGGAAGGGGTGGGTTTAGGATGGGAGTTCATGGCCTCCAAGGCAGCCATAGACCTGACCCAGATAATTCAGGGTCCAACTCATGGGTGGGGGACACACTGGACCTGGTTTTTATCTCGAGACAGTGGTGCAATGATCAGGGGAGGATAGCCAACTATTTGCCCCCTGTCATGGACAGATCATTATCTCCTTTGGCTGGTCTTCCGGTATGCCACCCCCCGCTGCTGGGAGGCAGAACCAATGAGGTGGTTCTGCCCCAGGTGCCTGATGGACCCTGAGCGGTTCCAGACAGTGCTTGAGCCGTTACCTACCTCCCCGATCCACAACTCAGCTGAGGCCCTAGCGGACACCTGGAAACAGGCTGCCTCTGGGGCACACGACCAGGTTGTCCCCTTGTGGCCCTTAAACCGGCGCAGATCCCGGTTAGCTCCTTGGTTTTCCGCAGAGCTCTAGGAGATGAAGCATCAGAGGAGGGGCCTAGAGACCAGTGGGAGGTCCACCCAGTCCGAATCTGACCAATTCCAGTTAAGATCCTTTTTGAGGACTTACCTGGCAGCGATGGGAGTGGCGAAGAAGACTTACTTCTCCGCTCTCATCACATCTGCAGATAATCACCTGGCACCCTGTTTAGGGTCACACACTCCCTCCTTGATCAGGGGTGAGGGGAACCCTTGCAGGGCAGGCTGAGGAGTTTGTCAGAATCTGCTGGAAGACTTACTTCTCCGCTCTCATCACATCTGCAGATAATCACCTGGCCGCCCTGTTAGCCCCACCTTTTTAAAAGAATACATTAGATAGATGGGGTTTGAGTATGGACTGAACCTAGTGGGGAGGGGTGTTATGTATGTAGGTTTGAAATCATTGGTTTAGTTTGAATTGTTCTTGAAAAGTGTTAGAAATGATTGATTTAAAAATGGAAAACCCTGCACTCTGATTGGCTGTCAGCTGCGGCTGCCGGCTATAAGTAGCAGCCGCAGCAAAGCCAGTTGGGTCCGTTCTGAGTTGTAGTCACTAATAAACTTGAGCTTGACTCCGCGTCTGTCTCTTCATGCAAACTTAACCATTAGGACAAGCAATAAGCTTGTATCCCATGGAATATGCAACTTCCAAAGATACATTTAAGTTCCTCATCCAAGAAGGTAATAAAAACCTGCCTTTTAAAGCAGGCTTTTGACAGTTAGTACCCTTCATGGAGAGCTATCTTGACATTGGTGTTATTGTTTTATTATCTGAAATCTCTGTAAACACCTGCAGTTTCTGGTAATTTTTTTGTATAGATATTGAAACCATCCAGAATCATAGGATTTGGTTTTAAAAGTCATGAGAATGATTGAGAAAACTATTGGCCTAGTTTGATTTGCACAAAATGGAAATATGGTTTCTACAATTAGCAAAACTTTCCTATATGATACCACACCATGCTAGGTGGAATGTCATATGTATGTCACATGTATACATTGCTGAAGAATCTGAACCTTTCGTCTATTATGTTCCTATTGTACATATAAGATTTTTAAAAAATAAAAAATGGTTAACAATAGCATAGTCCAGGAGCAATTTTAGCAATCATCTGTAGTCTGTGTGAGAGTTGATGTGTTGTTCCTTGTTGAAATGGAGAATAAAGCTTATTTGTCTTTGGATTTTGCAGCTATTATTCAGACTATGTTGTGTACATATTGCATAAAATATTTCACCTTAAATTCTTGGCAATTCCAATGAAGAAAAGAGAGAAAGAGGGAGCAAGGGAGGACATCATCTCAATGTGTGATTAGTTTACCTGATCAACTCATATGTATTAAAAACCTTCAGAAATTATTAAAAAGTTCAAATAGAGTTCATATCTCAGAAGCTACCACTATCACTGAATTTTTCTGCAAGCTAACTGGACAAGAGGAGGCTGTCAGATCATGGAATGCCTCATTATTTTTCTTTTATTATTTTCTAAGCACATCAAATAATGAATCTGTGACTAGGAACTTCTCTGCAGACATAAGTCTCTGTCTTTCAGGCACGAGATTAATCTGATATTAGCTCTATGTTTATTTAAATCATCCCCACTAGCATGGAACAAATTTTACATCAGGAATTGATTTCCCAAACAGCAAAGGCATTTCTCAATGATGAGGTAGCTCTTCATTTCCTACAGTCATCAGACTAATTGGGCTGAATGAGAAACTGCAAGGGTTTCATTCTGAAACTTGATGTTATTATTTTTAAAGTACATGATGGGTTTTTTTGAAATTAATTTAATATCTTCCAGTAACCTAAAATCCCACCAGAAATTTACAATCAGAGAATACTATGGTTTAGTTATTAACAGACAACCATGGATTTCAATTATTAGACTGAGCATTAAGTTGATATACTTTTCCTTAAATTCTTGACTCTGAAACTTTACGAAGAGCTGATGGGGTTGTGACATCATCAATGTGGCTCTGTGGTAACTGCAGAGGGGGTTTGCTGGTCCTCAATTGTATTTGAATCTCTTCTCTAAATTCCTGAAACTTCTGCCATCACACACAGCTTCCACATCACCTTATCTTTTTATCAGTTCCAGTACTCATTCACTTTGGAATGTCTTCCCTGCTTAGGGGTCTCTATTACATTCCGCAGGGCCACTAAAGAAATGGACCTGACAAGGACTTTTCAGCATGACAGGAATCTGGGAGTTGTAAGTTCCAACATACGGGGAGAGCAGCAAGTTAAGGAAGGCTGGCACCCAAAAGTAAGGAGAAGCAGCAAATTAAGTGGTGCAAGTATTGTGTAAGATGACCCCCAAGGTCATCTTCAGAAGCTTGCTCTAGTATCTTTCCTATGTTGAGTTGTGAAAAGAGGCTATAAGTAAGTAGGCTCTTTAAAGCAGGGGTGTCAAACTCAATTTCATTGTGTTTACCAATTTGTTTGTAATTGCAGAGGCAATTACATCAGCAGAACTGATAGGTGTTTGGCTTCCCGAATAAAGGAGTATCTTTCAAAATGGCTCCAAACAGCCTTGAGTAATTCAACAACAACAGCAAATCATGGCCATAAAATGTCTTCTTCGGCCATTGCAAAACATTTAGTATCTACAGGTCACCAAGTGGATCAAAACTCTGCGTTTAAAGTTCTACTATGCTACTGGAACACTTGCTTCCTGCAATTTGCTGAGGCGGTTGCCATTAACGGTTTGAAGCCCCCCTTGTGTGTGCAGAAATGGCTTTATGTCAATCTATGCCTCTCGTGGGCATAAAGCTTGCCATTGGTTGTTTTCTTGCATATGTTATAGGCTTCATTAATGAATGTTCTTGCTAGATCTTATAATTGAGGTTGATTTTAACCATGTTATTGTAATGTAGGTAATGATGAGTCAATACGAAATGCTTGGATCTACCTCTGCTCATCTTTTGGCTGTATTGTTTAAACTCGATTTCATTGAGGGCCACATCAGGGTTATGTTTAACCTCATGGGGGGGTGTGGGGCATGACCAGGGGGCATGGCCAGCTCAACATCACTCACTGAGGCTTCTTATTCGGCTGCGATGGCCTCCTGCAGCCCTCTGCCAGTGAAAATGGAGCTTGGGAGGCCATACTCCGAGCTCCATTTTTGCTGGCAGAGGGCAGCAAGAGGCCATCGCGGCCAAAACAGAGCCCAGGCAGGCAACACACCACCTCCACGAGCTCTGTTTTTGCTGGCAGAGGCACCACAAGCCAGACCTTCACTGTTTCCAGGGCAGCCCAATCTAAGCATCCCATGGGCCAGTTCCAGCCTGCAGGCCTTGAATTTGACATCCCTGCTTTAGAAGTTGGCAGCCTCTCCACTTTGGAATGTTTTTCCCAGTGAGGCATGGTGGCACTACCCTTTGTGGTGCCATTTTTGTTTTCCCAGGCCATTTGACAATGTTACTGTTGCTGTTGATTTGCAGCTCTTTATTCAAGCTTTTATTTGCAGTTACTATGTAAATCTTGTTTTGATTTTGCATTTGCATTTGATTTTATTGTATTTTTTAAAATGTCTTATTTTGCATTGTATTGTTTTAGCCTTATGTTTTTAATTGCATTTTGTCATTGTAAGCATTTTTGGACACTCGTATTAATGGGAAGCTGTATGGAAGATGTTTAAATAAATAAATAAGCATCCTCCTAAGATCTGGTAGATCGTTTCAGAGGTTCTCTTAAACCTCAAGGTTCAATAAATTCCTTCCTGTCCAAAAACCTGCTCCACGAAGAGACAAGTTTTACTATTATTGCTGTTGTTATTGTCATTGTTTTTGTAATTATCATCATCATCATTATTATTATTTTGTCCTGTAAGAGAAAGCTGTTTGATTAGGGTTAGGGTTAGGGTTTTTCAGCTTTATTCCCATAAGAATTTGGCAGGATGTGGGAAAGTGATGGTTGACAACAGATGTATTTTGGTAAAACAGAAAAGAAAGTAAAAGTGTCTCTGAAAAGCTACAAAAGGGAACTTCCTCACTGCTAGTGTTTAGACACAACGCCATCCGTCACAGAGTAGCTTGAAACAGGCCTGTGGTTACCTTTACTTTTGCCAATCAAAAAAGAGATCATCATGAGCAATCAATGGGTACCTTCTTTCCCTCAAGTAAATTAATAGGAGAATGTACAGTCCTTTATTTACAATCATTCATTTAGTGACCATACAAAGTCACAATGTCACTGAAAAAAGTTACTTATGACCAATCTATGGAAATTCTCAGTCATCATGGTTGTCCCACTTTTTCAAGTGGCAATTGGACTTTCTTATTTTTCTTGGAAGGCATTTTGGTTCTCATCCAAGAAACTTCTTCAGCTCTCTTATGACCAATCCTTATACTTACAACCATTGCAACATCTCCATGGTCACATGATCAATTTGGATGCTTGTCAATTAGCATGTATTTAAGATGGTTGCAGTGTTTCAGGGTCATACCACCTCTTACAATACTAGACAACACAATATCAACAGTAGAGACCTTCAAATTTCTAGGTTCTATTATATCACATGACCTAAAATGGACATCTAACATCAAAAATGTCATCAAAAAAGCACAGCAAAGAATGTTCTTTCTGCGCCAACTCAGAAAGCTCAAACTGCCCAAGCAGCTGCTGATACAGTTCTACAGAGGAATTATTGAGTCTCTCATCTGCACCTCTATCACTGTCTGGTTTGGTTCTGGAACCCAACAGGACAGACACAGACTTCAGAGGATAATTAGGACTGCAAAACAAAACAATTACTACCAACCTGCCTTCAATCAAGGACCTGTATACTTCACGAGTCAAAAAGAGGGCTGTGAAAATATTTACAGATCCCTCACATCTGGGACATAAAGTGTTTCAACTCCTTCCCTCAAAATGATGCTATAGAGCACTGCACACCAGAACAACTAGACACAAGAACAGTTTTTTTCCCGAAAGCCATCACTCTGCTAAACAAATAATTCCCTCAACACTGTTCAACTGTTTACAAAGTCTGCACTACTATTACTATTAAACTTCTCATCACTTCTTATCATCAATCTCCTCCCACTTGTGACTGTGTGACTGTAACTTTGTCGCTTGTATCCTTATGATTTATATTGACTGTTTCCTAGTATGATTTGATTGCTTATTGTACCCTATGACTATTATTAAATGTTGTACCTTATGATTCTTGACTCTTGACGAATGTATCTTTTCTTTTATGTATACTGAGAGCATTTGCACCAAGACAAATTCCTTGTGTGTCCAACCACACTTGGCCAATAAATTATTCTATTCTATTCTATTCTATTCTATTCTATTCTATGTGATGACCATTTGCAACCTTCCCAGTTGAATTCCAACAAGCAAAGTCAATGGGGAAGCCAGATTTAACAACCATGTGATTTACTTAACCAATTTGCTTAACAAACAGAAATTCTGGTTGTCATAAGTCAAGGTCTACCTGTAAAAAATGTCAACCAATTAAAATTATTTTCCTTGCAATACTACTCTTCATGGTGCAGCAAAGCCTGAATCTTTTCCACACAACAAACAGATAAATAAAATAAACTGCTGGTATCCCACTTATCCATCATTTTTCAGTACATATATAATAACCTCCAAATAATTCCTGGCTGCCCTGCAACCATTTTTCTGTTGAATTTAGAAGTTCCCATGAGTTGTGCAATTATAGTATATCAGAAATGTTATACCTAGATGCATTTCCCAGTAGCTGTAATCAAGATTGCATGCTGTTATGAGGCAGGGATTGGAGGAACAGGTAATAAATTCTAAACAACATATAGGAAAGGCATGCTCTATAAACAGGCAGTTAAATTCAGAGATAAAGGCGACATTTGACTTGAAGCCAAATATCCAGATGAGGGGCTGTGACAAGATTTCCCATCAATAGGAAAACAGGCCACCCATGAAGTCTGCAGAGTTGCAGTAATTCCAAGGAAAATACCAGCCTTGTTTCAATTTTGATAAGCTAGGGTAGAGTCAGAAATGAATCAATTCATCTACAAAATAATATAGTTCTTTTAAAACAACCACCTCCAGACCTGGTTCTAAATTGTTATAAAAATATTGATGTGAAATTACCCATATTGAGGAGAAACTGGGGAACACAATATGTTATGGCATACTTTTATTAGCCTTTGAAAAGCATGTTCAGTTTCCTTCTTGGTTTATAGTTTTCTACCAACATTCAAGTTAAGTAGGTTGGAGTGAGAGACAGTGGGTGTCTAAAAGTCATCAAATGAATTTGCATTAGTTGGGACTTAAATAGGGTTCCCTCAGTCCTAGCCCAATAATTACACCACATATGTAAGGCACTCCAAAGAGTTGGCTTATGGCATATCATATTTAGTCTCACTTATCTTATTCAAATTATTTAAGTCATCATGGATCCAGCCAAAGCACAACAACAGAATTACAGAATTGAAAAGGACTTTGGACATTTTCTAGTCCAATCCCCTGCTCAAGCAAGAGACTTCACACCATTTCAAAATCTCTTTTTGTAATGTCCAATCTCTTGTTAAAAACCTCCAGTGATGGGGCACCCAGAACTTCTGAAGGAAAATTAGAACTTAGGCAAACTGCTTCCTAAATCTGGATGTCAGTTTGAAAATGGGGCAAAGACAGCTTCTAATCCAGAAAAATGGGTATGCTAGAGTAGCTGTGGTAATGCATGCAACATATGCATTCTTGCAACTAGGGATATGTTTATGACGCAGTTCCAGAAAGCAGAAGTCCCATTTATTCTTTCTCCCAGAATTGTTCCCAACCTCTTACACATTTCTAATCACAAAGAATGGATCTGATTGTTCATCTATGCAGCTTCGTTGAGAGCAATGACATCTGCCTCCTCCACATGTGGCCATCTCGGCAAGTATCTCTACTAATAGCACCAGCAACAGCTGGATTCTTTTTACGATTACAGGAGTTTGCCATATGGTCTGCCTCTTGATTATACACACCACAAAACCTATTTCAGAATGACAAACACAAAACAAGATGATAGCCATATAACTGCCTGTGTGTCCTTTCTTACAGGGTAGCATTTTTCATCTGTCATTCATAAATCATCAAGGAATTTTTCCCAATCAAGCCATTTTCCCCATGGGCTAATTTTCTCCCTTTATATACATTCAATCAGTGTCAACAGTCATCAGCTGTTCTTCATTTTCCCACCACCCAGTAGCATTATGGGAATCAATGCCTTCAGATAATCCTGTTCAGTGACATCTTATTGGAAATAAAGCTCCAGTATGTTCCTACGAATGTACCTGGAACAAGCAAGAAAGTCATACACATACTCACAGAGAAAGAAACACATCTCTAAGGGGAAAAAATGAGTGTATTATTAGCTCTGGAGACAAGCTTTGCATTTAAGCCAGTAATAAACAAGGAACAGATCAGACTGGGACAGATATGAGATATGTCCAATTAGTCCCAATCTCTCCTCTTGAAGCTTGGATAGCAATTCTGAGATTTGTTCATTTTTATTGGTATTTTCATACTGCCTAATTCAGTTTCACTGGGGAGAAAGAGTGTTACTTAAGCCTAAAACTGCATTTAAGAACACAATTAGTACATTAATGCAGATGGTCACCCATCAGTATCTACTCAACTTCTGCTCAGAGAGAACAAATTTCATCAATTTATGAATGGCTACAAGTAAAGCATTCCAGAGTGTAGAAGCTACAACTAAGTAGGCTTGTCTTTTTTTTTTTAATTACATTTATATGCTGCCCTTCTCCGAAGACTCAGGGCGGCTTACAATTTTTGGAGCACAACCCAATGCGCTCAGCAATAGCCTTCATTCCATTGTATATGCCTGCTTATTACTAAGCGGCATTTTTTTACAAGGTCAGCTAATTGCCCCCAACAATCTTGGGTCCTCAATTTACCTACCCCGAGAGTATGGAAGGCTGAGTCAACCTTGAGCCTGGTGGGATTCGAGCCTACAGTAATTGTAGACAGCTGGATCTTAAGAGCAGGCATTTAACAGCCTGAGCCACCAAAGCTCTTCAAGCCTACTTTGCCCTAAATTGATAAAAGGAGCATCCCCTTCCTGCATGGGCTCAGCAACTGGACAGATTCCATCTGGGAGAAACAGTTGAGAGGGATCCAAAGATTTAGGTGGTATTTTAACAAATCTGATCCCTTTCTCCTCAGTCTCACCGGGTAGGGGAAATAAAGGTGTAAAATTTGGAACATGTACTAGAGGATGGAGAATAACTCTTTCTTCAAACATGACAACTGTTTTCTACAAAAATGATTGATTCTCTGAAACAATTGCTATCTATCTGAAACCCTTCCTAGATATGTCATCTTCATGAAAATTGCCCCTACAAAACCAGAGAGAGATGCACCTATATAGAAAATCTGTAACGTTTTGACCCTACCTGGGAGGGTAAATAGCTCTGCAAATATCCTCCCATGAAGCCAGGAGATAGACAGGCAGTGGCTTTGAAACATAACATACAAAGAGGTGTATGTACCAACCACCAAGTCTATTGCATATTTATATTTTGCAGACTTCATCTGTTTACACCAGAACATTTCATTGATTTTGGTCAAATATGTCCCCAAAGTAGTTATGACTATTGTTTTCCAGTGACAGTCAACAAGAATGATTAAACTTTAAATTTCTAAATGTTGATTCAGAATTGGCCCCCTATCCAAATTTGCTGAGACACTTTTCTAATTCCAGAATCGGCATCCAAATTTAACCTTCCTGTTGTCCATCAATCATTCTAATACATTCCTTGTTTAGTGTAATTTTATACTCTAATACAACATAATCTTTGCCATTTCTCTTCCTTTCCTTTAGAACACAGTCTTTTTTCTCTTTTGCTGTTTGCCTTGGCCAAACCATAAACTAGGCCTAACACATTTGTTTTACTATGCAATTTAATATGAATATTTAAAAAAAACAAATCAGGAATTGCTCTTACCACATTCATGCACATTTTATATTAGATCAATGTTAAAACTATTTTATTACTCTGGCAACATGTGGACTAATTCCTAAGCAGACTCAGAAGTTCTGTATTAAGCTGATCATCATAAAACCATATTTTTTCAGTTGTTCTACTGAGAAATAGAAACTGAATGCTTGTGTCATCTGCCCAGCCAAGGCAATGGAGTGTTGTAATTACATGCAACTGTCCAGGTTGCTAGTTTTTTAAGGGAACTGAAGAATTCATACATGCAGGAAAATGAAGATTAAGCATATAAAGCTGCCTTTGACTAATTCAGATCTTCAACTCAGTGCTGGTTGTTTGCTGTGCTACATGAGAGCTTTGAGAATTATAGGTTCTCCCTCATATCTCACAAACCTTGGGATGGAGATGGCTTGCTAACTACTTTTAAAAGATGTAGCTTCATGATATTGCCTTCAGCTCATGTCCAACCCACTATCTAGATACCTGGCATTTGTTTTTAGTTGTACCAATTTTAAATCAGTGTTCTTATCTTTCTCCCAATATCATTTTTGCTCTATGAATATTATTTTATGCCTCATTGATAATGTTTATGATGACTTGTCAGGGGCTGAGACTACTTGAAGTTGTTGTAGAAATTTCCCTTCCTTTTTGTCACTGGCCACCATCTTCCATGGCCATTTTGGCTTAGACTGTAGGAGAGATCTATTACCTGGTTTCAAGAAAGAATTGCTTGTGTAAAGTCTGCATATTTCAAAGTGCTTGCCAAGTTTTTAACAAGCTCCTTATATACATGGGGCTATTGCTCTTTGAAAAGAGTACAAACAACACTCAGCAGGAGAAGGTATCCCGAATACTTTTGGAGAGCTTCATGTGGCCTCAATTTTCTCCCCTCCTCCATTTCACCAACCTCTCAGCCAGACTATTTTGGAGTCATGAGTTTTATGGCTATTCCAAATCACTTATACCTCTGTATTCAGGAAGGACCTGAGAGACAGGTCACTGGTTCACAGAATCTTCACACTAATAACTGTCACTTGAACAACTTGAATAGTAGTTACAGGCTCCGGGACCTGTTTATAGAGTGACCATCTTTAGATTTTTTTTCCTGCCAGTGATGCTTGATTGCAGGAGAGATGCAGGTAGAGAATCTACTGCTGCCTTTACTTTATTCCATATTAAAACTGTAAGGATTCTTTCAATTCCCAAACTCATCCTTAAGGCAAGGCGCAGTCAGTATAGTTTATATCAGGATCTAATCTGTCAGTCACCGGGATCAGATGTTTTGTCTTCCAAGCTTTCAGACCAGTGATGGGATTCAAAAATTTTTACTACCGGTTCTGTGGGTGTGGCTTGGTGGGCGTGGCAGTGGAAGGATACTGTAAAATCTCTAGTCAGAGGTGGTATTTGCCGGTTCTCCAAACTACTCAAAATTTCCACTACGGGTTCTCCAGAACTGGTCAGAACCTGCTGAATATCACCTCTGTTTCAGACTCATGCTGGACCCCATCCTCAGGGAACTTCTCTCTAATGGAGCGTGTTGAGTTTGTGTCATGTTACATTTCTGCTGATTTAAGTAGAGAAGGCATGGTTGTAAGGAAGAGCCTATCACCTCAACATTTCAGAAGATCACCAGATTGGGGAAAACAACACCTTGACTATATGTACTGCATCACTGAACTAGTTAGGACTGTTCCTAGCAAAATATATGAAAACATAGCATATGAAGAAATGTTGGAAAGATTGAAAGAAACACAAATAAATGGGATAATTTGTTTGGTTTTATTTGGTCATTGCTCCATTTTGAAACTTTAAATCAATGTTTCTAAGTTTATTTTTTATCTTTGAAAATATGTACATTTTGTGGGTTCAGGGTGAAAATAATTTCCTATTGAAGCAACAGTTCTCTTTAGCCATGTGATTAGGATCTCCATGTATTCATGAATGATACATAAATAGCAACTCCCATTAGATCTTAAAAGCTACAGGAGTGTCAGTTCTTTATATCATGGCTTTACCTCAGAACACTCATAAAAATGTTGTTGACATTTAAGGAAAAAGTAGGTTTCCTGTTTGAACTCTGACAAGTATCGGAAGATGTGAGTAATTTCAAATCTTGGGTTCACATTAAAGGCAGTCTGTGGTCAGGGGTTTCTCATATTTGTTGTGTGCCAAGCTACCTTGAATTGTTTGCCGTTTTTAAAGCAGAATTCTGTTTTCATATCATAGAAGAAACCTCTTGGAGATTCTTATCAGGATCCGTTATGAAATATGTGCATTTGTGAATAGGGCACGGGAGATAAAAACCACCCCACATGTGCGCATCGCTTGCTGTAAAATGTGGTTGATCATCCTGATACCTCTAAACACCCAGTTCATGTTGTGTATACAAAATCATCTGCCTTGTTTCTACTTCATAGCATTTGAGAAAGATTTTTTTTCTAAGCATTGTTTTATTTGTAATATTATAAATTATAATTTATGTTTAAAATTATTTGTGTAGGGTTATTTTTGTCAGATTTAGACAACACAGAGATGCAGGAGATTCCTGTAATTTAAATCAATAGCATTATACATTCCGGATTTTGGATGAACCTAGCTGTGAGTAAAACTGTGCCATATTCAGATTCAGAGATGGAAAAGTCCTTTGGACTTGATGTGCACATGGTTGCTTTCTCACTGTTCTGTTGCCACATCTTTAATGCCTACTGGCTCAATTACATCTTTTTCTGACACTGTGCAGGTACTATGTGAAACCAGGAAAAGGCACAAGCTCTTTAAGATGCCACAAATGCGTATTTATGCATATGCATATTTATTTTATGGATGTTTATTGTTTTAAAGTTTTTAAATTGTTTTATAATTTTAGAAATATAAACAGCCCACTTGATTGAATCTGGTGGCTATAACCAATAAATAAATTAGTTAGTTAGTTAGTTAGTTAGTTAGTTAGTTAGTTAGTACTGGTAAGTACAGCTATGCCAGGTCTAAAGCATCTTTCCCTAGTTGTGAATTCCCTTTTCCTTATTATCCCTAATTCTGAGAACTCTCATAAAGATTTTACCAAATTGGCATCCACTAGATTTCTTGAACTAAACATTTACCTTGATAGGGTTATGATGGGAGTTTTAAATTCAACACATCTGTTGTCAAAGTTTTGCTAGTAGCTAGAGCCAGAATAGGAATGCAATGACTGTCACATACTAATAGAAGTATGTGTGGGAGGAAATGGCAGGATTACACAGTGGGAAACATATAAAGTGTAGAGGCTGGATGTATAAGTTCTGGAATCAGCCTAAAGGCTCATTGATTGTCAGCTGTTCATACTGGCTTCTGTTCTTGAGTTACAGTAAAGTTAAAAGTCCTAGCCATGTTCTGTCAAATCTCTGGAAAGCTTCAACCAAGTTTGTACTTGCCTTTGATGAGTCTCTCACAACTGATGAAATCAAGGACAGGTCTATATATTGGCCTTCTGTGTACAATACAAATGGCCGCTACCCTCTCTCTTCAATCAGCTGACTCATTTTCACATATCAGCAATACAGGTGGTTGGTTGGTTCGTGTAGTGTTGTTTTTAGTCTTCCAGCTGGTACAAGAAAGGCTGCTTCCCTGCCTTCCTCTCTGGAATAACTAGGCTTAGCACAACTATAGATAGATTCAAAGAATCCTATGGCAAAAACACTAATATTGGCTGGAGTAAAAAAAATATCTTTCTCCCCCTCTCCCTCTCTTTCCCTCCCTCTCCCCCTCTTTTGGCCTCTCTTTTTAGTATTATACTTAAAGAAAAACAAGTTAACTGAAAGCTTCAAATAATGTACTTAAGGTCACAAAAAATAGGCTTGATTTTTTTTTGTTTCCTTGAGGATGCGAACTTATTCTAAAAGATTGGGTAGTTGTCTGTTGAACAAAGATTGGTTGCTTAGATGCGGTTCCCCAAATTTTATGGTCCTTAATAGGTTAGTCTGCTGTTGAGAACAGCTCATGTCAAGCAATGAAAGCCACTGTATAGTCTAAGCAATCAGATTTTCACCAGTGGATTGCACACGCTAGTAATTCTTATGTGTGTTCTGGTTTGGATTAAAGCGATCAAATCAAGCAATTATCTATGGGATCTAAGAGAAATGTTTATATGGAAATTGTTCAGACCATTTTAAATATCAGTAGAAGCTACATGTTACTTTAATGTTTCTATGTTTAGATTGTCTGTTAGCAGCATCTAGTATAAAATTGATAGGGATCTTAGGTATAACTGTACCTGTGGTGAATGCATTTGCATAGATTTGTAGCAAGATAAAAAGAGGCAGTGGAAACATCTGCCATTTCTAACGTCATTTTATGTCAAGACTGTTCAGCTTGTGTATTATTTTAAGGATACTAGTAGTTTTCCTCTTCCTTTGAACATAAACAAAGGTTTTATGAAAATATCCTGTTTCTGGATAATAAGAAATCAAAACTTGCACATTTACATTCATAAGGACAGAATGCCCTCACATGAATGTATGTTAAAACTGTAAAATATTCATTTGAACACACATACACTATTCAGGTTTGTTATCCACTGTTTTTAAAAATCATAAAATTAGTACTATATCATCCTAATTTTATATATATTAATACATACATACATACATATATATATATGTTGTGGCCCCGCCTCGTGAGCCTGTGCTGACAGAGGAAGAGGACCTGGATGATGAAGAAGAGGAGGAACGGGCAATGCCTTCCTATATATATAAACATGAATAACTGAAAATTCCTTTAAAATATGATAAAAATGTTGTTCTGGGGAAGCGCTAAAACTTTTTTTAAAAATTGAGATCAAGTTGTGTTCTGAAAATTTTAAAAATTGGGATATATTTTCCAAATATTGCTTGTCTCAAAAAACTTCTACAAAACCTTAAAGACAAGTGTGGCAAGGAGTTAGCCTTTGGCTATCCTTCATAATACTGAATCACTCACATATTCCTGGAAACACAGCTATTGTTCAGGAAAACCTCTTTCAGCAAGTCTTTAAAACAATATCAACTTTTGAAGAGTGAAGAAGTGCCATGTAGTTCCTTCAAATATTTCCCATAATCCCATTTTTCCCATCTTTTTGCACATGTAGCATGTTAGATATGACTGTAAATCTGCTCACCTAATAACATGTTTGTGTTCTACCAAAATTATTTTTTTCTTGAATCATCTCTCAGTGACAAACATTGGGGAAATAACTCTTCCCTTGTTCACCCGTTTTCAGCACTGGTTCACATGAAGATGAATGCATATATTGTTGTAAAATTCTGAACTTCTATTTGCGGAGATTGAGCAAAGATTAATTAGATGAAATAATCATTTCTCAAAGGACCTCTTTTTTTCATGCTGGCCACTTAAACAGGTCACCAAAGGTGGTACCTTATCACAAAAGAAAGCGGACAAAGATTTGAATAAAATTTGCACATGCTATTTTTTACAGATGGATCGAAATTTAGAAATAACATAATTTAGATGTTATGCCTTTGCTAGGAATGTTTAAAGAAAATCATCAAGAATGGCAGTGTGAACAAAATGGTGCAATGGGCCAAAAACAGACTGTCACAGTATTCAACAGAGCCAAAGATTATAAGGATTGCAGTTGGAGAGGCCAGAACTAGCAATTCTCAGCCAAGGAAAGATCTTTCCACAGACCTGAAAGAATGGCCAAATATCTTTTGTCTCAGAAAAGCAGGAGGAAAACTCCTCAAAGTCTAACTCCCAAGTGCACAGCTAAATACAGCTTTAGATGACTCTGTTCTTTTCTGCAGTAGCAAATCTTCAGAATATATATGGCTTCCTCTGTCTCTAACCACGTTGTTCCTCTAACCATGTTGTGTCTATGAGTTTCTCCTGTAAGCAAGTTCCTGAATACATTGGCATGAAGCCTGAAAGATAACAGCCCTCATTTCCTGTTCAAAACGTGCATGTGTATTTAGGAAAGGTGCATATACTATTTTGAAAGTATCAGTAGGGATAAGTATAATTCTTTAAAAATATACACTAGAAAAAGTTGCAGCAGAAAATACAGTAAGGATCTGTAGATTGACTTTGATCCAATTGATTCAGATCTATTCAGAATTCAAACTGATTTGATTCAACACTTTTCTTGAACACACTGTTCTGATAATTATGATTCAGTTTTCCAACTCAACTTAATTAAAAGAAAATCTAAGAAGACGGGCAGTTAGGTTATTGGCAGGCAAGTTAGCCCTGATTGACTGATGAAGTATGTTATGTGTGTAGGTTTGAATGTCATTGGTTTAGTTTGAATTGTTCTTGTAAAATGTCAAATAGGATTGGTTTAAAAAGTGCAGGAAAACCCTGCACTCTGATTGGCTGGCAACTACGGCTGCTGGCTATAAGAAGCAGCCGTAGCCCAGCCAAGTTGGGTCCATTCGAGCTGTAGTCACTAAATAAACTCTTCACTGAAGCTCTTCGCGTCTGACTCTTCATGCAAACATAACAAAGTACAGTATCTGTATATATGTATCTCTAGTTCAGAAAGAGAAGGCTTTGCTTGGCTACTGTTTGTTTGCCTTTCACATAGGATGCAAAAAAGATATTAGCTGAAATTGCTGCTTATTTAAAGGAGCTCAGGAATGGATGTAAGGGAACTTTGTGGAGAAAAGGTTGCACCACGATTTGTTTTAAAAATTCACTAGGCTAAAAAGTATTGTAATAATTTGTGGCTTAGGATAGCACAATTGTACCATCATGTACTACTGTAACTAAAAAATTAACAGGTTTGAAAGGCTATTTCAACAGATTTTCTCTAGAGAAAACTATTATTAGAAATAGATTAATTAAGAACAAATGGTTTGACAGGCAAAGACTTTTCCCAGGTTATAGTGCCCATCTCCACTTCAGTAATGAATTATATTTTCATTCCAAAATAAATCTGTTTAATTTCTCCTTTTGGGCTGAATAAATATTTTGTTCCAGTTCATTGCCAGGGTTGTTCATTGGTCTTGATTTATACACATAGCAATCTCAATCTTACCTTAATTATAGCACACTTACTCATTTAATATTCCTCTTATCATCCCAATCTATTATATGAATAAAAAAGGAAAGTAAAAACTTGAAAAACTATCTCATAAACAAAACAACTCCCCAAAAGATGACCACATTCTTCAAAGGTCTTTTCCATACCACTTGCTAAAACAACCATCTATTTCAAATATAGGCTTGTAACATATTTCAGCTACCCACTATTGCAAATCAAGAAAATTTGTCCTCTATTATCTTCTTTCTGCCACTCCCGTGTTAGATCCGCTGTTAGATCCACTGTTAGATCCCATGCAGTTTGCATACCAAGCAAATAGATCAACAGATGATGCTGTTAATATGGCTCTGCATTACATCCTGCAACACCTTGAATCTCCAAATACCTACGCATGGGCCCTCTTTGTAGACTTCAGTTCAGATTCAATACCATTCCAAACATTCTTCTAACTAAACTAAACCAGCTAGTGGTACCTGAACACACTTGTAAGTGATCATAAGCTTCCCAACAGACAGGAAGCAGCAGGTGAAGCTAGGCAGAATCACATCTGATACCTGTACAATTAGCACAGGGCCCCCCAAGGCTGTGTGCTTTCTCTACTTCTCTTCTCCCTATATACCAATGACTACATCTCCAATGATCCATCTGTTAAAATACTGAAGTTTGCAGATGATACAACAGTGATTGGTCTCATTCGAGACAATGATAAATCCGCATACAGACGGGAGGTTGTACAACTTGCCTCGTGGTGTAACTGGAACAATCTGGAACTGAGCACACTCAAAACTGTAGAAATGGTGATAGATTTTAGGAGAAACCCTACCACTCTTACAATACTAGACAACACAGTATCAACAGTGGAAAGCTTCACATTCCTAGCTTCTATCATATCACAAGACCTAAAATGGACACCTATCATCAAAAATGTCATCAAAAAAGCACAACAAAGAATGTTCTTTCTGCACCAACTCAGAAAGCTCAAACTGCCCAAGCAGCTGCTGATACAGTTCTACAGAGGAATTATTGAGTCTGTCATCTGCACCTCTATAACTGTCTGGTCTGGTTCTGCAACCCAACAGGACAGACACAGACTTCAGAGGATAATTAGGACTGCATAAAAAACAATTACTACCAACCTGCCTTCCATCGAGGATCTGTCTACTGCACAGAGTCAAAAAGAGGGCTGTGAAAATATTTACAGACCCCTCACATCCCAGACATAAACTGTTTCAACTCCTTCCCTCAAAACGACACTGTAGAGCACTGAACACCAGAACAATTAGACATAAGAACAGTTTTTTCCCAAATGACATCACTCTGCTAAACAAATAATTCCCTCAACACTGTCCAACTATTTATAAAATCTGCACTACTATTAACTTTCTCTTCACTCCTTATCACCCATCCCCTTCCACTTGTGACTGTATGACTGTAACTTTGTCGCTTGTATCCTTATGATTTATATTGACTGTTTCCTAGTATGATTTGATTGCTTATTGTACCCTATGACTATTGTTAAGTGTTGTACCTTATGATTCTTGACTCTTGATGAATGTATCTTTTCTTTTATGTACACTGACAGCATGTGCACCAAGACAAATTCCTTGTGTGTCCAATCACACTTGGCCAATAAAGAATTCTATTCTATTCTATTCCCTAGGCACATGGACATATACTCTATACATACAAATAAATTCTGCTTGATGTCCGGATACTCCAAACGTAATCTTAAAGAACAAAGATAAGCTATAAGGACATCATATTCTGTGGATTTACTGCCCAAATGTGACAATAGCAGGAGAACTGAACTAATGTTCATCTGCACAGTTAGAATTTTGTCTTGTATTAAATTCATTTTAAGATCAAAAAATCAAGTTCATACTCTTTATGGCAATTTTCAATTATCCAGATATAGCAATAGCACTTAGACTTATAGTATATACCACTTCACAATGCTTTTACAGCCTTCCCTAAGCAGTTTACAGAGTCAGCATATTGGCGACCACTGCCTTAGAGCATGGTTTACAATGTCAGCATTATTTGCATATCACCCCCCCTCCCAACAACAACAATCTGGGTCCTCATTTGACTCAGCCTTCCTTCCTTCCGAGGTGGGTAAAATGAGGACCCAAATTGTTGGGGACAATATGCTGAATCTGTAAATCACTTAGAGAGGACTGTAAAGCACTGTGAAGCAGTATATAAGTGCAAGTGCTATTGCTATTATTGTTTTTGACGCACACTAAGCAGGAGGTGGCTTTTAAAATATATCAGAAATAATGAATGTATATAACAATTGTGGTGTGCAAAGACAAATAATATTATGCAACTGAAACCTAAGAGCAGAACTCTTATTGACTAACTTGTTCATTTATGCTGGCAGAGAATGTGGCCAGAGGAACTTACTATAAATAAGTATGAAAGGAATGCTCAACTTTGACTGGTTTATCTCAGCCACTGCAAATAAAAGACTTGTGATGTATCAAGGATTCAGCAACTATCTAAGCACAGTGGAACCTCTGGTCACAAAGGTTTCTGACCATGACCAAATCAGGTTCTGACCAAAAAATCCACATTTTTGAATCGGGTCACGATTTAAAAATCAGGTGGTGATCAAACACAGCCGTGGCCAATTCCCTTCCATGCCGTTTTTTTTGTAGGCGCATGCACAATCAGTCTCACTTCCGGTCATGACCAAATCAAGTTGCGACCGAAGTTACAGCATGAATTGTTGTTGTGACCGGAGGTTCCACTGTACACACAAGGACATAGGGTGTCTTACAGAGGGCCTGTTATGTTCCTTAAAACTGGCTATTTTCTTATATCCCCATCAGACTAGGATCTAAAATTTTGCTACTCACTATATATACATACAAACCCCTGAATGGGAAGAGCAGTCACTTTGAAAAACAGATTGATTTATCGTATGAAAAGAGAATGCTTTCTAGATAAATGCATGTCTTAGACATCTTTTCCACAGATGTATCAAGTAACAAAGAGTTTTTTTGCAATGTTTCTCTCCTAGTACAGTACAGTATAAGACATTTTCTGAAATATTTATATTGCCAATTTAGAATTTTCAGGATAAATACTGAGGCAGGATATTAATTGTCTGGAAATTGACTGAAAAGTGTCCTTATTGATTGCTTTTTTTATTTATTCATATTTATATACCGCCCTTCTCAGGGTGGCTTACAATTTTTGGAGCACAACCCAATGCACTCAGCAATAGCCTTCATTCCATTGTATATGCCTGCTTATTACTAGGACTTTTTTGCCCCCCCCCCCCAGCGGCATTTTTACAAAGTCAGCTTATTGCCCCCAACAATCTTGGGTCCTCAATTTACCTACCCCGGGAGGATGGAAGGCTGAGTCAACCTTGAGCCTGGTGGGATTCGAGCCTGCACTAATTGCAGGCAGCTGGAGCTAAGTGCTAGGCATTTAACAGCCTGCACCACCAAGGCTCTTATATCCCCAGAGGTGCCCCAATTTGGAAGGATGGTCTCCAGAATTTTCACTGGCTGAGTTTTATACCCTTGCAACCTCTTGTTCCCCCTCCACCTGCAGAGTTGTTCCATTTAGGCATCAGCAAGGAAAGATTAGATATTAATGAGGATTAAGTGTCTAGCAAGGCACCTACTATGACAATAGAGGGGAATTATTATCTGATTGGCGTTAGAGCTGGAAGTTTGTTATCTCACTGCTCACAAGAATAAATAGGAAGAGTTTGTCTAAGCAACCTCTCTTCCAGGTGTTAATTGAAAAAATGGAGATCAGTCACAAGACAGAAAGATTTACATAAGTCCTATTTTAATTTGAGAAGTAGCATAAAATTCATCTTGAAAGGCATTCACCATTCCTTTGCCTTTTCCAAAATACAGTGCCCAATCATCAGTAATCCTGAAAATTTTCCTTATTGATATTTACATAAATTACAAAAAAAACCAAGCAGCCAGAGGTTAGCTATCACAATAGCATATTATGATATCACAACATAAATTTCATCTCTTCTCTACTTGTTTGCAATACTCTGTGCAGGTACAAAAAGGCAGAACATCACAATGCTCATTTCACTATCAGGATAGTGAAATGGAACAGATACCTATATTACAAATACTTAGCTATGAAAAAATATTTTCTTTGTATTTTTAAACATCTACAAGTATTTGGAATCATATTCATTCTACAAAACATCTGAAACACAGCTCTAGGCTTGCCTATTTTCAGCAGTGAAATGTTCAGTGGTCACTGTGTTTTATTGCTTGTACTTAGTGGTTTACAACTTGTTTTATCTCCTGTGCATTAGCATAAGTATTGGGCTATAAAAAGCCTCCTAAATATATATTACCAGCAAGACTGCTGGCTCTTCACAGCAGGGAACTTTTGAGTTATATTCAGTAGACACATACTGGGCAATGTTTTGGGGGTCAATGAGATATATCCTAAATTTAGTATCCTGTGCAGTACTGTCAGCCACCAAAATAAACCTGTGCAGTATATCATTTATCTTGACAAATATATTTTGACAGATATAGCAACAGCTGAGAGAGTCTGTGTTCTTCAGTAGATAATAGAACGGCAGAGCTGATTAATTTCAACAAACATATACTTATGGGATTGGTAGCTAAGGATCTCTAGAGTGTAAATAGGAGGAATAGAGAACATATCCTGCCTGTTCATTGTATAATGAGTATATGACAACTTCATCCTTAGGCACATATAGACACAGTGGACTGTCAAAACAATAGCTGAGGTGGGAAGGCATATTTATCTGTTCCATCAAAATATGATTTCTGGCGTGAAAGGAAAATGAAGGAATAGATTCTGAGATGTATTCGATGTAATACAAAAGCATATATATATATATATATATATATATATATATATATATATATATATATAACATTTATATGCTGCCCTTCTCCGAAGACTCAGGGCAGCTTACAATTTTTTTGGGATACAACCCAGTGTGCTCAGCAATAGCCTTCATTCCATTGTATATGCCTGCTTATTACTAAGCGGCATTTTTACAAAGTCAGCTTATTGCCCCCAACAATCTTGGGTCCTCACTTTACCTACCCCGAGAGGATGGAAGGCTGAGTCAACCTTGAGCCTGGTGGGATTCGAGCCTACAGTAATTGTAGACAGCTGGATCTTAAGTGCAGGCATTTAACAGCCTGAGCCACCAAGGCTCATATGGATGGTCAAGAGAAATGGAATAAATAAATAAATAATCTTTCCTTGGTGATCTCTGGTTGTTTTCTTGCAGATGTTTCATTACCCAAACTAGATAACATTATCAGTACCAGACCTGCGCTGATGATGTTATCTAGTTTGGGTAATGAAACATCTGCAAGAAAAGAATCAAGCTCAGAGGGAACACCAAGGTCCCCTCATTTCTACCCTGAGCTACAAATATTCTCCTTTATTGGTGAAAGATCTCTAGAATACAAAACTGTATTCTAAGCTTAAGCTTTAAAAAAAAAACCTTGGAAACTGAAACCAGTGCCTAAAAAAGCTCTGTAACTGATATTGTCCCTAGGTAAATCTTCCCATTTGCTGAAACAAGACATGCAAGTTCTGCACAGTTCCATCTTCTGCAATACTCCTGCATCCACAGGATTTCGCTTTCCTTCTACCCACGTTGGGACATTGTCTCCTGTTCTAAGCCATTGAACGCACTGACAGATACAGCTTGTGCAGAAAATAAAGCAAACAAAAAAACCTCATGGAAAACATGAAGAAACGTTGGAAGTTGAAAAGAGGAAATACAGTGAAATCTTATACCTATTTACTCACAAGTAACCCCCCACTGAGTTCCGTGTAACCTACACTCAGAAAACAAGGCATATGATTACAACTTCAGTTTTTCAGAATGTGAGCCAACTAAAACCCATGTTTACCATATGCTAGTTCTG
Source organism: Naja naja (assembly GCA_009733165.1). Classification (NCBI taxonomy): domain Eukaryota; kingdom Metazoa; phylum Chordata; class Lepidosauria; order Squamata; family Elapidae; genus Naja; species Naja naja. The sequence goes on along the minus strand of CM019149.1, from coordinate 101,686,356 downwards.
TCCCTAATAAAATCCAGTCAGAAATGCTTTGCCGCACATTGAATTGGTTCAGTTTGTCTTGGGATTGATCCAGTTGTCCATTACATCTTTCTGCCCCCTTCCATGGATGATGTTTTGTCCTGAAAAGCTTTTACTTCTACATCCCAGCAGCAGTAGCAGTTCCACAAACACAAGACACTGGGTAAAGAATCCCTACCAACATTTCTCTACCTGCTTATATCTATTCTTTATAGGTTCCAGTAGAATCTAACATTTACCACTAGTTCAATGTTACTGCTTTCAGTAAAAATCATGCAGGCTTATTCTGTAAAGACAAACAGTCTGGACTGATTACCAAATGTGACTTCGGCACTGCTGACACAAGGGTTTTGTCTTTAAATTAATTTGGTGGGAGGGGGGAATCAAAAGCTAAATAATCCCTTTAATTATATGTTTAAGACATTGAATGGAAGAAATTAGGGGATATGAAGGAACAAATGTATACTAATTATTCCTTGTTTTTCAGCAAATACATTTCTATGGTAACCACTGTGGTCTTAGAAGAAATTAAATGACTTTTAAATCGGATCATCAGCAAAGTTACCCAGTAGAGCCACAAACCAATACTCTTCCAAATAAGTCTTTAGATGATGAAGGAGAAAAGCATTCATTTTCCCAGATGTTGGCTATTAGAACTAAAAAATGTGATTTTCATTAAAAACCACCAAGTAAAGGATTTCTTATTTGTTATGGGAGAAGGGTGTGGGTTTGGGGGGGAAATCATTTTAAAATTTAATACATTTCATGTCTCAGTTGTAATTCAGTATACAGCAGATTTTGGGCACCATCCCCCCAAAGCCATTTAGCCAGTGGACAGAGAAATATGGACAGATCATATTCCCAATCCTGTTCATAGTTATACTTGGGTTGATTCCCACATAATATGGAATCCATCTGAGGAAAAGACCTTCATGCAACATGGTACCTACTTTTTTAATCTGTCATTCATATTTTCATAAGTTACAAAAGAAGGCAAACATCTCTGTGTTCAGATAATGTTATTTGTTTGTATTTTTAATTTCCTGATCAATTAGAAGCAAGCCAGAGTTACCTAAATGATATTTATTCCATATAGACAGATACGTTTTCCAAACCATGGGGAAAAAAGAGCAGTTTTGATCTTCTGTTATATACTTTAACAAGAAACCACTGATCCCTTAGTTCAATTTTAATTTTCCAAAAATGTATAATCAAGGACTCTGAATTTGTCTCAAATTCTATCCTAAATAATGAATCTGGAGACTTCCTAATGAATGAAGCTAATCCAATAGTAATCATTGGTCAACAGTACAAAACTTGTATTACCTGTGGGAATTATCATTGGGTCTATTCTTTGTGAATTACATTTTATTTTAGTCTGTCCATGTGAAAATATTACACCCCATATCTCTGTGTGGTATACTTTAATATTCCTTAAAATGGTAAAATGTAAAGTTGGAATATGACTGAGCATTATCTAGGCTTCATTTTCAAGATTGTCCAAACTGTTGAAACAGTCCATTTTATGGATAGAATAAGCCTATAATTAAGTGAAAGGGAGCCATAGTTTTAGCTGCCATAATTTAAGCTCTTTATCAAGTTAGAGTGAGGTCTCTTTATCTGTCTGCTGTCAGAAAAATAAGTTAAGTTATTTCATGAGGTATTCATGAGCTAATATTTTGTAAACATGACACTCTTGTAACTTACGAAAGGCTAATCTTTTCACTTCAAAATCTTGCTTTGCTGTAAATTGTAGCAGAGATAGAAAATGATTCATGTCATCAGTGGAAATCAATATAGGCTGTATTAGACATAATATCTGTACTATTTCTACTCTGTCCTGTGATAAATACTCATATCAATCTGTCCAATTCTCGCAACAAACTGCCAACGTCAAAATACTTCTTTGCCCAAAAGAGCTAATTTCCAATAACATTTCTAAGAAAATGACTGTCTTTGTTCCCTTCAGGTTCCAGTGATTTCAGTAAAAATCGTAATTGATTTCAAAATGACAGTAGGTTTGCTTTGTTGGAAAAATATGCAACTCATAGGCAGAAACGTGTGTGTGTGTGTGTGTGTGTGTGTGTGTGTTCAGAAAACAATATACCAGAAAAATTCAAGGCAATTTTTGTTAAATTTGCATGAAGAGTCAGACGCGGAGTGCTTCAGTGAAGAGTTTATTAGTGACTACAGCTCATAACAGACCCGATTTGGCTGGGCTGCGGCTGAAACTTATAGCCAGCAGCCGCAGTTGCCAGCCAATCAGAGTGCAGGGTTTTCCCGCACTTTTTAAACCAATCATTTCTGACATTTTACAAGAACAGTTCAAACTTAACCAATGACATTCAAACCTGCATACATAACACCCCTCCCCACTAGGTTCAGTCCATATTCAAACCCCAACCTATCTAATGTATTCTTTTAAATAGATGGGGCTCTTATGTATACGTTGAGACCTTCGTGGTTCAGAAGTTTTAACGTTCTCATCCAGTGAGAGGGGAAATGTGTCTGTTGACATTTCCCTAGTTGGACTTCCTGTGAAAGAAGAACCTGTTTGATTGTTACAATCTCGTCTCTCCTCCCAACCCATCACCAGCCCAATGTCAGCACCCAAGTCAGGTGGTGAAGTGCAATCTTCCACTTGTAAGGATGGATTTTGGCATTGTGACAGGTTTTGGGATGGTTCCTGTCGTAATGGCTCATTACACATGGGGTTGATTCTTGTTTGCTGATTATCCTCATGTTCCTCCCCCTCCCCCCTAGAAAAAGCATTAGGTATGGGAACTAGAGAGGAACAATTGCGATGTTCCTGAGGTAACCTGGATCTAAGCTGATCAATGTGCCTGCTCCAGAGGACTCCATCCTCTGTTTGTACCCTGTAAGAATGAGGGGCTGTGATTTGAGTTATTTCAGCAGGAATCCATGAAGGGTCACCCATAAGGTTCTTAGCATAAACAGAATCACCCACACTGAACGTGCGAACTTTGCTAATGGAATCTGGTGGTGCGTTGGGTGCGTAAGTGGGATGAAGGTGGTCAAGGGGAGACCTAAGTTTCCTACCCATCAACAACTCTGCTGGGGATAAGTTAGTTGATAAGTTAGTTGATGTGCTGAACACTAAGAAGTTTTTCAACTTTCTCAGTGATGTCCCCAGGACCCAATTACTGAAGCTTTTCCTTGGTAAAACATACCATTCATTCAACCCGGCCGTTAGCTGAAGGGTGCCCAGGGGCTGTCAGGGCATGTCTGATACCCAGTTGTGCTAGATAGGATTCAAAAGGGTTGGATGTAAATTGAGGGCCATTGTCAGAGACAAGAACATCAGGTAACCCATCAAGCAACTTTTTAAGCTGCTTGATGACAGCATCAGTTGTGGTGGATGCCATAGGGATTACCTCTAGCCATTTGGAATATGCATCTACTATAATAAGGAAGGTGTGCCCTCTGGTAGGGCCAGCAAAATCAATGTGAATCCTAGACCATGGGCCCCTAGGACATTCCCATTCCTGTTTGGGGGAGAGAGGTGGGGCAGGCCTGACTACCTGACAGTTGGGACAAGATGCAACCCAGTTTTCAACCATTTTGTCAATACCTGGCCACCATACATAACTCCTGGCCAATCCCTTCATCCTTACAATACCAGGATGACCCTCATGTAACATTTCCAAAACCTCTCTTTGCAGTTTTGCAGGAATAACCACCCTGTTACCCCACAAAATACATCCTCTTAATACAGATAATTCAGTTTGCCTGGATTTAAAAGGTTGGGCGAGTTGAGGTAGATCTTGAAGTGGCCAACCTTTCTTAATCCTATAATAGGAGCCAATAATCCTATAAACCTTTCTTAAGCCTATAATAGGAGCCAATAAAGTGTCTTTGGCAGTCTCTCTGGCAATTTAAGCAGCGTGTACTGGAAGCTTGGCAACAGTTTCTAGGAAAAAGGTGTGTGCCTCAGGTTCAAAGTCCTCCTTGTGACAAGGAAGAGGGCAACAACTCAAGGCATCAGCATGTCCAATGTCCTTGCCAGGCTTGTGGATAAGTTTGTATGAATAAGCAGCAAGAAATTCAGTCCACCTCAGCATTCTTGGTGACAGGATAGTGGGTGTAGGTTTGTCTCCTGCCACAATGCCTAACACAGGTTTGTGATCTGTGACAATGGTAAATGTTCTCCCATATAAATACTCATGAAATTTCTTGATAGCTGCAACAATTGCCAATGCTTCCTTGCCTAATTGGCTGTAATTCCTCTCTGCTTTGGTCAAGGTGCGAGAGTAAAATGCAATAGGGGCTTCCCTCCTGCTGGGAAGCCTGTGGCTCAACCCCCCCCCACTCCAAAAGGGGATGCATCACAAGTCAGTACAACAGGTAAATTCTCAGAGAACTGTATGAGCACAGCATCAGACGTGATTAGTCTTTTAATACTGTTAAATGCTGATTGTTCCTTCCTGCCCCAGACCCAAACAGACTTTTTGTCAAGCAATCTGTGTAATGGTTCTGCAATGGTTGCCTTGCTTGTCAATCATGTAGCCCAAGAACTCAACCTTGTCAGTTCTAAGAGTGCATTTTTCTTCCTTGACTTTTTACCCCGCTTTCTTGAATCTGGTAAGGACTTCTCTGAGTTTCTCTTGTAATTGAGTGTCATTTTCAGCAGAGATTAACACATCATCAAAGTAAGGCACTACCCCTGGCAGTCCTTGGAGCATCCTTTCCATAAGGCTTTGGAAGATGCCTGGTGCTACGCTTACTCCAAACTGTAACCTTTTACATTTGAAGGCACCTCTATGAGTCACAATGGTTTGGGCCTCTGCAGTGGCATCATCAACTGTTAGTTGTTGATATGCCTGGGCCAGATCCAATTTGGCAAAGACTGTGCCCCTGCCAAGTGAATGTAATAAATGATGCACCACTGGAACTGGATATGCGCTCTGCTGAAGCGCATGGTTCAATGTCCCCTTATAGTCTCCACAGATTCTTACTGACCCATCAGTCTTGACTGGTGTGACTATGGGTGTCTCCCATCTGGAGTGGTCAGTGGGCTCTAAAACTCCTTGAGCTATTAGTTTATCTAATTGTGCATCAATTTTTTCCTTTAAGGCAAATGGGACCCTTCTGGGCTTTAAATGAATTGGGGACACCTTGGGATCTAGGTTGAAAGTGATAGGGGTCCCCATATACTTGCCCAATCCGTTGCTGAAGACCTCTGGAAACTCAGACTTCAAGGCCTCCTCCCATTCAGTGTTGCTCACGTGATTGATGCCAGTCACCTCGATGCCTAGTGGATTGAACCACTCAAGTCCCAGCAAGCTTGGGCGGTCCTTGTCCACGATGGTCAGGGGCAAACGTTTGGTGTGGCCTTTGAACTTCACGATGAATTCTCTTGTTCCAACTACTGGAATCTTGTTCCCTTGGTAGTCTTTAAGAGTCAGTGCTTGCTTCTGGAAATGTTTCTTCTGAATGTTGGGAAGTAGCCTGTGAATAGTGTCCCATGACACCATAGATAAATAGGAGCCTGAGTCCACTTCCATTTGGCAAAGCCTTCCTTCAATTAGTACCTTCACATGTACTTTTCTGCTTCTTAAGGGTGAAGAATGACCAATGGTGACTGTTTGATGAGTTCCATTCTTCCCATTTGCTTCTGTGTTGCCCCATTTTCTCACTGAAGTTGTTAGGCTTGAAATCTTTGTCAGGAAACTTCTTTCTGCTTGGTGGAGTTCTGGATAATTTGCAGACTCTTGCTAGGTGACCTCTTTTTTCACAATGGAGGCAGATGGTATCAAAAACTTGCATTCAGTGCGGGGTGGCCCCCACAACCTCTGCAATAAAAGTCTTGCCTCTTTCTTCCAAGGTCTTTCCTTTTCTTTTCCATTCTGAGTCTATAAATTCCTTCCTCCACCTTGCTACAGTCTGAATCAGAATCTATTTGCTCAATGGGTTGTTGTGGATTTTTCCACATCAGGATGGCTTGTGGCCTTGTTAATTTTCTTCATGGCTGCTGCTGAGGACTTGGTAGCTTCCCTGAAGAAGCTTCTTCTATGGCCTCCTTAAGCGTGATCTTAGGTTTCATTAATAATTTGCTCTGCAAAACCTTGTTTTAGGCCTAGAACAAATCGATCGCGCATGGCCTCTTCTAAGTTGATAAATTCACATGCACCCCCAATGTCCCTTAAACTTGCCATGAAGTCATTAATGTTTTCGCTTTCCCCTTGATCCCGATGGTAGAATTCGTGTCTCTTAATGAGGCACGATACTTGTGGCGCGTAATGGGCTCTTAATAACTTTTCTAAACCGGGCCAGTCCATTACCTTCACATCTGCAGCTCCCGCTAATGCCTTCGCCACCTTGAAAATGGCCGGACCACAGTGGGTGAGAAAGACCGCCCTCGTCTGCTTGTCGGAAATGTCGAGATCCTTTCCCTCCAAATACATTTGGAAACAATCTGCATACGAGTTCCAGTCTTCTGCCGTCGGATCGAACGGGGCTGGGGGGGTGTTCAGCACAGCCATCTCTCTCAGCTTGTTCTCCACATTGTCTTCTCTTCGGGAAGGATCCCACCTTCATCGCCAGTGTTAAATTTGCATGAAGAGTCAGATGCAGAGTGCTTCAGTGAAGAGTTTATTAGTGACTACAGCTCATAACAGACCCAATTTGGCTGGGCTGCGGCTGCTACTTATAGCCAGCAGCCGCAGTTGCCAGCCAATCAGAGTGCAGGGTTTTACCACACTTTTTAAACCAATCATTTCTGACATTTTACAAGAACAGTTCAAACTTAACCAATGACATTCAAACCTGCATACATAACAATTTTTATGCATTTTATGCCTAAATGTGAAATAACTGGAAGTGCATTAATTCAAACAAAATAAATTCATATCAGTTCTGATCTACAAACTAAATTAAAGATTTTTATGAAGGTGCACTTGCCTTTAGTTGTAATAAGATATTAGGCACTATATATATATATATATATATATATATATATATATATATATATATATTAATTACATTTATATGCCGCCCTTCTCCGAAGACTCAGGGCGGCTTACAATTTTTGGGACACAACCCAATGCGCTTAGCAATAGCCTTTATTCCATTGTATATGCCTGCTTATTACTAGGGCTTTTTTTTGGCCCCTGCAAGCGGCATTTTTACAAAGTCAGCTTATTGCCCCCAACAATCTTGGGTCCTCACTTTACCTACCCCAAGAGAATGGAAGGCTGAGTTAACCTTGAGCCTGGTGGGATTCAAGCCTACACTAATTGCAGGCAGCTGGAACTAAGTGCTAGGCGTTTAACAGCCTGCACCACCAAGGCTCTTTATCGTTAGGAATTTGAATGGGGTTTTGAAAACTGTGTTCCAGAGTTTGTGGCCTTCACGTATAACTAGAAGAACAATACTTCTCCAAAATATATTTTAATGGAAATTAAAAGTCTGATGATCATGCAAACCTAATAGTTACTTGATATTTTGATTCAACTGCACACCCAATATATGTTCAAAATAAAAATCATCCATAAATACCCCCCTTGAAACAATTGCTGGTGTTGAATAAAAGTACTATAAGAGCATTGCTATCTATTTTAAAGAAAACAAAGACCTTTGAAACAAAAGATTGGCACATGCTGGTGAGGTTCAGTATGAGAAAGATGAACATGTTATAAAAATGTGGCATTAGGGAATATAGCCCACGTCACTTCCACCCATGAAGTTAGTGTAAATATTGGCAGTTATTTTAGATACAGTTTTGCTTTTACTCCATGTGAGTCTTGCCTACAAATACTGTTTAATCTGCCTGTTCCCAAAATGATGCTTACCTCGAATCTTTATTCAAATAAATCTGTTTTAGCAGAAACTTGGAAGGAGGAGAAGGTGCTTGTTGATGAAAGCTGCTTATTTGTTCTAGAGCCATCCACAAGGGGGTGCAGAAAACTAGCACTATATTCCCAACTCTGTGGATTATTATACTTCAGGCTGCCTTGACACCTTCTGCTGCTGGTGCAAAAAATAAAATAAACTGACAAAATCATTCATGGTTTTGGACTGGAGCCCTCGCAGAGATCCAAACAGAATCTAAATATTAATCATCCAGGTCCTTGCTGATATGTCCCTGCTGAAAGCTCCCCCATGCTATCCCCCCAAAACTGCAATTTTGAGAAATGTGTACATTATAAAACAATGTGTAATGAAACATGACCATATCAAGAAGTAAAACCCAATAATCGCTGAGCAAATCTTTTCAGAGATCAGGTTTTCATTCTTAAGAATTAGCTCTCCAGCATTTGGTTTGAGGCTGTTTCAGATTTTTAATAAAAGCAGAATGAACAAACTATGTGTTTTGTGAAGACTAGAATAATTATGAAATTAATGGGTATACTGTCTCATTAGATCCACTGATATTATTGCTATGTTGTGCATCAAAGCATTGTTAGACAGAAAATTTTGATTGCTGATCTAATAATGGCTCCAAGGACAGATGATGTCCATAATTAAATAAAGTCTGGCATTAATTTAGAACAAGGGTGGACTTTTGTCTTTCGTGAACTACTGTTCTAACTTACTGCAGTCTTCGTATCTTATTTTCAAAGCAAGAAGTACACATTCAAAAGCCATCAAAATATTAAAGCAAATATTCATCATATTTATTGCTTTAGAAGAGATGTGCCTTTTTTGTTATTTTTGCGGCAAGGCCCATCTACAATCTTTGCAGATATCCTGATCACAAATAACCCAATTGCCTTTCAATGGTCTACTGTACTTTAGACTTGGAATGTTAGTATCCATAATGTAGTCACTCAGTTTTGTACCCAAACTAGATATATAGTACATATATTCTGTACATATATTCAGTCCTCATTTTTGTTGAAGGGAAAGTTCCTCAGGGTTCTTTATTCACACTCACCAATCTAAACCAAGGTTAATCAGAAGGAACTGCTATATTTACATCACATGCTGCACCAAATTCCCTGAACCCTGGTGGCATAATGATTAAGTGCAGTATTGCAGGCAAACTCTCCCCACTGGAGTTCGATCCTGATTGGCTCACGGTTGACTCAGTCTTCCATCCTTCCGAGCTCGGTAAAATGAGGACCCAGATTATTGTTGGGGGGTGGATACGCAAATAATGCTGACATTGTAAACCATGCTCTAAGGCACTATGGGATGGTATACAGGTAGTCCTCAACTTACAATCACAACTGAGCGTACAATTTCTATTGCTAAGTGAGACATTTGTTAAATGAATTCTATCCCATTTCATGCCACAGTTGTTAAGTGAGTCACTGCAATTATTAAATTAGTAACATGGCTGTTAAGTGAATCTGGCTCCCTCATTGACTTTGCTTGTCAGAAGATTGCAAAAGGGGATCACATGACCCTGGAACAATGCAACCATCCTAAATATGAGTCAGTTGTGCCAAGGGTCTGAATTTGGATCACATGACCATGGAGATGCTGCAATAGTCCTAAATGTGGAAAATGTCATAAGTCACTTTTTCAGTGCTGTTGTAACTTCGAATGGTCACTAAAGTAAACTGTTGTAAATTGAGTACTACCTGTATAAATGCTACTGCTACTACTAAATGCTACTGCTATTACTAAACCATATGAGGATTCAGAATGATGATGGTCGTGTTTTTTTTTTACAACATACCATGACAACGACAGTTCCCAAACATGGAGACTCATAAAATTATTTTAATATAGTTCTTAGAATGAACCCAGACAATCAGTTCATGAGTGGAGTGAGATTTGAGCTGTGGACTTCCCAGATCTCAGTTTTTTGATGATGTAAATGAGCCATCTTTCTTGTTTCCCCCCAGGTTTGGAGACTTAATAGACTTGTTCACAATTTATGCTTTGTAATGATTGAAAGCGACGCAATACAGTCCAATTTAAAATAGCAAAGATAATATCTATAATTGTTTCAAGCAAGGTGTAATATAATACACCCCACAGGGTTTAATTGTTCTGCATCCCTTATTGTGATCTCTTAACTCAGTATCTTCACACGTATGAGGCGCTGTAAGTGAAACAGCATTAAATAAACATGACCAAATTGCAACTGTGCCAAAAATAATAAAGAAAAAAACAAACAAAAAACAAATGAAAAATGGTGAACAAACTGAAGGAAAATTTTTTGCTGGGCGTTGATTTTTTTAGTAACTGGTCCTAAGAGTTTTGTATGCTTTCTTTTTATTATTTATTTACTTATTGACATTTGTATAGCTGCCAATCTCATGTAACAACTCTGGGTGGTATATATAGTAATGATAAATTTAAATAAAAACAAAAAACAACAGAATAATTTACAGAGCCCACTTTTTTTTTAAATTCATATTTATATCCCGCCCTTCTCCGGAGACTCAGGGCAGCTTACAATTTTTTTGGAGCACAACCCAATGCGCTCAAGCAATAGCCTTCATTCCATTGTATATGCCTGCTTATTACTAGGGCTTTTTGCCCCCCCCCAAGCGGCATTTTTACAAAGTCAGCTTATTGCATCCAACAATCTTGGGTCCTCAATTTACCTACCCCAAGAGGATGGAAGGCTGAGTCAACTTTGAGCCTGGTGGGATTCGGGCCTGCACTAATTGCAGGCAGCTGGAATTAAGTGCTAGGCATTTAACAACCTGCACCACCAAGGCTCATTAACTGTCATACAACCATCTAACAGGTTCCATTCTACTATGAGAACTCCAAGCTAGTTAACAAAGCCACTAGGGTGGGAGCCAACCTCACCTAGGGAGTAACATCCCATAAGGCAAATGCCTCAGCAGAAGAGCTTTCTCCCTAGATCCCACATGACAACATGCCCTAGCCTAAAAAGCCCACAACATTTCTCTCTTGCCAGATCTGATGAGATGGGTAGATCTAACCAGGGAGAAGTGGACCCTCAAATATCCTGCTTTCATATCATGTGAGATTTAAAAGGTTATAACCATCATCTTGACTTCGTGTTGATAAGCAAACTTGAAACCAATGCAGCTCATGTAGCAAAGTTGTAATATGTGCATATCTTGTAGTACATGTAAATGACCATATTGCTGCCTTTGCACTCCCTGAAGCTTCCTGACACTCTTCAAAAGCAGGCCCATATACAATGACAAAATAGTAATGTTCATAGCAGACAGGATTTCTTAAATTTAAACTGTGGCTTACCAAGCAAGCTATGTTGGCTTGACTCACATTTAATGCTTTTTGAATGCATGCTCTATCACCTGAGCAAAGAAAAGATTATTAAAGAGAAACATAATAGCTGCCTTTTCTATTCTTGAAAGATGGAGGACACTTACTCTTGATAGTTTCAGAGGAAAAGACTTGAGCTAAATAGCAACAATTGCAGAGCATTACATTTTGGTTAAGGGAGAATTTTCCAAAGGAGAAATGCCTTATAGTGAAACTGAACCCTTCGGACATGATGAACTCTCATTCACTGGAAGTACAGAAGTAACAAATGGACCAAGGATGCTGCAGTTCCATTTCTGCATTTGAGCTAGAATGGACTAGATGTTATTTAAAGTACCTTCCAACTCTGTATTTATGCTTCTATGAAAAGCAAATAAAATTTTCACCATTAAACAAGTGGACTGCTATGCAAGTAGTGAAGTATTGAGATCAATTGGTATTCTGTCAACAATCACGGTGGAAAAGGTTTTCTTATGCTCAGAATCCATCCAACTGTATAGGTTTTTTTCATTGTTCTCCTATCATCAAACCTTACTCTGTTCTTTCCCAGTATAGCATATGAAACTGCCAATATATTGAGATTTAATGAATGTGGGCTTTCCTTCTTCACTGTGTATTCATGAAATAGTTAAATATTGGATATAACATTTTAAAACTCTTAAGGTCTCCACCATATATATTTTGATTGATAGTTCAGATAAGGAACATGAATTTCATGAACCGAAATTTGTTAAAACAGCTGATAGGGACAGAGATCAACCTATTTAAAAGATGATTTCAATAAAACTGTATATACCTTTCTTCTCATCTTCTAGTTTAATCACAGCCAGTTTTCCTTGCCCACAGAGAAGAGTTTCTTAGCTTTTTCAGTAAGTCTACAATCAGGCATCAACCCAGAGAAGTGCACCATGGGCTAGAGAAGTAGACTGCCTGCCTGTTAAAGTTGTAAAATAACCTGAACATGTTCTATAAAATGAGGTGAAGGCAGGCAGGCTACTGTACTACCATTATATTTTAATGGTAGCCTATTAGCTGCCACCAACATTACTAAACATCCCAAACATGAGAATGAACTGAATCTCTATATATGGTCACTTCTTCTTTCAAGTAACAAAATTGGAAAAACATAGATGAGACACGGGTGAAAGCCAGAAAATTACCAAGCCATATAGAACCCTGTAAAGGAAAAGGAAAACACAATTGCAGAATGATCCCTTAGTGTGAAAAGGAATGCATAATTATTAATTCCTTTTGTGTGAGAGAGTGCAAGAGAGATTGATTGATTGATTGGTTGGTTGATGATTGATTGATTGGTTGATTGGTTTCAGTTATTATATTGGAAAATAAATTTCCTTTCTAACAAAAAAGAGCACCCCCGTCTTTTAAACTGTGCTTCCTAATTGTGGATTTAAATGAACTTGTATTTAAAATGGTATTTTTTTTAAAAAATGCTGCATGGCTAAGAGATAGTATCTATTCATTCAGTTAAGGGAGCCATTCTGTGGCTTTTATGAAGGTGTCCAAGGGAATAAAGGATTCACTGGAGTCCTGTCCTCAGGGAAAGAGGGAAAGGTCCAATCTCAGAAGGAGGGAGCTGAATTAAAAACCAGGCATTTCTGTTTTCTCTGCCTAGCTCAGGGGTGTCAAACTCACGTCATCACATCTTCATCACATGACGTATCAGACTTTTCCCCCCCTTCGCTAAACTGGGCGTGGGCATCACCAGCATGTGATGCTGGCCCACAGGCTGGGAGTTTGACAGCCCTAGCTCATCCTACCTGACAACTCAAGCTCATCCTACCAAATGACAACCGAAAGAGGCCATCCGTCTGCTAAATGTCTCCAGCTGGCATGGAATCAATTTCCAAATCTGGAGGTAATATAGATAATTTTTCTTTTGTTGCTTACAAAAAGTAACCTTTTTTAATGGCTAGGACAACAGGGAAGAGCACACACATCATTTCCTTCTATTTCAGCCTTTTTCCCCCTCAGTCCTCCTGCTAGCTAAAATTCTACACACTCCCTTGAATAAAGTCTTCATGAAATCAGTAGGATTTACTATAAAATATATATCCATAAGATTCTACTGATACGGCTTTTAAGGCAGCGATTCAAAGAAATCCAAGGACAAAAATATCTGTCCTTGCCAGAACTACTAAGACATCTCTTTGTAATTATTAGCATTATCAATAGCACATAACAGTTTCAGTTACATTCAACCATACAACTCATGCCATACTGGTGGTATCATCTTTAACAATCAGGAGGCTCACAAAAATGGGAAGGAGGATGATCACTTTATTTTCAGTGATTGCTTTCTTTTTTATTCTAAAACCCAGGCATTGGATAGATTCAAAACTTCTTCTGACTTGCCTATTCCAACAAGGACTACTGCTTGTAGTCCTTGTAAACTGGTGTAGAACCTAATGGAGAATCTGTAAGAATCTGGCCATTCAGCTGGAGACTGGGTCTCTTCCTTGACTTCTAGTTTTCAATTCAATGGGAACAACTTATTCAGAAAAATATCCCAAGGATAGACTCCTTTCATCTAGGCTGGCTACTGATTTCTTCTGGACAGAAAGTCCTTGATGTTCCAACTGGTCCAGAAAGACTCTAAAGCCAGACTAGATAAGTAGGAATGGTTTTCCTATTGTTAATGGGACTTCATTTATTTTAGCATATTACTTTGCAGGACTCTTTGGTGGAAGCCACAATTATAGGGTTAAAGCCTAGATATGTTCAGGATGACAGCCAAGCAGACTTAATTTGTAGAAGTATGAATGTAATAATATAAATTTGCCCACAAGGTATTACCCTACCTATGTAAAAATCATGCAATGCTAGTAATACTGATTCTCCAAGTGCCACGAATAGCAAGCACCCAGGCTAGTTGCTTTATATGCCTTTCTAAAACCTAGAGTTAGAAGATTTCTAAAATCAGATATTATGAGTTTTCAATGGAAGCAACAATTGAAAACCAGTATTCTGAAAAGATAATTGCAAAAGGTGGGGAAGAGCTGACAGTCATAATATTGTTGATGAGCCAGGAGGACTCCAGAAGTGAGTAAGAGCTGCTCTCCAAATGAATATGGTTTGTTGGGGCATGTCCAGAAGAGCGTCAAAAATTCCCTTTGGCAGAAGTTGGATTTCTGTGGTTGATGAGGTAGTTCCTGCAAGCCTAAGTGTGTATTTCAACCCATCCCATGAATCATCCTTATTCATGCAATATCCACCAAGCTTAGTCACATGATTATGAACTGTAGTATAGTGACCCAAATATTTGCAATGTAGCATCAGATATACAAATTATAAACTACTATAAGTCTGACTTCAAAGCCCATCTTGCTGAAGTTAATAAGCTAATTGGAAAAGAAGGATTAGATTATTAGAGCTGGCAGGATTGTTTTGGAGCTAAAATAATTTTAAAAGTCAATGTTAATATGTGTAATCTTTATATACTGGAATACTTTACTCTGGATTAAATAAAGTTTATCATAAAGATGTATCGAAAGACCTATAGCAATAGCAATAGCACTTAGTGTTTTACACTTTGAAGCCCTCTCAAATTGTTTTACACTTTGAAGCCCTCTCAAAGTGGTTTACAGAGTCAGCATATTGCCCCCAACAATCTGGGTCCTATGGAAATGATTCTGTGGAAAATCAAACACAAATTGAAAGGTTAATTTTTAAAATTCCACAACTTGAGGATCTTTTTCTCAGGATCTCTGAAAAAAAGAATCACACAACTCAGTGAACATTTAGATCCTTCATCCCAGAGTTTCTCAACTGCTTTTCATTTTATGGTGCCTACACCTTTGAACAAATATAGATTCCAAAGCATATCAAGTAAGGAGGTCTTGATTCTGCAGTCACAGTATTGTTACAATATGTTTCGTAGGAAAGGGAACCTCATTTTTCACAAAAGGCCTTTGATTGAGTTGGCCAGACACAAATCGTCAATTTACTGACAGGCAACTCGAAGACAGTTCTCCATCCCATCTCATCAAGACTCCTAGGGTGCTCTTAGTTCCTTTTATCCCCCAATTTATATTTCTCTTTTGTCTAGGTAGTCCATCAAACTTTCATACGAAGCACTGAAGCAATCCTCTATTTTTATCTAACAAGGCTTATGGGGCCCATTTGGTGTCCAGGTGGGAAGATATTCCTGTAAATCATGAATAATTTGGAAACGGATATTTTGCACTGCAGCATGCCAACTTTTCTTCAGAAAAGATAATAAAATAATTGAACTGTGGAAAGCCAGTTTGCATGGGAGTTTGGTATATACCAAAAAAAATGTCTGCATGTATACTACTGGCCTGGGGTGTTATATTGAACAGCCCTGAGCCTGAAACATCAAGGAAAAAATATTTAATGGATCCAATAAATTCAATACAGATAAGTTAATGGACTATGAACTGAGGGAATGGGCCTTGATAATTTATATTTTATAAAGTCATAAATAGCATAGCAGTACATTAAAAAGGTAAGTTCAGGCTAATGGATCTAGAAGAAAGTTTTAATAAAATTAAACTTTTTGTCATTTCTTTGTTTTATACCCTTATGTATAGATGTATCTTTCAAAGTTGAAAAAGGAGGTCTGTTATTTTTCTACCAATCATGTATTGGCTGAAATAGATATGTGACCCTGATGAATGAATAGGTGAATCTGGGCAAGTCACCATCTCTCAACTTTGCCTCTCCAGCTCACAGTCACACCACAAGTGCCAGGAGCGGCTGAAACCAGCTGTTTGAGATGTACAGAGTCATGTAACAAAACCAGATATTTAAGATAAAGAACAAGTCAGGAAAAAAAAGACCAAGACACAAGAAGGAGGCAGGATAAAGGAGCAAGACACACATCATGAATGAAAAAGGTCAACCAAAGGAAAAAGACACAAATGATCGTGTTATTCTAAAACACAAAAGATAAAGTATGCTTCATTGACAGGTGTAGATCTAAAAAGACCTTTATTACCTTGAGGGGAATATGAGTTGAAATAGTGTTTTAGGTTTGAGCATTCTAATAAGATTGCCATTATTGTT
Organism: Naja naja; assembly: GCA_009733165.1. NCBI lineage: Eukaryota > Metazoa > Chordata > Lepidosauria > Squamata > Elapidae > Naja > Naja naja. The sequence goes on along the minus strand of CM019149.1, from coordinate 101,670,111 downwards.
ATTGTTATATACTTTATTCATTAAACATGAAACTCAGTCAACTGAACATTCAAAAATGCATCACAAAAAGCATTGACTGGTGCTAAGGGTTGATACGGGTTGCTTCCAGTGTCCTAGGTATCAACCAAGTACCTTCTTAAGATGTACAATGTTCCGAGTAGCGCAGGTTTTTTTGCAGTTCCCCTGGTGTTATTGCAGGAAGTTTCAATTTCTTGATGTATTTTATAAAACTTTTGGACATGGTACCAAGTGCCCTCATGACAATGGGTATCACTGTTACATGTTTCATCCATAATCACATAGTTTTTTGATGGCCATATTTTGCGATATTTCATGATTTTTTCCAGTTCTTTTTCTTTGATTCTGGCATCTCCTGGTACCGTGATATCAATACATTGTACGTTTCGGTTTTTGACAACCATAATATCTGGAGTATTGTGTTCTAAATGGTGATCTGTCTGTATTGAAAAGTCCCACAAAATCTTCAATGTCTCATTCTTGACAACCTTTTCCACCTTATGTTCCCATGACCTTTTGGATACAAGTAGGGCATATTTTTAACATAATGACCAGTGGATTATTTAGCAACTCGATCATGTCTAGCTTTGTAGTCAGTTTGCGCAATTTTGCTGCACTCACATATTAAGGGTAAAACAGTTTCAAAGTCTTCAGTTTGGATAGTCAGTGGATTTTTGTATCTTCACTTTCATGGCATTAGTTTGTAGTGCTTGTTCTTGAGCAAGTATTAAACCTTCTGTTTCTTTCTTGAAGTTTCTTCAAGTTGTTATCACATTTTCCTTCAATGTTTTTCAAGTGCTGTCCATGCAAAGCTTTGGTTTTCCATCCATTTAATCTATCATCCAGCTGTTTTTCCTTATATTCTGCCTTTGTTTCTGTTGTTTTTATAATGTTTTCCATTTTCACAACCTGCAACAATTTTTCTGTACTTTGGTTCACATAATCATTCAAACTTCATTTTTTTTCTTCTATAGTTTGATGGATTTGCAGTAGCTCTCTCTTCCCTATTCTTCTTGGCAGGTATAATCTGTCGATGTCACTTCGTGGTTGTAAAGTGTGGTACTTATTCAAAAGTTTACACATTTTCTGGTCCAGGTTTTCCAGTTCAGCCACAGTCCATTTGATGATTCCAGCTGGGTAGCGTATCACTGGAACTGCCCATAATTAATCACTGGAACTGCTCATAATTAATGACTTTAATTATGTTTCCAGCATTCAGCTTTGACTTTAATATTTTGCGGACCCTCCTGATGTATTCCTTTTGCATTGACTCTTTGGCTTTTCCATTCAAGGTATTATCTGCTTCCAATATGCCTAGGTATTTGTAACCGTCAACCTTTGCTAATGCTTTCATGATGCTTCCATTTCCCAGTTCTATTCCTTCTATTTTTTCCTTTTTTCCTCACTGCATGGATAGTATAGCACATTTTTCAAATCCAAAGTTCATTCTGATGTTGTTGCTGAACAGTTGAACTGTGTTGAGTATTGATTCAAGTTCAGTAGTGCTTTTTGCATACATTTTTAAGTCATCCATGTATAATAGATGGTTTATCTTGCCATGTTGGCTTAAGATTTGGTAGCCCAGTTTTGTGTTTCATAGGATCATTGTCAGTGGGATTAATGCAATGTTGAACAGTAGTGGTGAAAGTGAGTCCTCTTCGAAGATTCCTCATCTGATGTTGACTTCAACGTTCTCCCCATTTGCTGTTAGAACTGTTTTCCATTTTTGCATATTTGCTTTCAAAAATACACAAACATTTTTACTGATTCCAAAGTTTTTCAGACTGGCATTAATCCAGCTGTGGGGTAATGTGTCAAATGCCTTCTTGTAATCTATCCATGCCATATTTAAATTTGTTTTTCTTCATTTTGCATTTTTTAGTTTCATTTTGTCAATGATCCTCTTGATTTTTTGTAATTTTCTTTTTGTTCTACTGGGTACAAACTGTTTTCCATCAGATGATTGAATACTAAATTTGCCAGTACTCTTGGAAAAAATTTGAACATTGTTGGCAGACAAGTGATTGGGTGATAGTTGCTTGGTTCTGTTCCCTTTTCTGGGTCTTTCATTATCAAGTATGTTCGACCAGCTGTTGAAGTATTTCATCAAATTGAGTGGCCATGCGGTGATGGAGGCTGGTCAGGTATTTTAACTAGTTTCCATGCAGGCCAGGTGTACTCCAGTTTTTGACTTTCTTTACTTGTTGTGCAACCATATCAGTTATTATTACAATATTCTCCATTTTGTTTCATGTTGTTTCTTTTTGAATATCTTTGATCCAGGAGGCAGTTTTATCATCTTCCACTGGGCTTTTCCACAGTTGTTTCCAAAAGTTCAGGTTTTTCTTTACATGGGTGACCATTAGTATGGACTTGACTTTCATCAAGTGAGTGGTAGAAGAGGTGTTGTTGTTGTTGTTGTTGTTGTTGTTGTTATTATTATTATTATTATTATTAGCCAAATACACAACACACATACATGCAACCACCTTCTCCATGTTCATAAAATGGATTGTCTCTTCAACAGATCCCTATCTTTCAGATATACAAGGTTAGAACATATAAAGTTAGTTTCCTGGATGAGCAATGGATCATGCAAAAGATGACTTGGAAAGACATATAGAAAAAGATAACACATTCTACATCCCCTCTGCTAGGGGAGCCAAGCTTCTTCTCCAAACCTCTTCTAGGAATGCAGGAACCTCTTCTTTCCTTCTCTTGTTAGTCATTATAAGATGTTTTGCAAACTAGTACATTCTGTGGACTGACTTACCGTTTGTCTGTAAGGACAGAGCACCAATCCCCTATGCTCAGGATAAGCTTCCTCCAGTGATCTATCTGGTCCTTCCATTAAAGGTAACAAGTAAAAAAAAATTGCTGAAAGTTCCCATTTCAAAGATTCAAGTAATTACAGACGATAATGAGCATCTTGGGTCTATTGTGGGAAATGAATGCTCAGCAATCTCTAGCAAGGTGGAAAATAACCTTTAGAAAATGTGCCCATATCATTCAAATCTGATCTCACTCCGCTCCAGATACCGATTCCATTGCAGGCTGTAATTTACTAAACTCATCTATTGCTTCTTGGAAATGCATTACCAGGGCCTGATATATGGAGAAGGTCAAAGAGTGAGGCAGTCCCTTTTATTTGAAAGACACTTGAAGGAAATGGAAAAGACAACTTCTACTTAAGAACTGACATGATTAACTAGAAGAAAGTCTCCACTGTCCTCCAGTCAATCCTTTTGGGAGTTGCAACACAAACACATTAGACTGCCCTTTTTATATAAAATAAGACCTGACAGCTAATAACAGATAAACAAATAACAATACAAAACATTAAAAACTCTCTCACATCACCACATCCCATAACAATCCCATGCCAGGCTCAGCTTCCCTTCTTACTACCCAGGACTACCCAACTCTTAATGGCCTCCTGAAGACAAGGAGGGTATAATGGTGTGTGTGAATTATTCTGTTAATGTAACCTTACAGTAAAGTTCATCTGTGTGTCCTTCTTGTCTGGAATATTTTGCAGGGCTGGCATCAGTCTTGTCCCCCTCCTTTTTCTTAGTCTCTAGAAAAACTTGGGAGGGTCCCTTCCAAAATACTTCCTATGCTTGTCCCCCACCTGCAGACTGAACAGCCTCATAGAGGAAGTTCTTCTCTTACCATCATTCATTTACTGACTGGTCCTAGTTACCATAGCACTGAAAAAAAAGTAACTTATGATTGGTTCTCACACTTATGACTGTTATAGCACCCCCACAGTCACATAATCAAACTTTAGTTGCTTCTCAAATAGCATGTATTTACAATGGTTGCATCATCCCAGGATCCTTCCTAAGATTGTTATTTTCAACCTTCACAGTGAGCTTCTGACAAGCAAAGTCAAACGGGGAAAGCTAGATTCGCTTAACCACATGTTTCATGTAATAATTGCAGTGATTTGCTTAACAACCATGGCAAAAAGGTCATCAAATAGAACATGACTCATTTAACAACTGCCTTGATTAGCTACCTGTATCAGACTATGGACTGGGTATTCTTCCTGTCACCATTACAAATTGTCAAAAATCCTGTGTCAAGACATATTTAGTAACTTCATCCAATCCTATATTTGTGGTTGTTGTGGTTGTTAGTTGCGAAGTCACATCCGACCCATTGTGAGGCCATGGACAACATTCCTCCAGGCCTTCCTGTCCTCTACCATCTTCTGGAGTCCATTTAAGCTCATGCCTACTGCTTCAGTGACCCCATCCAGCCACCTACCATTTTGTGGTAGAAGTGTAATGATTCTCTATGGTGCTAAAGCTTTGGATGTAGTGGATGTTAAGGTCTATCACGTCCAATCAGAATTCTGTTTCTAAGCCTCATTTGCTTTAAAAGGGTTCAATCCCCTGAATCTCTCTTCCTGTGTTCCCTTAGCTTTCAGCTGCCAATCAAACGCTATGCTTCTGGAAGTACGGTATATTATTCCCAGGAATCCTGTATTAATGTTGAGTCCAGGGAGTCCTTGGCAGCCTGGCAATTGGTAGAAATGGACTCACATCCTTGGTTTTATGTCAGTTCCACCATTATATATGATTATTTTGGAAAGGACAGACCACTCGAGTTGCTAACTCTTGTTCAGGAGATACCCATAACTGGGTGTTCTGGTAGTTACTAATAGTGGCCACAATTTCTGCAATTAGTTGAAAGTGGAAGCCTTTACCAAAGGAGCACATATACAATCAGTATTAGAAGCAATACTAGAAAATCTGCTAGCACATCTATTATACTATTTCTGGCAGTAACTCAGGGAGGGAGATTTTTATGTCTAACATCAATGCTGATAATCATATTGCATTTTGGCAGTGGTGCTGCTATAATTCAGTCCCCTTTCTCCTGATGACTGACGCAGGGTATCATTAGTTCCATATTCTCTGCTGTTGCTGATGGTTATGTATCCTGGTTCAAACATTTCCTACTACTGAGAAGTCAACTGCAAAAAGAAATTAAAAATACATTATAGCATAATTGTAAATTTTCATTTGAATATGGTTGCACAAGAGAAAAAATGCTATTAGGATAGTAGGAGGGGGGAAGGCCCAGGAATCACACACACACACACACACACACACACACACACACACTTGCCTGGAGACAAAAGAGTCTGGCAAACAGCCCTGAGCCTGCAGCCTTGCCAGCAACAGATGTCTGCACATATACAACACCTCCTGAAACAACCAACCACAGAAACATATTGATTTAAAAACTTATTTTTCTCTCTGTTATGTTGAGCTATGTCAAAACAATGGTCCCAAGACTGCACAGATATGGGTGGCTTTATTTTATTTGTTGCTGATCTTCTCATTCAGGTCTACAACACTTTACCTTTACATAAATGACTGTGTGAGTATAGACACACCCTAATTAAGTGTATCTGCTCTGAGCTCATTAAATAAACAATACTGCTAAGGCATTTTGACAAATTCTTCTGGAAACACCGATTCAGACTTTCCTCAAATGACTTGCTGTTTTCTTTTCTATTAGGCAGTTCTTACTTGCTCCTGTCTGTCTGTAGTGGCAGTTTTCCTTCTCTTTCTTGTATCCCATAAACATTGTTGTTTAATAGTTAAACAAATGAGTCTGGTTTTTGTGGAGAGGGGAAAGGGAGGAGAAATATGTTCATGATGATGGAGGAGTTAGTATTTCTCATAAGTTATTTCAATTATACTCAAAAAAAATATCTGTAATGAAAATTTATGTTATTCCCTCTGCTATAAGTTCCACAGTTGGCTCTCTCTTTTCATTTACATTTTCAGTGATAACAATACAAAATTACCTTATAGAGTTGTTGATATGACTGATTACCTTACAAGCATATGATAAAGATAATTAGTAATATTGTGTGGAAAATGTCTAGCATTCACTGTTCATTCAATTTTGCAAAAGGAAGGGGACCCTTAAAAAGTGATAGTTTCCCAAGGAAAACTATTGATTTATTTTTGCTTTTCTATCCCACCTTCCCTCTGGGGTTCAAGGGAATGACATGTGACAGGTAAAGGAGAGAGTGTCTATGGAGATTCTGAGTCATCCAGGTCATGGTTGTCCCAAAGGTGCTTTTTTCAAAAGGCAACTGGACTTTGTTTTTCCTTGAAGACATTTCACTTCTCATCCAAGAAGCTTCTTCAGTTCTGAAGAACTGAAGTCCAGTTGCCTTTTGAAAAAACACCTTCAGGATAAAGGAGAGAGTGAGAGGCTGGGGAGGAGTGTAAGCATGAGCAGAAGCAGCGGAATAGTTTTCTTAAAGGGCTTGAAACAAACAGAAAGAAAGCCAGTATTATGAGGAAAATGGGAAGCAATAGAGAAGCTATTGGAAATGAAAAACCAGTAAAGCAAGAGAAAGAATGTCAATATGTCACATGGACACTGAAAGAGAAAGAAGAATGGGATATGAGCATGGAAACAAGACTGCTCTAAAATTGAATTAGGATCCCTGGACATTGGGGAGGGGGATATGTATGTATGTATGTATGTATCTATCTATCTATCTATCTATCTATCTATCTATCTATCTATCTATCTATCTATCTATCTATCTATGTCTATCTATATCTATCTATTTATTTATTTATTAAATTGATATGCCACCCATTTCACTGGGTGAAGCAACTCTTGTTCAGGAGATTCACAACTAGACAGGTTATTTAGATTTGACTTCTGTGGGAAATATTCAGCAAGTGGAAGCCCTATTCCATGGACTGTATCTAAAGATCATCATGCTTAGAATTGATCTTCTAATCAGGACTAATTTAAATCTCAGTTGTTTCAGTGGTTCGTTTCTAAGCTGGACCAAGTCTGGGCCAGTCCAGTTCACTGTTTCCATCATCCATTTTCCCTTTCATCAGGGTTTTCAGCCTGCTTGTTTCTTTATGGATATTGCATGATTTTTAACTTCTCTTAATTACTCCAAACCCTTTTCTACATTTCCTCCCACTGAAGGAAAATGGATCTGTTGAATCTTCAACTGAAATTGAAGGTCCCATACAGGAAAGCATTCAGGAGAAATAACCCTCTCCCAGAGCCAATGTGGAATATTGTTTATTAGATTGCTGGAAACTGAATATTTAAAATATTGTTCTTCAAAAATTGTATCCTGGGAACAGAGAAAAGTACCACATTGTCTGATCCCCTTGGGAGCAACTCATTTGGCCTCTTCCATAGTATAAACCAGTCAATTGCTCTGCAAAAAAAGAAGTGAGCCTGTTTATGACAGAAATTTTTAAAAACCAAACTGTCTCCTATAAGAATACAGGAGGTTTGCTGGTTTTCATTTATAAGACATTTTGATTAATTTGAGAATGAATACAGTTGATAAACTTTGCCAAATGTGGCACATTCCAGAAGTATTGGACTACAGACACTATAAGCTCTGCTGCCTGGGAATTATGAACACTGTAATCCAACTCTTCTGAGGGTGCCAAGTTCGTGATGGCTTGTATGAACAGAGGGTAGAAACCATCACTGGAAGAGGAATGGACTGGCCTGAGGGATTGCCTAATCAGAAATGAGTGAAGCAGGATTTAAAAAATAAAAAAATGATTGTATATCATTGTGTTTTAAAGTACTTTTGATCCCATGATCTCTCTTTTATGGATTTTTCCCCTGCTGCCATATTAAAAATCACAATTTGGTGACATATTTTGGAGGGTCTTGATGGCATATCCAAAGCTTTTGGATACCACCCTGGGATCTCTGGTTGTATATCTCTGAACTAAAAGCACTGGTGAGATTATATTACTAGGATCTATCATTCACCTTTGTGGACATAAATTAATAGTAACATCCAGGGCTTTTTCATAGCAGAACTGTTAAAACTTATTTGAAATAATCATTTTTAAAATTATTTTTTAAAGGAAGAAAAATTTTCAAGCTACAGATATGTTTGGCTACAAATTTTATAAGCTTATTTTATAAACAATTACAAAACACTTTACTTTCATATTTACTGAAACTATTTAACTCAGAGTTTCTCAAACTTGACAACTTTAAGATGTCTAGACTTCAACTCTCAGAATTCCCAGAAATAGGACAATTTTTTAGTGGAATACATATCAACATCAAGGTTCATTTCCAAAAGGAATATATTTGATTTAAAATATTGAATATAATTAACTACTTTCAAACATCACAAGTACTACACTGGTTTTCTTAATTTGGACAAATTCAAGGTCTATGAAATGATGGAAATGTCCTTTTTTAAAAGCCTTTAATTAAATTTGCTAAATATTAACATTGAATAGCATAACTATATTCATCTGATACTGCCTTGTTTAGAACCAGATTCAGCTTTCTCTTCTGTGTTTGAAGAAAAGCATTACTTAAGACCTTCTTTTCTCATCAATATGATATATATTAGATATGGCAGACTTAGACAAGAGAATTAGATACAATCTAAAAATCAGAGAATTAAAGTAACAAAGGCAAAGAAACAAATGTCTTATGGGATTATATGTTAAAGGAGAATTAACTTCAATAGAACTGGATATGCATAGTGTGAATGAGACTAGATGTTGCAAAATCTCGTGCTGTATATGTCCATTGGCCTCAGGCTTTAAAAGAAAGGACACTTACTTGCTACTGTTCAGTGGTAGGTTCCAAGTAACAATTAGAACCAGATTCCAATTACTCATCCATGAGCTGCACTTGGTCAGTATGGCAACCTTCCATATAAAGACTGAGTATGTATCTGCTTGAGTGTAGTACATCCATTTAAAATACATCCATTTAAAGTGCCCACTGTACTCACTTTGATGAACAAAATTAATGCACCCGATCTTTAGTGTGATCAACACCATTCATGATGATGAAATTGAGGTTTTCTTATCAAATGGCCAATACCCAGATGCTTTAAAAGCGATAGCATTTTTTTATTTGTAGCCTTTTATTTAAATTTTTATTTATATTTTTTATTTTATTTATAGAAGTCATTATTTTAGACCTTCAATGAAATCTCAGCTTTATAGGACTTCTTCCTTTATTTATATACGGATGTACTATATATATTAACACACATAATAAATTTTTAAATTTATTTTTAAATACTGTGACTTGGTCTTGGGTCATAAATAAATAAACTCATCCATGAATTTTTTTTCAATCTCTTTTTAACCCTACTTTATCTTGTGGGGGCAAACATCCACAAAAGCGGATCACTTTTTAAAACCTAATTAACAGAATAAATAATAAAATATAGGAAAACCAATGTTATTTGCAATGTAAAAAATCAGATCATGTATTGAGTTCAGGGAGGCTTAAATTCTTGGGAAGTAGGAACAAGATCACAGTCCAAAATGCAGAGCAAGGTAAATTTAGACTAAAAAGATTAAAGCTAGTTTCTCTAAAAGCTCAACCAAAAGAAAACTATTACAGGTATCCACAATAACAGTAGGAGCCTTGAGGCTTTTCTGGGATGAGATAGAAATAAACAAATGAACACTGATAGCTCTCTAGTTTGAGACAAAAAGGGTGTGCCATTCATAGCATCAACAAGGGGTGGGGGGAAATCACAATTTGCCAGCAATATCTGGAAACAATGGTCAACACTGTAAAGGTGGCAGACAAAACATCACAATGCAAGCCTCACTCATTTTGTATGGTCAGGGTTGGAGCTTCCATTGCAATATTAGTCTGCCATCATGCCAATTCTGGCCCATGCATATTTATTTATTTATTTATTATTTGAACTTATATGCCGCCCCATCTCCGAAGACTCGGCGGCTTACAACTAAAAAGCAAAGAACAATAAATACATTAAAAAACGATTAAATCAGAGTTATAAGCCCAAATATTTATAAAATGAATTAAAAATTTAAAAAATAACCCTCCCCAAAGGGTCACAGCCCGGGTTGGTCAAATAACCAGGTCTTCAACTCGCTGGAGGAAGGTGCAGAGGTCAGGGGCCAGGCGGAGCTCCAAAGGCAGTTGATTCCAGAGGTCAGGGCAGCTACAGAAAAAGGCTCGTCGTCGGGGAACCGCCAGCGGCATTGGCCGCCCGACGGAACCCCGAGGAGTCCTGCCTATGAGCTCGAACAGGGCGATGGTGTTTGACATGGAAGAAGGCGCTCCCTTAAATATTGAGGACCCATGTGTGAAGGACTTTGTATGTTAACACTAAAACCTTGATCTCACCGGGCGCAACCGGCAACCAATGCAGGCCGCGCAGGAGGAGGGGTCACATGGGAGAACCGGGTAACCCCATCACCACCAGCCCGCGCGCATTTTGCACCAGCTGCAATCTCCGGATGGTATGCAAGGGCAGTCCCAAATAGAGAGCGTTGCAGTAGTCAAGCCTAGAGGTAACAAGGGCATATCACTGTTACCCTACCCCTCATCCAGCTATGAGTTTGTCTGTGGCTTATAAGAGATCAAGGGAGCTACATGACATCTGGCAGTCCAGGAAGGAGAGTACTCTGCCAGTCTTGCTTCTGAAAAGGGCCTTTTCAGCATTTATTTATTTTTTACCTTCTGATCTAAATAACTTGTCTAATGTTACAAATGTTGAAAAGATCAGACGCAGAGATATATATTCCTTTATTAAATTAGATGTTTCAGGAACACATACGCCTATGAAATGCTATTGGACAGTGGCCAAATAGGAACCCTCTGTGAAGTGGAATGGTCAAAGTGGAATCCCAGGGTAGCCTAAGTGGCATGGACAAAGTAGCAGGCCTTCTCGATGGCGCCCTCCCCCCAATTGTGGAGTGGAACATTCTGCCCTCAGAGACTTGAATAGCTGCTTCCCTTCTGGGATTCCAGAATATTGTTAATGCCTTTTCATGTTCCAACAAGCTTTTGGCTGCTATTGATTGTTGCAGGTGCCCATCTTTGTACTTATATAATTTCCTTATACTGTCTGATGGAGTTTGTTTGAATTATGTTTGTTATATGTCCTTGCTTTGTTGTACACACCACTCATAGAGTCATATGATTTGGGTGATTAATGAAGAGAGCAAATAAAGAAACACCAGAAAAAGTTTGGCAGTCTTTTTTATTTTATTTTACTTTACCTTTTTTAGTTCCTGCAGAGAAGCAGCTAGAAACTCAGCAGCATTTGTGGGGAGGGTGGTATTTTTTAAAATTTTTCTTAAGGAGATTCATTATGTCAGAAGAACTGAAATGAAGACATTCATTTTCCCCTCTTAAGTTATATAATTGGGTGCCTCTTCCCCAAATTACTGAAATAGAAAGCTTGCCTTCACTGAAATTATTGGAGAAGCTTATAGTTACAATGTAATTAAGATATTTTACAACAAGGGCTTATTTCAGGACTTCTTCCCCATTACAACAATGCAAATCAACTTGTGACATTGCCTGCAGATATGATTTGACAAATGCATCAAGCTTATTGTTTCACTTTGATCTGCTTCCAATAAGATATCAGAAAGATGATTTTCTTGTATATAAGCACATTTAAAAAAAAATGAATTGGGGTGTGTGTGCCAGTAATCCAATCACAAACCTGAATTCTATGCTTAAAGGAATACATTTCATAAAAAGGGCTACCTCCTTCCATATAGTTTTGCACATATGAAGACTTAAATCAACAAAAAGATGGGGATACAATTATCATTGCAGAAAGTTTGTTGGATCATTTAGTTTGCACTAATTCCACTCACAACATTCAAACTCATACATGATGCATCGTATGGAAAGATTGCTACTAGAAATGCAACATTACTACCAAAGATATTGATACATTTCTTGCACTTATCATTGCATACCGCATTTAAAAAAAAGAATGGCTTAAAAAGGTCCCCCATGTTAAAAAAAAAGTTGGATTCCTGGTGTGCTTGTTATTTTCTTGGTACCAGTACAGACTGCTGTCACCTGTTTCTGGAATATTTATGTTTGTCAATTTAATTTTTCCATCTATTTATTTATCCATCTTCCTCTCAATCACAGCCTTCCTGGTAGTCATTCTTCAGAATTCTAACCCACTGCAGTTGAACTTACCTTTTTGAGACTGGCAAAGTACTAATATGTACTAGATTCTTTAACTTGGTTAATCCTCAGTTATGAGGTTACATTAAAAAAAGCAACCCTCATACCTAGAATTTAGGTTCCAAGATAATAACAATGACAGCCTTCCTTCTAGTGTGTTCTATTCCATTTTGATTTGCCAAAGAGGCTGCCAAGTTTCTTGATATAGCTCAACAATTAGAGACAATAATGACAGGCAATACAAATCCCTGCATGTTTATTCAGGCTGCATTATGGCTAAAAACAAAGGCCTTACTCTTCTGTAAACCACACATATTTAAATATAAATCCTCTTGCATTTGGTGGGTTTTTTTCCCCAAATGAAGCAGCATAGGGTTGTGATATAACTGCAAATCTCCCAAGGAATATAGGCAACAACTTGTGCAAGAACCCAGCATTGTGATATATATATGGCCCATATCTCTTCCTCCAAGTGATTCACATCCTAGAGGATGTCTTTTTATGCAACTTCCAGCCATGTTCTGTCACTTATATCAACATGTGTTGGCTATAGTACAGCACTCAACCTGTTGGCCACATCCAGATGAATTGGAATTAACATTTTAGGGAACATTATTATTTTCATTGATGAAGGTCAGCCAGTCTCTTTTTCCTGGATCATGAATCAGCACATATTTTGTAATTCAAGACCTTTCAACTGAAGAAAAAAAGGGGGAACAAGAGGAGTATGGATTAATTATGAGGGCTCTGCTTAGGGATTCAACTATAAAATTTCCACATGCAACAAAATCAGCTAATATATGAAGTTGACCTTAAGAAAATTATCCAGACCTCCTTCTCTTTACGTCAACTTAAACTTGAGTTAACCATCTGTGTTGCTTAAATCTTGAGTCTTTTATTAGATCTCTGTCCACTAGAAATGCCGAAGAAAATATTTGCTCTGTTGGAAGATTATGTGATATTGGAAGATTATGTGTATTCTCAGCTTCACCACTGTGGGTTTCTTTAAATAGAAGCTATACTTTACTTCTAAATTGCTTAAGGCAAAGGAAGCAGAAACGATGTTTATGAATGTTTAAATGCAAATGGAAAGGAGAGTGAATGCTATGCTAGCTAACATCAAAGGCTCACCAAAGACTCTGCATTAATGAGCCTCTTTGTTTCCTGGATCACAGATTACAACAGGTTTCCAACTCATTGCCAAGGTTTTATCTCCATTTGGGAGGGCTGTAAATCGCAAGCTATTTCGCTCGCTCTCGCTGCCTTTCACATGCAAAGCGAAAGAGTCTCAAAACACGAGGGAAAAAAAAGAAACGAAAATCTGGAAGCAACAAATCTGCTCCATGCTTTTCCCTCCCCCCCTGCCACTCTTCGCGTTTTGCTTGCAAAACGGAGAAGAAAAGCAAGGGGCGACCCGGGCTGATGTTTAATCTATAGAGGGTTTGTTTCAGGAGGTACTTCGGACCTTTAGAGAGCTGGTGTGTGGAGACATCCAGGAAAGCTCCGCACGGCTGTTTTCGGTTTTTCAGAGGTGGGGAGGGGGTCAGTGCCTGGGAGATGAAGGAGGCTCCGTCTTTATCCTTAGCTTACCCGTTTCGTGAAAAGAGAGGGAGAGGGAGAGGGAGGGCGGGAGAAAAGTTGAAGAAAGGGATCTAAGCGCGCCCCGAGAAGTCACGCATCCGAGGCTGTTTTTTTTCTTTTTCTTTATACTGGGAGGGTGGGTTTGCTTTCGAGCTGCCGAAAAATAAATCTTTCCAATAGCAGAACACGACCTTTAAGCGGAGGGAAGCGCTGGAGATAATTGAGGTGTTGAAAGTAACAATTATGTGCCATGCGGAGAGTACGAAGACCTCTTTACGTGGAATTGTTCAAATCCCCGACCAGATGGAAGGTTCGCAAAGACCCGCAGCTGTCCCGCTATGAAAAGGAGCGGGAGTCTTTCTCGTCGGAGAGTTTTTACTATTCATTGACTTTTTCGTATACAGGAATTATGAGCGCCAGGTCGGAAAATGTAGCAGGGACTGTGAGGAGGACCCCAAATGAAAAAAATGTCGCCTAAGTTCACTCCCCACCCCACCTCTGGACGACAACCCCGCTTTAAGTGGTTTGAAAACCGGCTGAAAAGTTGCTGTTTCATGTTTCCTTACCCTCGGGGCACGTTAGGAAAAGTAATCATTACCTGAGATCCAGTGTTACATGTCTTTATTTCAGGAGGGATCACCACTACTAGAGGGGAAGAAATTGAGAAAAGAAAAAAAAATGGGGAGAAAAGAAAGGAGTTCCCTGTTTTTTGCGGGGGGGATGGCGGCTTTGGGAACCTGGAAACCCCATCAGACCTAGATAAATGCTTTTAGCACTGTATGGCCAGTTGACGGGCACAAAAGGAGTGAGAAGGGCTTTGCCTATTCACAGCGCAAAACAGCCTCATCCCAAACATAAATGGGCATCCCTTGGGCCCAGGTTAGCTGAACTTCTTTGCAGTCAGTGAGACCGAAAAGGAGGGAAGCCGACAGGGGGTAAATATCAGAAATAGAGCCCACACTTGATTTACTCAGAAGTCAGTCCCATTGGTTCAATGTGCCAAAAATGTAGCTAGAGTTGCAGGCATAGCTGGAAAAGCTGAGTCTTTATTAATGATAATAAAAAAAAAACCCACTGCTGATGCTTCATGTTGTTTGACTAGTTTGGGTTTAGTCTAAACCCCAAGTTTAATTTAAAAAATAGTTCTGCCCATTCATTAAGAAAATAAAGCACAATAAAATAAGGGCAATTAAGGATGTAATCTAATCCTTGCTTATTTAAAAGTTGGTGCCATTAAAATTAAGAAAATTGTGTCTAGGATCTGTGGGGAAGACAGACATGTCTCGCTAGAACAACAGCTGTAAACAGCCCTGCAATTTTGGGTGACTGGATGTCAGAAAGACCTGGTTTTGTTTCACATAGCATAATAGAGTGATAAAGGAATAGTTGTAATTCATATGAATTTACTAGGAAATAGTGTGGTTAATTGGAGCCATACATGGGTTTTTTTACTATTATTTAGCATGATGCATTAATCTAGTCAACCGTTTTATGTGATAATGGTTAAACAAATCGTGGTTTGGTTTGATAAGTGCACCCATCCTGGTTCCATTCCCCTGAGATGATTTCCAAATAAATGGTTATGGGATCAGATCAGCAATTAATACCCTTTGCTCAGAAAGAAACCCCACTGTGATCTCATCCAGATGGCGGAGAGGGAGAGACAGACAGACGGACAGATTGTGATTGTAACATAGGAATGGGTCCATAAACTTAACAGGGTATATTCCGAAACGATGAAAGGGATTTTAAAAAGTGAATATTAAGAAGAGTACATAGTATTAATAAAATAAAAATCACCACCGTCTCTTTCTCTAAAGGAATTGCCTACAGATTAACGCTGTTGCATTAAAACAGGCTTCCCAACATGCTTTCCTTCCCGACGTGTTGGGCGACATCTCCCATAATCCTCAGTCACTATGGCCTTGTGTTGAGACGACTTGACTGGGAATTCTGCGAGTTGTCGGAGCCATCTGGAGGCAACCAGGTCGGGAAGGGAGCAGCCCGGAGCCAAGCCCCCATTGTTCGCTCTTCCCGCGGCTCTCCTTCTCTTGCACCGTCTGCGTACGGGACGGCGGCGACTGCGTATGACTTGCGCACCGACACGTGTAAGTGCGCCACTCTATGGGATGGCGATCCACTTTCGTCAGGAAGAGGGGAAAGCTCTTCTTTTTCCTGGCCGAGATTGTATTCCGGCCCTGTCAAGGGTTTGGAGGAACGGCTGCCGCCCTTTAGCTCACGGAGGCGAGGAGCGCCGGTTCTCAAGGGCCCGTCACGCGCATCCCCTGCAGCCCGTGCGGGAGGAGGAGACGGGCTTTAAGGAGGAGACGGGCTCTTTAAGGCTTGAAGCGCGTCGCGGGAGAACAGAGTCTTCCAATCCCTCCCCGCCGCTGTCAATCAGCCGGCGGCGGCTTTGATCTTGAAAGTCTTTTGGCTTGGGCTCTCCAGTGTTCTTCCAGAGTCGCGCGCTTTAACAGCGCTAGCTCGGCTGCTGTTCGGGGTGGTTGTTTTGTGTGTGTGTGTTTTTTTCCTTCCCAGCGAAAGCCGCCGCTCCTGCTCCTGCTCCTGCTCCAGCTTTCTCATCCAGGCTAGGCTATCTATCTAGCTGGCCGGCCGGCCGGCTGCTACTGCTTAGTCAAACTTTCCCGGGGCTGGGGAGAGAGGGAGGGGCACCCAAGACCGCGGAGGGGGGGGAAGCGGTTGATCGCTACCTCGACCCCTCCGCTTGCTTGTCCTGCTTTAGGGTGAGTGCACTGTCCCCACCCCCCAGGCTAGCACCCCGACGAGAGTCGGGAGTGCTAGGATTATCCGGTCAAGAGGTCGCCCAACGTTTTTGCCTCCCTCTTCAAGGAAAAAAGGGGGAACCGGAGTGCGCCGCTTTCCTTCCCGGCGCCGCTCCGACGCCCCACATTCGCGCTTCCCCCCTGGCTTGGCTCGGGAAAAAAATGCCCCAACTCAGCGGCGGAGGCGATGATCTGGGAGCCAACGACGAGATGATCGCCTTTAAGGACGAAGGGGAGCAGGAGGAGAAGATCCAGGCCAACGCCTTCACCGAGGGGGACCTGGCTGACCTCAAATCATCCCTGGTGAATGAGTCGGAAAGCAGCGGCGGCGGCAGCAGCAACCGTCAGGCGTCCAACCCAGCAGCAACCGTGGCCGGAGCCGCCGCCGCCGCCGCCACAGGAGCCCTTCCCGAGGTGAGACCGAACCCCGCCCGCCCCGGGTCACTTTCTCCACTTATGCTAAACTTTAAAACAAAACAGCAACAACAAAAAAACCAAACGACCTTCATCCCTTTCTCTCTCTTCGCCTTTTGCAGGCAATCCGGCGGCTGCAAGAGCCTCAGCGAGTCTATTCAGAAAAACTCCCGGATCACATGGATGATGGTCAGTTTCGGGGGAGAAAGAAAGAAAGAGAAAGAAAAGCCACCCGCTCTCCTCCCTCCTCCTCCTCGCCTCCTCTCCCCGCCGCCCACCTTTTCCTCTCCCCTCCGTGCCTCGAGGGAGGGAGCATGACCGCCGAGGGGAGGGGAGAGAAGGGGGAAGGTTTGGCAGCCCTCGTGGTCGCGCGGAAACGTCAATGCCTCGCAGCTAAATCAAAGCGGGCAAACGCCTCGCGCCCGCGCCCGGAGAGGGACTCCGCACCGCTCGTGAAAGCCCTGACCTGCAAGGGTGCAGGCGAGTGAAATTTAACATAAAGGTGCTTCTCCGTAAGCTGTCATTCTTTCCCCCCCTCACCTTTTGCGCGCGGGTGCGCGCGCGCACGCACACACACACACACACACGCACACATCACCTCCACAATTTTTTTCCATAATTGAGTATTGCATCCCGGGATGTAAAGTTGGCCTGGGCACTGTTGGCACAGTGAGCTCCTTGCAGGGGTGAAACTCTCCCCTCCCCAACCTGGAAGTTTGGGGAAGAAGTATGGGACAGGTACAAATACCTGGGATGGAATGCATCCAACTCCTGATTGACCAAGAGCACCAGTTTAACTAAGGTGGAGAAATGAGCACATCTGCACACTGTTTGCATCGTTTCCTTCATGGCTTACCTTGTACCACCAGATAAGTTGCAAACTGAGGCTCATGTGTGGCGGTAATGGGGAGTTGAAGGTTAGGTGAACTTCACAGATGCTAGCCAGCACAAATAATGTAACAAATGTATGGGGAGGGGAGATTGGTTCTGAGATGAAATCCTAACCAGGGACTTGAATTTTAACAGGTTTAAAACATCAGGACCCAGGGATGTATAAAGGATCTCCTTATTCTGGATACCCTTTCCTCATGCTGTCTGATCCTTACCTGTCAAATGGATCTATGTCACCTTTGGTGAGTACACATCCCATTCCTAAATTCTTACAATATGTCTACGTGATCGTGTTTCAAGACTAAACTTAACGTCTTTAACCTTCAAAACTTTTAACATGGATGGGTTGTGGCCTTTTAGGCAATACCTCCTTTGCCTTGCAATGCTGCTATACATACATACTGGCTTATGTGGGGAGGTTTCCTATCACCCCAGAATGTAAAGCAAATTAGCAAATTATAGTATTATTATTGCTACTACTGTTCTACTGTACCAAAGTGATTAAAATGTAAATTGATCAGAAATGGCCCAGTTAAGGATCCGTTCCTTGACTAATTTTTTTTAAATCTCCTATGGTAAAAATTAGGACTTTTTCCTTCCCAATGTACCTTAAGCTAAGCAGGCTATAAATGTGAACCTAGTAAATGCCAAGCCCTACTTACTTCCAGATAAATATGAGGGTTACAAATTTCATCAGTACATGTATCTCCTTCCCTCCCTCTTGCCAGATATTGAACTTGGTTGTAAGCAGCCCGCTCTGAAAATCATGTGTTTGTGTGTGTAGAGATTGAAGTTTCTATTAATCAGGCTCATTCCACAGTAAATCCCCCTGAATTTGAAACAGGGGAATTTGAATTGAATTCTGAATCCTCACTTTTATTCTCCCTTCGAACAGTAAGTTAGTGTTGAGATTATTTTAAGAAGGCAAACTTATATAGTGTATTTGTATTTGGTATTAATAAAATGGGTATCCTATATTTTCTTTCTTTTAAAATATCTTGTTTTCTTCAACCTCTAGAGGGCTGTAAATGTAAATATTTCTCCATTCAATAAGAATTGCAAAAATATATGCAAAAAGGCTTTTTAAAAATAGTGCTTCTATTTTATAGTAAATAAATAGACTATTTTTAGTATTCTGTGAAACACTCTTTGCAACAGGGCAATGTTTTGTGCTTATTGACAAATAATCATAATACAAACTGTGATCTTGGCTTAGTTACAGATAAGTTTTGTAGCTATCAGATGGATTTGGCTGCTGGTAGGATATGTTTGAGGTTTGTAGAATTTAGATTCTATATTGTAAAAAGCTGCCTATTGTTTCTTTCTTACTAGTAAAAAAAAGGGGACAACTTGATCAGCATAATAAAATGTTGCAGGGTCCAATCTGAGTCCTCAGTTCCCAGAGGATTGGCTCAAGCACAAGTCCAAAAGCTTGGAAGAACAAACCTCTGGTCCCAGTGACCAACTCAGATTGGACTTTGCAACATTATCTTAGGACAATTATATTTGTCTACATTTATAAAGAGTTGCCTCTTCCTGCTTTCTTATTTGCCATTTTCCTCCAATTGTTTTATGCAATTATTGGAAGGCTTTCTTTTGTGCTTATACCGATCTCAGTGAAGCCTACTTTCCCATTTGGAAGGTTAATTGGAAGATTTAAATGTTGCTGTAAGTGTGGCTCTGTTTTTCTTACAGCTTAAGTCCAAGTATATAAGGATTCTGTTGCAGTCTTATTCTAGAATTCTAAATTGGTTTCCACAGCAATAAATCTAGTTCATTTCAGTGGGGCTTAGTCCCAGATTTGCTCCTTCAGGCTGCAATCTAGTATACAGTTAACTGGAAGTAAGCCCATTAATCAAAAAGGGATTGTTTCTACTGCAGTATACATAGAACGGTGCAGTTAAGGACAATTCCTCTGCCCTTTCAATATAACTTGATTACACTTCAGATTTTGGGGAGTTTTGTGCCTTAAACATCATGATTCCTTCTGAAGGGTCTGATTGAAGTCCAAGAAAGGCCAGTGTCAAAAGAAATGCAGTCAAGGAAATGTAACGCTCTGTGTGCTCACTAGAAATCGATAGAAAGTTTAAAGTCAGAAAAGCCATTGCTTTTGCATAGGTTGAGTATTTGTTTGGGTTTTGTCAAGTATAACTTTAGCATTGTCTTTCTTCCTCCTTAAAGAGAACAGATTTTTTTGGGTAGCTAGCTGCTGTCAAAAAGAGGTGTTTCCATTTCAGCTATTTATTAGATAAAATAAGACTTTGAAAAAAAAACAAGACTTCAGATCTGGACAAGGGTTAGGGTTAGGGTTAGGTCTGAAGTGTTGATGGTATCAGAATCCAAGGGAATTCTACAGAACAAGAAAATCCTGGGCTGAACTTGCTAGACATTACCAACGTTCTGTCTTTTGGCTTCCTGTGTTTTGCTCACACACAGAAGGTAACAGTTTCTCTCCAGATAACCTAGTAATTGATATTTTGGGGTATTTATGCCAATGAAAGTGGAAGTTTCACATTGCTATTTAAGTTAAGAAGACTGTCAACAATTTATTATCTCCTTTTAAAGCCATCTCTGGCAGCAGCTGTCAAGATTGTGGCGGCAGATTATTGAGTTAATACATTTGGTTAAAACAGTATCTAGACTGTAACAGAAGTGATTTGGATTGAAAGTGTTAAATTTCCTAATCTCCAGGACCCAGATTACTTCTGCTTCCCTCCCCCTTGTGTGTTTTAGCTTTTTGATAGTTTTGGGTTGCCCCTTTCTACAACTTTTCTAACTCAGTGGCAACTTGTTATGGTCATTTTTTTAAATAAAAGCAATAAGCAGAAAGATAAAGAAGCAAATTTCAAGCAGTTTCCTTCCAATAAGGATCAAAGGATTTAAAGGTGGTTATCAATGGGGGAAAAAATCAGTGTAAGCTAAAGGAATAATGGGGTATGTCTGTAAATGGAAACTACATATTGCTAGAAACTAGGAAAAAATTAATATCAGGGTAGCACTTGTGAAAGTTAACAATTCTGGTACTCGCCCCTTAAATGCATTGCAACATTTAGAGCGAGATAGACATTTATTTTTCCTGTCTGCTTAACAACCAATTGGCACTATTGGATTTTTAGCCCTGATCATTAGATTGTATACAAGTGACCACCTAAAAGTTCAGTGTAAGCTTTTCTTTGCTCAGAAATCAATGGAATTGATAGTAAAGCAGTTCCATGTTTTAATTGGCTTCCCTGGACCAGTTTTACACAAAGTAATATGCTAGTTTTATCATTCCAGAAATTCTGACATTTCCTGAAAAGTAATAGCCTCATTTTAAAAAATATTTTTCTCAAAAAAATTTAATAAGAAAATGATTTTAGCAACAGTGCGTTTAAAAAAAAACAGAGGAAAAGGAGACAATTTGTTTTAGTGTGTTTCACTGGCCTTTGAATTTTCTCTCAGTGATCTGCAAGTAAATTAAAGCAATGAATGCAACTGCTATAAAGAATTGCAGACAGGTGCTATGGTCATATTCCCTGCCTATTGTAAATCACCTTTTCTAATTTTTCTGCAAATTGCCCCTCCCGCATATACTATCAATTATCTTTCCTGTTGAAGAATTAACTGTAGGAGCATCATTCTCATTTCTGATGTAAAATTATTTTAAAGCACAGCCTGGAAGAGATTTACCCAACAGATATATCAAAAGAGATACTACCCTTACCACTAATTGCTGGAGCAAAACTCCATTTTATGGAGTATATCGGCAGTTTCTGTTGGATCAACTTTGTGGGCTATCTGTTCTGTAGAAAGATCACTGGCATTTCTCTCTCTAGCACTTCCGCATCATAACATGTGAAATTGTTCTTTAAAAGGTTGCTGGCTTCACAAAAGTGTTGTCTTTAACAACAGCAGTCAAAGCAGTCCTTGACATACGACCACAATGGAGCCCAACATTTCTGTTGCTAAGTGAGACTGTTGTTAAGTGAATTTTTGCCCCGTTTTACTACCTTTATTGCCACAGTTAAGTGAATCACTTCCATTGTTATTTTAGTAAGGTAGTTGTTAAGTGAATCTGTCTTCCCATTTGACTTTGCTTGTCAGAAGTTCGCATAACCCCGGGACACTGCAACCGTCATAAATGTGAGTCAGTTGCTAAACATTGGGAGACAGAATATGTGTTGATGTATTAAAATAAAACACTTTTTCCAGTGGTTGGCTTTCAGAAATAGATTGAAGCTCCTATTATAGCTTATAATCAGGAAAATACTAAGCAAAACTGTGTGTGGCATATGCAGGTGTGCTTTTTATGATTTCTCAGTTGGACCTTTCCAGTAGCTACAATTTTTAACAAATATCAAGGAGGGAAAGAATGTTTATTTTGACCTGAAGATTAGCAAAATAATTGTTTGGTTGAACCGTGAGTATGGCTTCCAGTCTACACATCTATTCAAAGGTTCCTTTTCATTCATTTGAAAACATGCCAGAGGAGATTATATAATACATGTAATATATTCTATTGTTTGTAATATAGTATAAACAACTGTTTACTAAGTTTTACCTTGGGGAACTTAGAGGAATATTTCCTAGTACTTCTTAGAGGACTGTTTCCTAGTATGATTTGATTGCTTATTATACTCTATGACTATTATTAAGTGTTGTACCTTATGATTCTTGACTCTTGACAAATGTATCTTTTATGTATACTGAGAGCCTTTGCACCAAGACAAATTCCTTGTGTGTCCAATCACACTTGGCCGATAAAGAATTCTAATTCTAATTCTATTGGGGTAACGGAGAATGAAGGAAATATTCTGGCTAAATTTCAGACTAGAAAAAGCCTGTTTCGATTAGTGCAAATCTTTTGGAAAAGGTGCTTTGCAACATATACAGGTGAAACTCGAAAAATTAGAATATCGTGCAAAAGTTCATTTATTTCAGTAATGCAACTTAAAAGATGAAGCAACATAGTTCAAGCCATGATTTGTCATAATTGTGATAATTATGGTTTACAGCTCATGAAAACCCCAAATCCACAATCTCAGAAAATTAGAATATTACATGCAATCAATAAAACAAGGATTGTACATAGAACAATATTGGACCTCTGAAAAGTATAACCATGCATATGTACTCAGTACTTGGTCTGGGCCCCTTTTGCAGCAATTACTGCCTCAATGCGGTGTGGCATGGAAGCTATCAGCCTGTGGCACTGCTGAGGTGTTATGGAAGACCAGGATGCTTCAATAGCGGCCTTCAGCTCTTCTGCATTGTTCAGTCTCATGTCTCTCATCTTTCTCTTGGCAATGCCCCATAGATTCTCTATGGGGTTCAGGTCAGGTGAGTTTGCTGGCCAATCAAGCACAGTAATCCCTTGGTCATTGAACCAGGTTTTGGTGCTTTTGGCAGTGTGGGCAGGTGCCAAATGAAGTCAGCATCCCCATAAAGCTCATCTGCGGAAGGAAGCATGAAGTGCTCCAAAATCTCCTGGTAGATGGCTGCATTGACCCTGGCCTTAATGAAGCACAGTGGACCAACACCAGCAGATGACATGGCTCCCCAAATCAACACAGACTGTGGAAACTTCACACTGGACTTCAAGCATCTTGTAGTGTGTGCCTCTCCAATCTTCCTCCAGACTCTGGGTCTTTGGTTTCCAAATGAGATGCAAAAGTTGTTCTCATCAGAAAAGAGGACTTTGGACTACTGAGCAACAGACCAGGTCTGTTTTTCTTTAGCCCAGGTAAGACGCTTCTGACGTTTGTTGTTCAGGAGCGGCTTGACAAGAGGAATACGACATTTGAAGCCTATGTCCAAGATCTGTCTGTGTGTGGTACTTCTTGAAGCACTGATTCCAGCCTCAATCCACTCCTTTTGAAAGTCCCCAACACTTTTGAATGGCCTTTTCCTGACAGTCCTCTCCAGGTTGCGGTCATCCCTGCTGCTTGTGCACCTTTTTCTTCCACATAACTTTCTATTAATGTGCTTTGATACAGCACTTTGGGAACATCCAACTTCTTTTGCAATTACCTTTTGAGGCTTTCCCTCCTTATGGAGGGTGTCAATGATGGTTTTCTGCACAACTGTCAGGTCAGCAGTCTTTCCCATGATTGTGATTCCTACTGAACCAGACTGAGAGACCATTTAAAGGCTCAGGAACCCTTTGCAGGTGTTATGGCTTAATTAGCTGAGTGGGACACTTTGAGCCTAGAATATTGCACCTTTTCACAATATTCTAATTTTCTGAGATTTTGGATTTGGGGTTTTCATGAACTGTAAGCCATAATCATCACAATTATGGCAAATCACGGCTTGAACTATCTTGTTTTGCATGTAATGAGTCTATCTCATATATTAGTTTCACCTTTTAAGTTGCATTACTGAAATAAATGAACTTTTGCACGATATTCTAATTTTTCGAGTTTCACCTGTAGAAACACCTACAAAGTACCTTTCTTAACATGGTTAAAGAAGCACTATCCTTTCCTAGGCTTGGGTGGCTGCTTTGTCCCCAACTATCTCAGCATGTGTGCATAGGATGGCCACTTGTTTTTGTTGTTAAAAACAGCTAGAAGTTCCTGTGTATGATTCTCCTAAAAGCTACAGACAGTTATATTTGCGTAGTAGTTATTCAGCTGTTATTAACTGATACCTGAGGTCTCATCCTATGTATCTCTTTCAAGCCACATTCTTCAAGGTTCTGTAAGCAATGCATGCCTGATAGTTGTTTTGTAAAATTCTATGGGATCATCCTATTCTGAGAACTTTTAATGTAACTAATAGGCTGCTTGTGATTCTTCTACGACTGAATTGCCTCAGGCAGCAGCTAAACACCCTGAGAAGGTCTTGCAAGCTTATTGCCTAGCCCTTTAAAAGACAGCTCCATTCAAAGCAGAACATCATCAACAAAATAAGCATAGCTATGCAGAACTGCTTTATCAGTTGAATGTACTGTACAGGAGTTACCACTGTTGTGGTTAAATTGCCAGATTAGAATTGCAGTGATCTGAATTCGAATTGCTATGTGTTTAGAAAGCTCACTGAGGGATTCTGATCCATACATGATCTCTTAGCCTAAGTTACAGCACAGGGATATTGAGGAAACACAATGGCCATTCAGTCATGCATACGACTTGAGTTCTTCAAAGAAAAAAAGATGGTCTCATCAATAATGTCTTTTATTATTTATTTTATTCACCTTGGATGCTAACCAACTCCAGTCAACTCTGCATTTAAAAAAATGCAGCCATGTGCAATCCAGATCAAATAAACAATGAAGAAGGTGGCAGATCCACCTAACACCGATATTTATTTTCATTAAAAAAATTTTTTTAACCCATTTCAAGAGTTGCTGGTTTTGTTCATGCATCTGATAGCAACACAATTACCAGGGCTGTCTTGAGCCGAAGCTGTAGTGAAATAAGCATTAGCTATTATTTGTAGACAGGCTAAATCATTCAGTGTAAGACTGTAAGAATTTTATAGAGATCATGATGTACCAGTCTCTGCCCCAAATAGACCAATAGTTGAATTGATATGAATTAATTGATCAATTGCATCAAACCCTTGTGGTTATAGGTATATTTTTCTTATTATTGTTTCTAAACCATGGTTTATTCCTTAATATGGATGACCCCAAGTAGCTGTAGCTTATTTAGTAAATAAGTCTGAAATGAATCATGTAAATGGCATTGTTTGTGAACTGGGTCATTATAAGGGAACTTCCTTTTTTCCTAAAATTGTCCCAGGCAGGCTTTGTTGGAGAAAGCATGTCCCAGTAGTGGCTAGGGAATCAAAAACTCTGCTTGCTTGATTAGCAGTCCTATGACACAGATAATAACACGGAAGCAGGAAGAGGAAACAAAGGCAGGAGGCAAAACTGCACTAGGACTAACCAACCAATAATTTGGAGACAAGGGCCTTCACTTCCAGATAAATGTGGATTCCTGCATACCATTACGGGATTCTCTTAAGAGACTGGCATGTCTTGCCCATCATGTCTTGCAATGCCCTGATCTTTACAGTGCTCTGGAGATGTCAGGAATTTTAGAAGGCAATTGAGCAGAGAGAGTCTTTCAAGGATCGATCTACCAGTATTAGGTGGGAACTTTGTGCTAATAGCAACATTTACTAGCTAGAGGAAAAGGTGAGATGTGCATCAATTGGTGTAACAGCATAGAAAGGTTTCTAGATTAATGTTGTCTTCTTATATATTGCAGGAATCTATGTGCAAGCAGACAGTTTATCAGGGTCCATGTAACCATGAACAGGATGCTGGGGTTAATACTATTATATTTTCTCTTGACATTTTTCATATTTTCCCAATTATGGTTCATGTTTTAATAAATTACTTAAGAATACTTCTGCTACAGTAATGAAAGATCAAAGATATTCATGTTTTAGAATCTGACATCAATAGCCCATGTATTTTTATCCAAAGGTAGACAGGATGGGTCACACTTCCTGGTAAATTCATTTAGGATTCCAAAATATCTTCTCCTAGTGTTATGTATTATCATAACACTAAACTTGTTGGTGCATTGTGTGTGTGTGTGTGTGTGTGTGTGAGTGTGTCTGTGTGTGTTGGAGAGAAAAAGAGATTGATATTCAGCATGGGGAAAATTCATTCTTCTGATCTCTATGGGGCAGAAGGATCAGCTTTAGATTTCAGAGGACAAAGATATTAATACAGATGGAGCAACATTTCAAAGATGTTTAAAACTGTTCTTGGCTAAACTGTTAAATATTAAGTGGTTTAAAATCATTAACTATTGAATAGTTTTAAAAACATTACTAACAGCATTTTTACAACATCTCTCTCTTTTTTTTCCTCCATTAATTATCAGTTATGCCATCAGGATTAAGCAGTTGCTGTGTGTGTGTGTGTGTGCGTGTGTGTGCACGCGCGCACATATGTATGTGGGTGAGAAAGAGAGGCAGAGAAAAGTACAGTGATTTTTTTCCTTTTGCCTTTGGCCTGCATTCCTTGAGCCGAGGATCAATTAACTGTTTAGCAATTCACTTGCTAATGAAACAGCATAAGAAATGGGCTCAGAGTGGTATCATAATACATTTTAATATTTGTAAAGTTTTCATGCAGTTCAAAGCATTTCACTGCAATCTGTAAAGCGTCTTTATAAATAAAATCGGTTTTATTTTTTTGCCCCCTTTATTATATACATGGATGAACTGAAGCTAACAGGAAATTTTTAGCCCAAAACCACGTAGTGATTTCATGGCAGAGGTACTTGACCTGATTGACTGTGGAGGATAAAAGCATTAATTTCCTTTTCACATAATTAATAGCACATTTAAGATTAAGCAATGCCAAAAATGTACATAGAAAGCTATTACTTTATCCATTCCTAGTATAGTCCTTTAAAATGGGAAGATTGGGATAGTCTGTTCATGTAACTAGTCTGTTCATGTAGCAAATAGTTTCATGTGCAGCAAGCAAATATGAAGTTGATATACTTGGAATGATAGAAAGGAAATTAGATGGCATTTAATCCAATTCCCTGGTTCTGTCTAGGCTCCATCTGAGCATCTCCCACACCATCACCATATCATGTGGCAACTTGTTCCTCTGATTAATAGCTTTTGAGGTCAGGGTGGTGGTGGTCTTCATGAACCTCCTTCTGTTTAATGTTAACGCATTGATCTTGATCCTGCCCTCTGAAGTAATAGAAAACTAGGCCACTGCATTTTTATTGTAACAACCTTCCAGAGAGTGTTCTCTGAAGGCTGAACGTATCCAAATCCTTTATTAATTATTCCTCACAGTGTTTGGTTTTTAGACTGTTTGCCATTTTGGTAGGTCTCCTCTGATTTGTTGGTGTCCTTTTTGAACTGGCGTGTGGAACTGGACACAGTATCCACAGTATCCCAGATGGGGTCTGAGCAGCATTGAAAAGGACAATTACTTTCCATCATTTGCACTCTATAATTCTATTAATGCACTCCCAATGAGGCACTTGTTTTTTTAACAGCTGTGTCATACTGATGGCCCATGTTTTACCTGAAGTAAAAAAAATATCTAGTGTCTTTTCACTTGCACTACTATCCAACCAGCTCTGCCCTGTCTTTTTCTTGTGCCTTACATTCCCCACCCCTACCTTGGTGCAGTCCTTTATATTACTCTCTATTATATTCTATCTCATTCGTTTCAAGGCTGTTTAGATCTTTTTAAAGCATTTCTCTTTCATGTAAAGAATTAGCCACCTTCCCAGTTCTGGTTTTTCTACAAACCTCTGCATTGGAGCTACAGGTAGATCCATTACAGGTCCATTACTTTCGGCGAAGAGACCTCCATTCTGTAGTGAACTGATGTGGGAAGAATAATAATAATAATAATAAGTATTTTGCTTTTTTTCCATTTTAAGCTGACTTACAGAAGTGGGATGTAGACAATTTAGAGCTGTTCATGTCTAAAAAGATGTATAAACTCAGTAAAATAAATAGTAAATTTATCTCATCTTTAGTAAAAACTTTGAACAGATTAAAACAGAACTCTTTGGCACACCATGCAATACTTCATTCCAAGCTGAAGTACAACAGTTAATGATCATTTTTTCAGAGTTTTTATTCAAACTGTCAGTTCATCTAACAATAATATTATCTATCCCAAATTCTTATATTTTATAAAAAAAATATGAAGTATTCTGCTGAAAGCTTTGCTGAGATCCAGATACATCACATGTATGGCATCACCCCAATCAATTAAATTTGTACCTATATCAAAGGCATTAAGTT
This sequence comes from Naja naja, assembly GCA_009733165.1. Classification (NCBI taxonomy): domain Eukaryota; kingdom Metazoa; phylum Chordata; class Lepidosauria; order Squamata; family Elapidae; genus Naja; species Naja naja. The sequence goes on along the minus strand of CM019149.1, from coordinate 101,641,705 downwards.
TCACCTAGGTAGTTGCAGAACATCAATGCTAGCCTTGTTAACTGTAGTGCTCATAAATAAGCTCCTATAATAATTTGCCTGGGAACCTTGCCCTGTTCACCTTTTTGAGAATGGACACAACTTTTGTTTTAACCCTTGTGGGACCTCAACAGTCTTCCAGAAGTTCTCAAAGGTTATCAGGAATGGGGTTCTGTGATCATCTGCAGTGGTTCCTTTAGTACCCTGAGATGTAATCCATCTGGTCTTGGAGAGGTAGATTCATTTAAATGCCAGAAAAAGGGTAAAGGAAATGTAGTACTGTTGATATTTTAAGACCATTTGATGGTCTTGGATACTGTTCACCACAATATTACTTAGGATCATTCAGATGAAGCCAAAGATTTCTCTGAATGATTTCTCCAATCATGGTTATATTGAGAGAAATCTGCTTCAGGCTTGTGGAAAGGGAGGGCATAAAATAGCATCTTATTACCCATGTTATTTAATACATATCCAAAGCCATGGGGGAGGATTAAAGTGAGTTTGGAGTTCAATTGACATCAGCCTGCAGATCAATTTTCATCCCCTGTACATTCCCTGTCAATTTTCATCCCCTGTACATTCAGACTTGGATATTTTGAGAGAGACTGTAGGCTATAACATTTTTCTTCAAGCCATAACATTTTGGACCCTGGAGAAAAAGTTAGCAATTCAACATTTTTGCTGATTTCAGGAACAGGATTCAGCTGTTCTGCGCACTGTTCTGCTCAGCCTTGAAGGAACAGATTCACAGTCAGAGGATCTTCCCATCCTGATGGACAGGGATGTAACCTCTGTGGCAAGGGAGACCTTTTGTCAGCTTTGGCTAATGAACCTGGTATGGCTGTACCTGAAAGAGACATAGCTGGAATTGGTGACACATGCACCTATAACCTCAGCAACCGATAGTTGCAATGCAGTCCATTTGGAACATGCCTTGGAAAACAGTCTGCAAATTGTAGCTGGCCTAAAACACATCAACACAACTGTTAGAACGTTACTTTTTCTGAATATAATTCAAAGTGCTTTCTGATACACAAAGATTTTAAGGCTTAAGCCTGAAGCTCCAGGAGGAGCATCCATACAATCTCCTTCACAATCTTAAGTCTTCAGAAATATCCACATTTTCCAGGTTCTGCTGTGGATACATCTGAATTTTTATTTTCCTGTATTGCAGTTTTCATTGTTCCTTGAATTGCTACTGAAGGGGAGGCAAAGCTCTCCTTATTAAAGCTTAAAACCTACCATTTTATCCAGGCCTGAATGTTTAGGTATTTCTTATGCTGTTGGTTTTTATATAAAAAGTTGCCCAGAGTCATTTAGGAATGAGTCGCATGTTTGACTGTAAGGAAGATAATTGCTGATATTCTGGCAATTAGATGATATACATGGATAGAGATTTTGTTTGCAAATCTAAGTTTCTTAGCATTTGGTATCTGCCATATATGCTCTTCCTTCTCTTCCTTCTTTCCTTCCCCCACTTTCTGAAAATTTAGTAATATTTGAATAGTTGAAATAACAAAGTATCCAAGAGAGCTGCAGAACAATCCAGATGCTCCATAAAGCATCTCATGTGCTCAACATCTTCTTTTCCTCTTTGAATCCAGATTGCTGTACAGCATATTCTATAAGCTAAATTCAAACCATGCCCTTCCAGCACAGTAGATTGCTTGTGTAAATGTATTATTTTTAAATTTATATTCTCCCTTTTGCACAGATGCTCAAGGCAGCATGCCCAGCAGTCCACACACACCACTATTTTTCCCCACAATCACAACCCAAGATGCAGATATACTGAGAGAGAATAACTGGCCCAAAGTTACCAAGGAGGCTCTAATTGCTGAAGCTTGACTTTCCTATTGCTAGTCTTCCTATTGCTAGTCCAAACCCTTAGCCACTATGTCTCAGTGGTTCTCATATGGGCATTTTCTGGAAGCAACTCCATTCATTTTAAAGCTTTGAATATGTTCTGGCCATTAGAGAAATGTGGCTGGGCTATTTATTTAAATCTTAAATGCATTCAGATGTTATCCTACATATGTGTAATGATTTTCTAACAGTGCAACTTAGTTTTTAAGAATTAAACCTACAATATCTTTCTTTCTTCTTGGCTTTCAGGACAAACAGTGCAAATATTTTTATTTTATTCTAAAACAGCTAGATGAATAACATGCAAGGTAAATGTCTGATAATTCTGCCTTCTTCAAATAAAACCATCTTAATGTAGTTTTAACCATCTTGTCTAACAGCAGACTCATTTTATTCTGTGGTAAGATGATGAGAGCCAAAGCAGAGCCTTTGAAAAATAAAAAGGAAGCAATGCCATACTTGGATGCAATTGGGTAAACAATGAGGCATGCAGAAGTAAAAGATTGTTTAAAGGCACAGAGGCCCAACCCTCTTTCTCTCTAAAATAGTTAAATTAGGGCTGTTATGCTAAGTGAATTAGATATCCAAGGGAGCTACCCTTTGATGTCAAGAAAGGAGGGCAAAGGGGAGGGGAGATATTTACTTATTTTATCAGAGGAGATGAAGCATTTTGTGGGGCTTTATGTCTCAGGTACCCCCACCCCATGACAGACTTTGAGTCTTAAATATCTTGAGGACCACTTGCTGCTTCATTCTAGTCAGCAAAAGAACTTGGATTGAATCCTGGATTGAGCATGCTTGGTATCATGAAAAACACAGAGAGCTTAGCTGTGGTTTGTCAAACAAGGTATGGTACTACACTTTATGCATGTTGTTCTGTCATGAAATAGACTGGCTGAGTTTGCAGGGCTTGCATACTGTTAAGTTTGCACGAAGAGACAGACGCGGAGTGCTTCAAGCTCTTAGTTTATTAGTGACTACAACTCAGAATGGACCCAATTTGGCTGGGCTGCGGCTGCTAATTATAGCCAGCAGCCGCAGTTGCCAGCCAATCAGAGTGCAGGGTTTTCCTGCACTTTTTAAACCAATCATTTCCAACATTTTACAAGGACAGTTCAAACTAAACCAATGACTTCAAACCTGCATACATAACACCCCTCCCCACTAGGTTCAGTCCATACTCAAACCCCAACCTATCTAATGTATTCTTTTAAATAGGTGAGGCTCTTACATGTACGTTGAGACCTACGTGGTTCAGATGTTTTAATGTTCTCACCTTGTGAGAGAGGAAATGTGTCTGCTGACATTTCCTTACTTGGACTTGTAGTAATGGTAGAACCTGTTTGGTTACTACAACCTGGTCTCTCCTCCCAATCCATCTCCAACCCAATGTCAGCACCTAAATCAGGTAGTGATGTGCAATCTTCCATTTGTGAAAATGGTTGTTGGAATTGTGACAGGTTTTGGGATGGTTCCTGTCGTGTTAGCTCGTTACACATGGGGTTGATTCTTGCTTGCTGATTACTCTCATAATCCTCCCTTCCCCTAGAAGAGGCAGTAGGTATGGGAACCAGAGAGGAGCAAAAGTGATGCTCCTGAGGCAATCTGGATCTTAGCTGATCAATGTGCCTGCTCCAGAGGACACCATCCTCCGTTTGTACCCTGTAAGACCTGGGGCCTGTGATTTGGGTTATCTCAGCAGGAATCCATAATGGTTCACCCATAAGGTTCTTAGCATAAACAGAATCACCCACAGTGAATGTGCGAATTTTGCTAGTGGAATCTAGTGGTGTGTTGGGTGCATAAGTGGGATGGAGGCGGTCAAGGGAGACCTGAGTTTCCTACCCATCAACAATTCAGCTGGGGTTAAGTTAGTTGAGGGGTTGGGAGTGATATGCTGGACACTGAGTAGTTTTTCAACTCTCTCAGTGATATCCCTGGACCCAATTGCTGAAGTTTTTCCTTGGTAAATCGTACCATCACGTTCAGCCCGGCCGTTAGCGAAGGATGCCCAGGGGCTGTCAGGGCATGTCTGATACCCTGCTGTGCTAGATATGATTCAAAAGGTTGGATGTAAATTGAGGGCCATTGTCAGAAACAAGCACATCAGGTAACCCGTGAGTTACAAAAGCTTTTTAAGCTGTTTGATGACAGCTTCAGTTGTGGTGGATGCCATAGGGATAACCTCCAGCCATTTGGAATATGCATCAACTATAATAAGGAAAGTGTGCCCTCTGGTAGGGCCAGCAAAATCAATGTGAATCCTGGACCATGGGCCCCTAGGACATTCCCATTCCTGTTGGGGGGAGAGGTGGGGCAGGCCTGACTACCTGACAGTTGGGACAAGATGCAACCCAGTTTTCAACCATTTTGTCAATACCTGGCCACCATACATAACTCCTGGCCAATCCCTTCATTCTGACAATTCCCGGATGACCCTCATGTAACATTTCCAAAACCTCTTTTGTAGTTTTGCAGGAATAACCACCCTGTTACCCCACAAAATACATCCTCTTAATACAGATAATTCAGTTTGCCTGGATTTAAAAGTTGGGCAAGTTGAGGTAGATCTTGAAGTGGCCAACCTTTCTTAATCCAGCCTATAACAGGAGCCAATAAAGTGTCTTTGGCAGTCTCTCTGGCAATTTGAGCAGCATGTACTGGAAGCTTGGCAACAGTTTCTAGAAAAAAGTGTGAGTCTCAGGAACAGGGTCCTCAATGTGTGAAGGAAGTGGGCAGTGACTCAAAGCATCTGCATGCCCAATGTCTTTACCAGGTCTGTGGATCAGTTTGTATGAATAAGCAGCAAGAAATTCAGTCCATCTCAGCATTCTTGGTGACAGGATCGTGGCATTGGTTTGTCCCCTGCCACAATGCCTAAGAGAGGTTTGTGATCTGTGACAACAGTAAATGTTCTCCCATATAAATACTCATGGAATTTTTGACAGCTGCTACAATTGCCAAGGCTTCCTTGTCCAGTTGGCTGTAGTTCCTCTCTGCTTTAGTCAAGGTGCAAGAGTAAAATGCAATAGGAGCTTCCCTCCCACTGGGAAGCATGTGGCTCAATACCCCCACTCCAAAAGGGGAGGCATCACAAGTCAGAACAACAGGAAAGTTATCAGAGAACTGTATCAGCACAGCATCAGACGTGATTAGTCTCTTGATATTGTTAAATGCAGCTTGTTCCTTCCACCCCCAGACCCATGCAGATTTTTTGTCCAGCAACCTATGTAGGGGTTCTGCAATGGTTGCCTTCTGAGGTAGAAACATATGATAGAAGTTAATGAGTCCCAAGAATGCTTGCAAATCTGTTTTGCATTTTGGCCTGGGGGCTTCTTTGATTGCCTGAACCTTTGCTTCTGTGGGGTGGATGCCATGTTTATCAATCATGTAACCCAAGAATTCCACTTTATCTGTTCTAAGTGTGCATTTTTCTTCTTTGACTTTTAACCCGCTTTTTGAATCTAGTTAAGACTTCCCTGAGTCTCTCGTGTAATTGAGTGTCATTTTCAGCAGAAATTAAAAAGTCATCAAAATAGGGCACCACCCCTGGCAACCCTTGTAACATTCTTTCCATAAGGCTTTGGAAGATGCCTGGTGCCACGCTTACTCCAAATTGCAATCTTTTGCATTTGAAGGCACCTCTATAGGTCACAATGGTTTGGGCTTCTGCAGTGGCATCATCAACTGTTAATTGTTGATATGCCTGTGTCAGGTCCAACTTGGGAAAAACTGTGCCCCCTCCAAGAGAGTGTAATAAATGATGCACTACTGGAACTGGATATGCGCTCTGTTGTAGGCATGGTTCAATGTCCCCTTGTAGTCTCCAGATTCTCACAGACCCATCAGCCTTGACTGGCGTGACTATGGGTGTCTCCCACCTGGAGTGATCAGTGGGCTCTAAAACCCCTTGGGCTATTAGTTTATCTAATTGTGCATCAATTTTTTCCTTTAAGGCAAATGGGACCCTTCTGGGTTTTAAACGGATTGGTTGTACCTTGGGATCTAGGTTAAAGGAGATAGGGGTCCCCAAGTACTTGCCTAATCCGTCGCTGAAGACCTCTGGAAACTCAGACTTCAAGGCCTCTTCCCACTCAGTGTTGCTCACATGATTGATGCCAGTCACCTCGATGCCCAGGGTTGAACCACTCAAGGCCCAGCAGACTTGGGCGGTCCTTGTCCACGATGGTCAGTGGTAGGCGTTTGGTGTGGCCTTGAATTTCACGTTGAATTCTCTTGTTCCAACTACTGGAATCTTGTTCCCTTGGTAGTCTTTAGAGTCAATGCTTGCTTCTTGAAGTGCTTCTTCTGGATGTTGGGAAGAAGTCTGTGAATAGTGTCCCATGACACCATAGATAGGTATGAGCCTGAGTCCACTTCCATTTGGCAAGGCCTTCCTTCAATAAGTACCTTGACATGCACTTTTCTGCTTCTTAAAGGTGATGAATGACCAATAGTTACTGTTTGATGAGTTTCATTCTTCCCATTTGCTTCTGTGCTGCACCCCATTTTCTCACTGAGATTGTTGGGCCTGAATTCTTTGTCTTTGCTTGTAGCAAACTTTCTTCTGTTGGGTGGAGTTCTGGATGATTTGCAGACTCTTGCTAGGTGTCCTCTTTTATCACAACGGTGGCAAATGGTGTCTAAAAACTTGCATTCAGGCTGTGGCTTCCCCCACAACCTCTGCAGTAGAAATCTTGCCTCTTTCTTCCCAGGTCTTTCTTTTTCCGCTCCATTCTGAGTCTGTAAATTCCTTCCTCCACCTCACTACAGTCTGACTCAGAATCTATTTGCTCACAATGAGTTGTTGTGGATTTTTCCACATCAGGATGGCTTGTGGCCTTGTTGATTTTCTTCATGGCTGCTGCTGAGGACTTGGTAGCTTCTGCTGAAGAGGCCTCTTCTATTGCTTCCTTCAGCGTGATCTTAGGTTTCAGTAATAACTTGCTCTGTAGCACCTTGTCTTTAAGGCCCAGAACAAATCGATCGCGCATGGCCTCTTCTAAATTGTTAAATTCATGCACCCCCAATGTCTCTTAAACTTGCCATGAAGTCGTTTACGTTTTGCTTCCCCCTTGATCGACGGTAAAACTCGTGTCTCTTAATGAGGCACGATACTTGTGGCGTAATGGGCTCTTAACAGCTTTTCTAAGTCAGGCCAGTCCATTACCTTCACGTCTGCAGCTCCCGCCAATGCCGCCATCTTGAAAACTGCGGACCGCAGTGTGTGAGAAAGACCGCCCTCTTCCGCTCGGAAATGTCGGCAAGATCGTTCCCTCCAGATACAGAACGATCCTGCTGGCGCTACTTATAGCCAGCAGGCGTTGAGCCAACAGCAGGCAGGGTTTTCCGCACTTTTAAACCAATCATTTCCCAACATTTTACAAGTGTTACAGTTCAAACTAAACCAATGACTTCAAACCTGCATACATAACACATACTAAATCCAACTCAGACCAATTGCATTTCGCTTTATTATGATGTGTGAATTAACCATCTTGTAAATACTGTACATGACAATTTATTCCTGCAAATTTTCCTCTTTGCAAAGGTAGCTTTATGAAAACAGAGGAAAAGAGATTTATGGCAAACTTGTATGAAGTTTAGTATTATTAGCTGGTTCCCTTTCCCTTAAACATAATGGAAGTATATCCCCTTTTTAATGGTACAAAAACAAATTGCCTAAAAACAAATTGAGGTGTCTTAAGGACTAGGTAGATCTGCCTTTTAGGTGGTTACAAACCTTAAAGGTCAGACATGTCAAAATTTTGATCAGATTAAAATTTTTTCTTTGCTATGACAACATCTTTAAGTTAAGACCTGAGAGTATTTTATGAACATAGTTGCATCCTACAGCAGGTTGGTGATATATAAACATGTAGAAAGACGTGAAGAAGCATTTTAGTTTCTTAATTTTGGATCTGGGTATGTGAGTAGTGGAAAAGATCTGGGGCTTCCCATAGGTGAAGGGTGGACAACCATGGCAACTTTAAAATCTATGGACTTCAACTCCCAGAATTCCTGAGCCAACCATGATGGGTCAGAAATTCTATGTCCACAGGTCATAAAGTTGCCATAGTTGCACACCCCTGCCATAGGTATTTGTTGGTGCATTTTGCCTATTTTTAGGCAACATAAGGTAAATTCTTTCTTGGTCTCAGCCTGATTCTTTCATTGATGAAGAAACATTTGCTTAATTCCAAATGTAACCTATCTTTGTCTTGCTTCAGCATACAAAAAAATTACTTTGCATATTAGACATGAACTGTAGCCTCTTTTTACCCTGGTAGAATGGGAAGCTATTTCTTGAGTTCCAAGATTTATGACTCCTCTTTCAAAATAATATGTATGTCCAGAAAAGTCCATGGGAGTTTCTTCAGAAATGGAGGCTCACGTTTCTGCTCTATTTTCAGCTATCTTTCTCCTGGTTCTATACAGGAAGCGCCCCTTATTATGCTATTATGTTAGAACACCTACATTTTAGAGTTCTTAGTTTTAGTTCAAGGAATTCAAGATCCTTGCAAAGGCCTGGAAGCATATAATTCCACTTTAATCTACCTCTCTTACATCAGCTTCTGCCCAGGCACAGAAGCTAATTTTGCTGAACACAAATAGTGTAGCTTTTCCACTGTTGGAAGAAATATCTTTCTGGGTTCAGTTTCAAGTGGGGAAAAAGACACTGGAAACATGAAAGCTGCTTGGAAAGATGGTTTATTGATGAACAGGACCACATGGCTTGGAGATCCTGGGTGAAAAGGGAGGCGATGCTGAGAGTCCCCGGGTTTTATGCCCACTCTGGGATTTGAACTTCCTGGAGCACAGGAAGAGTATCCTGATCGGTTGCTGTCAGAAGTCCAAGCTAGCTTTGTAGGTTATCTGTGTGCTAAGTTTGGTTGAAACTTGGTGGGTGATGCAATGAAGGGCAATTAAATGGCTCTGCCTGAAGGAGGTAGATCTTTGTTATGTAGAATAGACTGGCCCAAGCCTTAATAGTCCATTAACAAAGGTAGTGGGGCTGAGTTTCTGCCTCTCTGAGTTTCTATTTCTCTTTTAGGGGAAATATTCTGCCTTTTTAGTATATCCTAAAATATTTCATTTTTCTAGGAGTGGGGTGGGTTTTAACTTCCAACACCACCATGGTGAAAATAAAGAGAGCACAGTTTTGTTTTAGAGTTCAAAGCAAAATACCCCTATTAAGGCTATGTGCAAAGCATCGATTCAAAGATGATTTCATCAAATTAGCCAACTAAATTAGCTAATCAATTGAACACATCAAATCATGTCCTTGTGAATAGATTTGAAGATTTTGTTCATGGACATACATGCTTGTATACAAGCAATAGTGAATTTGTTTTGCCCCTAGCTCTGCCAGCTGCCAATTATGGATACTTTGACACCTTCATTATTATTTTTTTACCAGCTCAACTTTTGAAGGATTCTCACCTCTACAGCCATTTTATTGTTAAACAATAAAAACTGTGGAACTTGATTTTGAAGTAAATAGATATTGTGCTACCTGTTGACAGGATTGTGTTCAGTGCTTTTTTAAAGTCAGGATAATTGCTAGTCACTAACAAATCCTATAGTGTTAATTTCTAAAGATAGCTGATCATTATGTAAATATTTTTTTTCTCTTTTCTTTTCAGCTTCTTATATCTTTCTTCCATCTTTTTTATATCATGTCTATTTGGAAGTGCTGTTCACTTAAAATAGACATCTTGTTTGCTTGAGGCCTTTTATTCTTCATTTAGAGCTGGTTTGGTGTAGTGGTTAAGATTGAGAAACCTTGAATTCTAGTTCTTCCTTAGGCATAAAGTCAGCTATAGGCTTTATGGGTGGCCTGGCCAGGCACTTTCTCTCAGCTCTAGGAAGGAGCAAAAAATGGCAAACCACTTTAAAAAAAAACTTGCCCAGAAAACTTGTCTTTGAGAATTAGACATGACTGAATGGAAGAAAATAAATAAATGTTCCTTTTCCCAAGGAACTTATGTTACCTTTTACTACAATTCAACATATACATTTTCAAGATCTGTGAACTACATAAAGCATTTTTAGATATAGAAAATTGAATGCAATCACAAACTTTAGTAAGGTTATCATGACAGGTGGATTGTCAAAAGGAATTGACAATCAGAAGACTAGGTTAAAGTCCAGGTGATGATAATGTGCATATCCTACAGTCAGCTCAGCTCAGCAAATTATTTTCTCTCAAACTTCACCTAAATAAAGAACAATCATGATTTAAATAAAACAACTTATAGAATGCTGTACAAATAGAAATGATAAGAAATATAAAACACAATTGAAACAAAATGAATAAGTGAAGTTAATGAACATGGTAACTTAAAATTACAGAATATTCCAAATGATATGGGCATGAGGAAGCATCAATTTCAAATCCTGCCTTTATGATGAAAATGCTATACAAAGCCAAGAGAAAATATTGTGGAAGTATTTTTTTAATCTGTTTTGGAATATTTCCTCTCAAACTGATATTGTACAGCAACAAGCTACATTGTATATCAGTACTTACATTGAGTATAATGATTGACATGAAGTCACGACCCTTCTGAACAAAGCCAAAGGAAGTTTGTTGAAATGGCACGATTCAAGCTTTTCATTATTATTATTTTCTTTTTTAGAAGAGGAAACAAAACCCAAACCCACAAGGCTTATCCATGTTACCGATTAACATCCTAGAAACTTTCACTTTGAAGTTACAAAGAGATTTCTGAGCTAAATGAGTACACAGTGTCTCTGGGAAAAGGCAGCATTTTTGCTGAGTTTAATAGAGCTGACTTGAAAAAAATGGTACAGATATTTGAAAGGCACAGAGGAAGGAGAGGTTTTGCATACTGCATTTTACATGGAGACCGATGTTCTTGCCTTCTTCCAGAAATTTGACAGGCCATTTGGGAATTGGAGTTTAAGAGATACCCATAAGACATTCTCACTCTACTAATATAAGAAATAGGAATTTCCTGGGCAAGACTCCTTATATGACCATAATTAAAGGCTATGGTAGTTTGAGATCTGGAGAGAGTCTTCATTTAGGATACACAGGCAGACTCTCCAACTAAAATAAATTTATTACTTAAAAAATTATTTCTGTTTCATTGAAAATTGGGTGTAAGGGAATCCTGGAAGATCAGATGCATTTAAAGAATAATAGTAGGTTCCGCTACTCATAATAACACAAAAAGAATCCTTGCTCAGAAAGAATGGTGGGCTTTCTTTTGTTGGGTTCATTCAAGGAAAGTCAAGCAGTCAACTCTCAGTATGTTGTTTTGGATTGGACTGTATGGTCAAAACACTGTACCTTGATTCTATTTTTTTTAACACAGACACAAGAGGGAGAACGGGTATCCATAATAAAGAAAAAACATTGCTTAAATAATCTCTCTAATGAACTGCAAATATAATGACAAATTTCATTTGTCTGCTAAATATTGAAATGCTTTGGAGGATTTCTAGCTAGCTATTTACTGTAATTGTTAGCTTAGAAAGCTTAATCTAGCTTGACTCTCATTATCTAGTAATATTACTGTTGGAAAAGTGACATGAAAAGCTGAGCAGCAGATATACCCATTATTCTTTATATCTCACCTTTCCTACCTCTAAAATTGTGGCATTTTTTTTCTTGGTGTGTAGGTATGTATGTATTTTGATAATTTGAAGCAACCCTGTATCTATAACTGATGACAAAAAATTAGAATCATGCTGCCTTCTGGCTTGAAAAAATTAGGACTGACTTAATACCAAAGAACATCAGCATAAAGTTGCTATTTTTGACTAATTTTCAGCCATTTTCAGACTATTAATATAACAAAGATTTGCATCCTCACTTTTAAAAACTACAGTTCAGTGCAGTGAAATCTGTCTAGATTGCTGTTCTACTTACATGCTATTCTGATTATAATGGGCTTTCTCAAAACTTATCAAATTTTACTTATCTGGAAATACTGATTTCAGTAAGATAACCATACATTAATTGAATTTGTCAATTTGCAAAAGATAAGATTGAGCCAAGATATGATAGTGGCCTACAAAGGACTCTTGAAAATGAAAGCATGATATAGACCAATTTGTTGACATTTAAAAGAAAACTATTTATGCTATTAAGAAGAATTTCCTGATTTTAAGAGCTATTAAACAGTGGAATAATTTGTTTAGAATAGTTGGATTCCTCGTCACTGCAGATAAAGTCAGGTTACATGACCTAAAATCCCTGCCAATTCATGTATGACCATCCCAATAAATTCAAAGACAGTTGTTCCCATCTCTCCAACTTTGAACTAGACTTATGTAATGCTGGTGTGAATGGATTTCTAATTGTATTTTAATATCTGAGTACCACAGTTTTTTGCTATTTTATTATTATTGTTATACTAAATAATAATCCAAAGGCAAAAGAATCCAGAAGTTCAAAACAGAATAACTGTGAAGAAATATGTTTTATAGGCAGTAATCAGTTCTCCTGTCCCAGAATTTGAAATATTTGCATGGGGAATGATGGCTGACTTAGATGACTTAGATGTTCAAAGTTCTTCCAACTTTGATTTTCTGGTATGCTACCACTATGGAAGAAGTTGTTCTTGAAATGGTTTTCTTAAGAAAGTTAACCACTTCTCTAGCTTAAATTTCAATTAAAATTCAAACAAAAATGCAATCTTTGTCTGCTGATATTAATGCAAAAGTTTTATCTTCATGTATCAGCAATTATATTTAACTTGTATTAGCAATTATATTTGTTGAGTTATAATAATTGCAATTGCTAGCAACTTCAAGCCAATGTTACATAATGTACATTAGATATTCTGACATACTTCATTAATAAAAATTAATTTTTATACATTAGTTCTAAATAGAATACATTCATTATTAATTCCTAGGCTGCCTTCATGTGAAATAAATCTAAATACTGATTCAGATGATTTATCACAATCTGGAGCCAGACTGAATGCAACTATCATAATGGGATTTTTGGACTTGCATTTTGTACAAATCAAACAAATTGTGGTTTATACCACATTTTAAACAAAACATGGCTTAAGAAGAAGCTGGATGTCTAGCCAGTGGTAGACATTTATTTCTGAATATCCAATTTATATAATTAATGCCTAATATTCTGTGTTCCCTGTCTATTCATTCCTTTCAATTTCGATGAAAAAATTGCTTAGGGTAACTTCTGTGTAACTTAATCCTATAGTTTATTTGGAATTAAGTTCTCCAGCATTGAAGGAGATTGATATTGACAGAGTAGTGAAAAGGGCCACAAAATTTTGATTTCCATATTTGTTAAAATGCATTTTATTTCTTTATATCTCTGAAGACACATTTACTTATTTTGATTGCCCACTATATGAGCAGATTCCAAACATTAACAAGGACAACTCTCAATCATGATTTACTCAGGTAAGTAGTTTTGAAGTAACAAAATGTTCATTGCATTGTAGAAGGAAGCAGAACATTACAAATGTTGTTCAGTGAGCAGGAATTTCCAGTTCCAGCATTTACATTCATTTTTTTCCCGTCTCCAAGTTGGCTGGAAATTTTTTACAGTCTTGCTCTTCCAGAGTAATAATGCTTAAATAAATACATCTGCTTTTCCCAACTTTTGCTGTCCAGGTATGCTGGGAATACAGTTCTGAGAATTGCCAGCCAACAAGCATGCTAGCAGACCAAGTGAGCCAGAAAATACTGAAGTGGTCCAATTGACATAGCCTAGTAAAGCTCCTACTATGTCAATTAGTTTTTATTCATGCCAATCCCTGGAGATTTTTATGATTTCATGATTACAAGAATTGGTAGTAACTGCCTCTAAGTTTCGCATTTTAGTCTGAGGAAATGTGTGAGGTGAAGCACAATTTCCTGGAATTTTAGTGGGAATGTTCAACATATGTTTATGGCTAAACTTTAGAATTTAGGCAGCTTAAATCTCAGCAGATAGGTATGCAATTGCTTGAGAGATATTCATTGTATTCATCCCACGATTTCAGCAAGGAAGCCTTTAACTTCGGCCACATCTTTACAAGGAAGGCTATTAAAATTAACCAGCATTTTAAAACGGAAACCACTGCTCTTTCACAGGAAAATTAAAAGCTCCTAAGATCTTGTCGGTATCTTTTTTGCTCGAATTTTTACAGAAGGCAGTCTGGGGGGGGGACCAAATATGAATAAATATTTTACTCCACAGAGTACTGCCTGTACTCTGCCTGCCTGCCTGCCTGCCTGCCTGCCTGCCTGCCTGCCTGCCTGCCTGCTTTTAACCAAGCCAAGTCTTTAAACTTGGTTCTTCCTCTAGAGTGATTGTCAGGTCCTTTAGGTTATATGTTCTATGAGAAAAAATGTGTTTTATTATTCCTCTGGACAAACAATACATTTATTTTTTGATATTATGATATTTTTTCTTTTTCTTTTTTTAAAGGTAAGTTGCCCACAGTCATTCTGGAGTGGGTGGCCATAGATATGTGTTTTATAAAGAAATAAATAAACCTGCAGCATAAAGGAAAAGAGAGAACTCCCTGTATGTATGCATGTGTGTATTTACCTCTCTTATACACAGCAATTTCATAAAGACTCTGTAGCATATGAAACACATTATAAATGCTCTTGTAAAATCCACATCATTTTGCCACATGAAAGGCGAAGGCCTAAAAATAGCTATTCAGAGAGTATGCGAGTTAGTCGTAATTTAAGTGCTCATGAAATGAAATAGCTGTGTAGACAGCCATTTTCCCGACAGTAATGCTCCAGGTCAACTCTACCCAGTAACAGTAGTTCCTTCCATCCCATAGAAATCATGACACACCCTCACATCATTGCTGTTTTAAATTTGCCTGGCTAGCTTTAATCATTTTAGCATTTCCTTGCTTTAGGATTATTTCTTGGCAAAGCTCTGTCAATACGAGCACTGCCAACCAGGGCTTAAAAGTTTCAGTGCATGGTTTTTTTCTCTGTCTGATTTACCTTTCCTTATTGCTCATGAAAAATCATTTTATTTATAACAAGTGATGACATTTTCCTTTAGCTATGATAGATTTTTGTCTTGGCATTGGAAGCTGACAACATGAATTCTCAGCATATGCATATAAAAGAGGAAGCAAAGCTACATATTCACAGAGCAGAAGAAAGCAACCAATTGCCATGTTGAGGTTAAATTTAAATCCAAGATACAAGCCATTCTATAAAAAGCCAATCATTTAATGTTAAGTTTGCATGAAGAGGCAGACGAGAAGTGCTAGAGCTCTTAAGTTTATTAGTGACTTCAGCTCAGAACGGACCCGACTGGCTTTGCTGCGGCTGCTACTTATAGCCGGCAGCCGCAGCTGACACCCAATCAGAGTGCAGGGTTTTCCCGCACTTTTTAAACCAATCATCTTCAACATTTTACAAGAACAATTCAAACTAAACCAATGATTTCAAACCTGCATACATAACACCCCTCCCCACTAGGTTCAGTCCATACTCAAACCCCATCTATCTAATGTATTCCTTTAAATAGGTGGGCCTCTTACGTGTACGTTGAGACCTACGTGGTTCAGATGTTTTAAGGTTCTCACCTTGTGAGGGAGGAAATGTGTCTGTTGACATTTCCTTACTTGGACTTCTAGTAATGGTAGAACCTATTTGGTTACTACAACCTGGTCTCTCCTCCCAATCCATCTCCAACCCAATGTCAGCACCTAAGTCAGGAAGTGATGTGCAATCTTCCATTTGTACAAATGGTTGTTGGCACTGTGACAGGTTTTGGGATGGTTCCTGTCATGTTAGCTCATTACACATGGGGTTGATTCTTGCTTGCTGATTATCCTCATAATCCTCCCTTCCCCTAGAAGAGGCAGTAGGTATGGGAACCAGAGAGGAGCAAAAGTGATGCTCCTGAGGTAGTCTGGATCTTAGCTGATCAATGTGCCTGCTCCAGAGGACACCATCCTCCGTTTGTACCCTGTAAGACTTGGGGCCTGTGATTTGGGTTATCTCAGCAGGAATCCATAATGGTTCACCCATAAGATTCTTAGCATAAACAGAATCACCCACAGTGAATGTGCGAATTTTGCTAATGGAATCTAGTGGTGCGTTGGGTGCGTAAGTGGGATGAAGGCGGTCAAGGGGAGACCTGAGTTTCCTACCCATCAACAATTCAGCTGGTGTTAAGTTAGTTGAAGGGTTGGGAGTGATATGCTGGACACTGAGTAGTTTTTCAACTTTCTCAGTGATGTCCCCTGGACCCAATTGCTGAAGTTTTTCCTTGGTAAATCGTACCATACGTTCAGCCCGCCGTTAGCGAAGGATGCCCAGGGGCTGTTAGGGCATGTCTGATACCCTGCTGTGCTAAATATGATTCAAAAAGGTTGGATGTAAACTGAGGACCATTATCAGAAACAAGCACATCAGGTAACCCATGAATTACAAAAAGTTTTTTAAGCTGTTTGATGACAGCTTCAGTTGTGGTGGATGCCATAGGGATAACCTCCAGCCATTTGGAATATGCATCTACTATAATAAGGAAAGTGTGCCCTCTGGTAGGGCCAGCAAAATCAATGTGAATCCTGGACCATGGGCCCCTAGGACATTCCCATTCCTGTTTGGGGGTGAGAGGTGGGGCAGGCCCGACTACCTGACAGTTGGGACAGGATGCAACCCAGTTTTTAACCATTTTGTCAATACCTGGCCACCATATATAACTCCTGGCCAATCCCTTCATTCTGACAATTCCCGGATGACCCTCATGTAACATTTCCAAAACCTCTTTTTGTAGTTTTGCAGGAATAACCACCCTGTTACCCCACAAAATACATCCTCTTAATACAGATAATTCAGTTTGCCTGGATTTAAAAGGTTGGACGAGTTGAGGTAGATCTTGAAGTGGCCAACCTTTCTTAATCCAGCCTATAATAGGAGCTAATAAAGTGTCTTTGGCAGTCTCTCTGGCAATTTGAGCAGCATGTACTGGAAGCTTGGCAACAGTTTCTAGAAAAAAGGTGTGAGTCTCAGGAACAGGGTCCTCAATGTGTGAAGGAAGTAGGCAGCGACTCAAAGCATCTGCATGCCCAATGTCTTTACCAGGTCTGTGGAGCAGTTTGTATGAATAAGCAGCAAGAAATTTGGTCCATCTCAGCATTCTTGGTGACAGGATCATGGGCGTTGGTTTGTCTCCTGCCACAATGCCTAAAAGAGGTTTGTGATCTGTGACAACAGTAAATGTTCTCCCATATAGATACTCATGGAATTTCTTGACAGCTGCTACAATTGCCAAAGCTTCCTTGTCCAGTTGGCTGTAGCTTCTCTCTGCTTTAGTCAAAGTGCGAGAGTAAAATGCAATAGGAGCTTCCCTTCTGCTGGGAAGCATGTGGCTCAACACCCTCCCCACACTCCAAAAGGGGATGCATCACAAGGCAGTACAACAGGCAAATTCTCAGAGAACTGTATTAGTACAGAATCAGACGTGATTAGTCTCTTAATATTGTTAAATGCAGCTTGTTCCTTTCTGCCCCAGACCCATGCAGATTTTTTGTCCAGTAATCTGTGTAGGGGTTCTGCAATGGTTGCCTTCTGAGGTAGAAACATATGATAGAAGTTAATGAGTCCCAAGAATGCTTGCAAATCTGTTTTGCATTTTGGCCTGGGGGCTTCTTTGATTGCCTGAACTTTGGCATCTGTGGGGTGGATGCCATGTTTATCAATCATGTAACCCAAGAATTCCACTTTATCTGTTCTAAGTTTGCATTTTTCTTCTTTGACTTTTAACCCCGCTTTTTTGAATCTAGTTAAAACTTCTCTGAGTCTCTCGTGTAACTGAGTGTCATTTTCAGCAGAAATTAAAACGTCATCAAAATAGGGCACCACCCCTGGCAACCCTTGTAGCATCCTTTCCATAAGGCTTTGGAAGATGCCTGGTGCCACACTTACTCCAAATTGCAACCTTTTGCATTTGAAGGCACCTCTATGGGTCACAATGGTTTGGGCTTCTGCAGTGGCATCATCAACTGTTAACTGTTGATATGCCTGTGCCAGGTCCAGTTTGGCGAAAACTCCTTTAAGGGAAATGGGACCCTTCTGAGTTTTAAATGGATTGGTTGTACCTTGGGATTTAGGTTAAAGGTGATAGGGGTCCCCAAGTACTTGCCTAATCCATCGCTGAAGACCTCTGGGAATTCAGACTTCAAGGCCTCTTCCCATTCAGTGTTGCTCACGTGATTGATGCCCGTCACCTTGATGCCCAGCGGGTTGAACCATTCAAGTTCCAGCAGACTTGGGCGATCCTTGTCTACGATAGTCAGGGGTAGACGCTTGGTGTGGCCCTTGAACTTCACGTTGAATTCTCTTGTTCCAACTACTGGAATCATGTTCCCTTGGTAGTCTTTAAGAGTCAATGCCTGCTTCTTGAAGTGATTCTTTTGGATGTTTGGAAGTAGTCTGTGAATATTGTCCCATGACACCATAGATAGATATGAGCCTGAGTCCACTTCCATTTGGCAAGGCCTTCCTTCAATAAGTACCTTGACATGCACTTTTCTGCTTTTTAAAGGAGAAGAATGACCAATAGTTACTGTTTGATGAGTTTCATTCTTCCCATTTGCTTCTGTACTGCGCCCCATTTTCTCACTGAGGTTGTTTGGCTTGAATTCTTTGTCTTTGTTTGCAGCAAACTTCCTTCTGTTGGGTGGAGTTCTGGATGATTTGCAGACTCTTGCTAGGTGTCCTCTTTTTTCACAACAGAGGCAAATGGTGTCTAGAAACTTGCATTCAGTGTGGGGGTGGCTTCCCCCACAACCTTTGCAGTAAAAATCTTGCCTCTTTCTTCCCAGGTCTTTCTTTTTCAGGGGAATCCCACCTTCATCGCCAGTGTTAAGTTTGCATGAAGAGGCAGACGCGAAGTGCTAGAGCTCTTAAGTTTATTAGTGACTTCAGCTCAGAACAGACCCGACTGGCTTTGCTGCGGCTGCTACTTGTAGCAGGCAGCCGCAGCTGACAGCCAATCAGAGTGCAGGGTTTTCCTGCACTTTTTAAACCAATCATCTCCAACACTTTACAAGAACAATTCAAACTAAACCAATGATTTCAAACACTACATACATAACATTTAACATCTGGAACTGTGGTCTACTTCCCTTGTGCACTGTTTTCCATTTCATGAGGGGTTGTCCATTTCACCTGGTAGGGTGATACAAATCTTCTGTTCCCCACTCACAGAAACTTCATCTATAAAAATACAGGTATTATGGGTCACTTAGAGATTGTTTGAAATTACAACAGACTTGCCAAAAGATACTTAAGACCTGGATTCAAAGTTCCTCCAACACGTGATTGCATTTTGCATGCTTAGCAACCAGTCCACATTTAAGAACATTTGGAGCAGCCCACAGTCACATGACCACAATTTATGATGTTTTTTTGCCAGAAACTGGCATTTACTTGTGGGTGGGGTGGTTACATCCTTGTAGGCATGTAGGAGATGACCAGGCTGAGCCCAAAGTCATGAGTCCTTGCACTTCCACAAGTGATCTAAGTCCAGTCCACCTTGAATTCCTTTATATTCTTAATTCCTGCTAATTTCCCTTGAGTGTTATTAGTGCAGATTCTTGTAGAGATCTTAAGCTTGCAATAAAACCTTATACACATTTGAAACTGCCTGGATCTCCTGATTTCTCTGATGCTTGATATGGGGTTCATGTAATGACTGTGTTTATTTAATGACTGCCATCTTCATTTTACATCTGCCATGTTCAGTTAAGAACTGCCACAAAAAATAATAATGTAAAATTGGGTTGGTGATGTGGGTGCCTCAATTTACAATTATCTTGACACCCACTGGAAATTCTGGCCTCCATTATGGTTTTATGTCAAGCACTACCTGTATACTCCCAGGTGAAATCATATGTGTATTTGAGATACATATGATTCCAGTTAGATCATTGTCATCTGTGTGACCTGTCCACAAAGGAAGAGCTAATTTGGCTAAAGGCTGTTTCTCTAGAAAAGATAAATGCTCTCAGCAACTCCCTCTATTCTGAGCAATAAATGTGTTGTTGTGTTGTCAGGATCAAAAAAAAAAAAAGAGCTTTGGTGGCTCAGGCTGTTAAATGCCTGCTCTTAAGATCCAGCTGTCTACAATTACTGTAGGCTCGAATCCCACCAGGCTCAAGGTTGACTCAGCCTTCCATCCTCTCGGGGTAGGTAAATTGAGGACCCAAGATTGTTGGGGGCAATTAGCTGACCTTGTAAAAATGCCGCTTAGTAATAAGCAGGCATATACAATGGAATGAAGGCTATTGCTGAGCACATTGGGTTGTGCTCCAAAAAAATTGTAAGCCGCCCTGAGTCTTCGGAGAAGGGCGGCATATAAATGTAATTAAAATAAATAAAATAAAAATAAAATCAGGGTAAACATAAATACCACAGAACAAAAATAGGGAGGTGCTGGCTATGAACAGTTAAAGATTCAGATTCAGAGTTCGGCAGGACCGAACTCCTGGCTTTCAGGAAGTTGAAAAAGAAAACAAACGTTTGAGAAAGGGTTAGAGTTGGGTAATAATGCTGCCAAGGGATTTTGGTGTGGGGTGGAATATGATTACTACTAGTGAAGGAAAAGATTTGCTGGTGGTTTTTTTTAAGGCTGGCTAAAGTGGGGGAATGCTCTTGGAAGAGACAAGTTTTATGTTCAGGATGAGGAGGACCCTGTTAAAATATCTGATTCTTGCTTCAGGTCATTTTTGGCTGTCGACTTTATGCTTAACTCAGTGCTCCTCAACCTTGGCCACTTTAAGGTGCATGGACTTCAATTCCCAGAATTCCCCAGCCAGCTGGAAATTCTGGAAATTGAAGTCCACACACCTTAAAGTTGCCAAGATTGAGAAATGCTATGCAACATTGCCCACTAGAAGGGCCCAAGGCAATAAGAGCAAATTGCTTCTAGCCACTGTTTGGAAGTTTGGTGTGGGAACAGGCACACACAAAAAAACAAGGAGATGGCAACAGTGCCAATATCTCTGGGCAACACCAGCTAGATGCCAGCCAGCCAGCTAGCCAACCTGAGCACCATGCAGTAATCTGTGTGAAAAGATATTTATTTACAAAATGCCAAAATAGGTTGCTGGAATTTTATTCAAGGTTCATGTTGTACAGTAGACCCTATCCAGTGCTATTCATAGCATTTATAAAACAGAAGAACCCCACCCCCACCCCTCTCTCTCTCCCTCCCTCCCCACTCCCTCCCTCCCTCTCCCTCCCTCTTTCACATAAACACATATGACAGACAACTATCCTTGTGTTATACATTGATCATCTGAAAAGAACTCCATAACCAATAACCATAAGCCATGTATAACAGCTTCCATTCACATATATTGTTTAAATAGCTTGCAACCTTTTCTGGTATTTTTTTTTCAATTGAAAACATAATAAGATCTACTGTATTTTTACTTTTTGTGCCTATGAGATGTTTTCCCTCCACCTTGTCCCCATTTGGAGATATATTGATTCTCTGCACTTTAAAAAAAACAAGATTAAAGATATGTTTAAAAGCCAAGCCACTAAAAATCTAAACTAATTCTGTAATAATATGTATAAAATGATAAAATGAAAAGCTTATGCCATTTAGTTTAAATTAAAGTACTTTATTTGCATAAAAAACCATTTGTCTTTGAGATGAAGGTGGCAGAATGGGAACTTGGCAGACATTTAATAAAATAATAGGATTCTCTATAAAAACAATATTGCAATTTAATAAAAGGCCTCAAAATTATTAAATTCAGAGCTTCATTTCACTTCAGATGTGGCTAGAGCACACAAATTCTTTGGGAACTCTACCATTAAGGGATTTGCTGTGGCTGTTTTTATCTGATTTCCAAGTGTATGTTTTAATTTAAATCTTTACTGCATGTTCTGCTCCTTCTCAAAAGGCAGCAATTCCCTGCTAACATTTCTGTCCAGCTCCTAAATTTTTACTGGCACTTGGTAATACTAAAATAATTGTTGTAAAATAACATATATTCTCTGTGGTCTGCATAAGTTCCTTAAGCATATGGAGGAAAATCAAATCGTAGGAAGCAACAATAGATTTCAATTGTTGAATTGAACATCACAGATAATGAATCCATCCATCCATCTCCATACAAAAATACTAAGACTAGTCTTTTCTGATGTCTAACATAACATAAACATAATATAATATATAACATATAACATAAAGCTTTCAATATGTTATTTAACTTCAGTGTTAAACTTCCTGATGCTGTTTCAGATAAATATCTAGCAGATTTTTGCTGTCTTTGATAATTAAGGTTTACTACGCAGAGGAAGAAGGCAAATCTTTTTTCCCAGTGACCGCCAACTCAGGAGCTTGTTCCCCAAGAGAACTTCCCTCAGGTTTTCATAAACTAAATCTGAAAGCAATGGAAATGGATACTGTGCTTCCTTCTTCTCACTCAACTGAGAACCTGTGTCTGATCACCTGGAAAGTTTGCAGTTGAAATGTAGCTTTCGTATCCATTGCAATACTTCTCAGATAAATACATCCAGATCACGAATGTCCAAAGCGGGTAAATAAAGTTTACCAAGGTGGGAAAAAGAAGAATGAGAACCAAAATAACATCTGCATTTTATAGACTTGCATATCTTTGTTTAGAAGGGATATTAGAAGGGTTATTCAGGAATTACTGATTTAAGAGTTCAATGGTACCCATCTTATATTGACTTTGCCATGAATTTGAAATTGAACCTATCTTGTTTGCTCTTGTTTGCAATATTGTCAAGAAAAAGATAGAGGACCTAAAATATTTCCTCCAACTTTATGAACATATTTAACCATGCTTTTTTTGTATTGTAGCCAAAGCAGATGTTCTTTTGGAATAGAAGTTGGGAATAGCTGCACTGCCCTAAGACATTCATGTTGTGGTTTTACAAAGCTTTTCTGGTCTAAAGTTGTGGTGACTTACAACTCTCCATCCCTCTCTTCTCCCAAAAGTTATTAATATTCTAAATAATAACTTGAAGTCAGTTAAGGGCTTGATAGAGACCACTACACTGACCTCCAACCCAGATTAGCGTGTAATATTATTGGTGGAAAATGTAGTTATGTTTATGCTTCAACTAATGGCTTGGATCTGTACTTTAAAGGTGTGATTATAGGTGGTTTAATGAATCAAATTAAGGATGCCCCCCCAAATAATCTGACCTTTTTTTTCTTTTTTATTAATGTAAAACCAGATTACTGTCAGAATATATTCACATGTATTAAGATGCACCTATATCATGCTTGGTTTTGGTTTAGAACTGTAGCCTCTAGGATTTGTACATTTTTAATTGCTGGCTTAGTGTTAGATCTGAACTAAAACCAGTGGTTTATTTAAGTATTATCTGGCTCTGAATACAACAGTGAGCCTATTAACTGGAACATCTAAAAATGAGTACATTTTGCCAGTGCTTAAAGTTATGTTGGCTCACGATCTCAGCACCTGAAGGAATGTCTTCTTCCATAAAGAACTGCTCAGTCAGTTCTGGAGGCCTCTAACTTTGGCGGCAAGGTGGGTGGCTTTGAGACAAGGTATTTTCAGAAATTGCATCTCGCTTTTGAACTAAGCTACTTTTCCTAGCTTGATAAAATATTGCACATTTTTCTTGGCTTTAGGTGACCTCTCTTTGCTGCTTTGTATTCTTTTAATGCCTTTTAAATATCCTTTGCTTTTATGATGTGCTGCTGTATATGACTATCATAATTTAGCTTCAAAGTTGTACTACAAATGTTTTTAAAGAAAACATTTGTTTTTATTTGCTTTACCTAGTTGGGAAAAAGGAACTACCAGAATAGAAGGCCCAAAAATATCTACAAGAATTGACTTCTGCCTATGGTAGCATTGTAAGATGTACGGGATATTTCTCCTATGCATTTGATCCCGAGAATCTGCTTCTAGTGAATATGGCTTTAGAACTAGAAACATTGGAAGTGCACCAGTTTGAAGATGGATCATTTAGTGATTATTCTGAACCTTTACATGGTTTCAATATGGGTAGAAATTCTATATCTTATTTTTGAAGTAAAGTAGCTGGGACAATTTCCTTAAACACTACTGCTTACCAAACTCCCCCCCCCCATTAGATTTATATGCTGCTTTTCTTACAGAGAAATTCAAAGCAGCATCTATTACATTCTACTCTTGAGTTTTCTCCACAAAAGTATCCTTTGGGTTAGGCTGGACCGAGAGAGAATGCCCAAAGTTACATCAATATGGTCTTGACTCAAGATAGACCTGAACACAGATGTTCTACTCATAGAATAGTGGGCCTGATATTTCTATGTTAGGCATTAATTATGCTTTATATTTTATTGCTTTTCTTTTTAAAACACTTTAAAAATATTTATGATCTTTTAATTCTGTCAGAATTTTGGTTGTTGGGTAGATTAGAAACATAACAATTATAAATTATGGAGTCCCTTTTAAGGAGCTGAAACAGAGAACAGAATTTCTCTGTTTCAGAATTTCTCTGTTCTAGAATTTTTCAAGAGAAAAAAATAAAACAGTTGCAAAGTCCTGAAAAGAGGCATTTATATCTTTGCATTAGATTGTAACTCAATCTATTACAATTACAATTTATTTTTCACTATTTTTACAAGCATAACAGAAACTAAATTTGGAAAGGAATGAATATGAGAAATATTTGTACATGAACAATGGAATACAATAATTTGTTTGCTTTTAACAACTAACTTGCAAATATAGTGTGATTGTGTGTGCGCGTGAGTGTGTCTGTCTGTGTGTGTGTGTGTGTCTCTGTGTGTGTGAATGTTACTGTACATACTTTTACATGTATACATATGTACTTCAGCTCTCAACTTATTGATAAGGGAGACATTTGAGGTTAGAAAATACCTATTTAGTATATGTACTAAAGCGTACATTGTGTATTATAATTCAAATCCCAAATTGTATAGGACAGCTTTATTTGTTTTGAAACCTTTTATCTCAGTTAAAGCAATACCATAATCCCTGTCTGGGAAATGTTGATTAACAAAAGCTAGCAGCCAGTCTGTCAACTAATAGCTGGAAGGGAAAAATCCAAGCAGCAAGGAAGTTCTTCCAAAGGACCAAAGGACCGTTCATTCCAAATACACATGATACTGTTAGCAACTTCCTGCTGTGAGAAGACATGAAACTTTGAGGAGTAAGTTAGCTGCAATTGGGCTCCTTGTTAGCTCAACCATTTAGAACAGAGTTCATCAACCTTTTGGACCTCAGGGACCACCAAACTCACAATTTTAAATCCCGCAGACCACTAATATGAATTTTGACTGACGGTGGCTTGCTGATGTTGGTAGGAAAGTCACTCCCATATTCCAAAGCTGCAGTAGTCACAGGACTGGCCCTTCGGTCATCCTGGAGCAGACTGCTCCTCCACCCGGGTGCACTGGCCTGCCTGGACTGGAGGAGTTGCTCCGGGATGACCAAAGGGCCAGTCTTGTGACTACTACAGGTCTGGAATATGGGACCGACTTCCCCACCAATGTCAGCAAGCCACCCCGGGCGATTTTCCCCCTCCGTTGGTCTTACCTTCCAGTTCCACGCAGCTTTGTGTTCTGTGCAGCCTGGATTAATTGCTTTGGAGGGAGTGCTTTGAGGGGGACATTTCTCTGCGGACCACCAAAATTTTCTCATGGACCACCAGTGGTCGCAGCCCACCGGTTGGCAACCACTGATTTAGAAGACAGCAAAGCTGTCAGTATTCTAAATGCTTTTGCCTTTGAAGTCTTCCTTGTGCAAATATAGGGTGCCAGTTATGGTCATTCAAACCTCAAAGCTGCCCGAATATATGTCCTAACAGCTTCTGTATTCTGACTTTATGACCCCTCTCTGGTAAACATAGAGGCAAGGGGATAGAATATATTCACCTGCCCTTTAAAAAGTTTTGGTGTTCAGTAGAACATAAATCTGGATGGGTAGCAGTGACATACATTAATTTTACTTCAGAATTGTGAGACTTGAAAGATAACCTTCCTTCCTTCCTTCCTTCCTTCCTTCCTTTCTTCCTTCCTTCCTTCCTTCCTTCCTTCCTTCCTTCCTTCCTTCCTTCCTTCCTTCCTTTCTTTCTAATATTCCAGCATATTCTGGAGACAATTATGGCATCAAATTCATGTTTACATTAAGCAGTTGTTCTGGGGTGGTAGCAGACAGACCTACAATTTCCAGGAATGAGGGATGGTGTAAATTGTGGATTTACTATTATAATGCCTTTTCTGATGTTGAAGAAGGGAATGGAAAGCAGCTTTCCCTGAATTTGTTAGGGAAAGATATTTGGGCAAAGATTGACAGAGCACTTTAACTAGCAAGGTGATTCTTTCTCCAGTGGGGTGCTTGTCATTAACTCTTGAATAACAACTTGAATAACAACTGGAAATCTGGGTCAGTGACTGACCCAGATTGGATCTTGCAACATTATCCTGGAACATGTATATTCGCCTTAATTTGTGGAAATCTAGGACCAGCTTTTCCTCAGGGGTCAATTTAGTCTGGCATTTTAAAAAGTTGGCAATCCTAGTTGCTCCTTAGCATGATTCCAGTTTTGCTTTGTTTTTCTTTTTCTTTTCTTTTATATGGATGAAAACAGATCAGTCATGAGCCTTGACGCTAAATTAGCGATTTTGCCAAAAAACACCAAAGCTGGAACTTTTCCATTTGCATGTCCTTGAGACTTGCAGATCTGAGGCAAGTTTTTCCTGGTAGACCTTCCAATGGAACCCTTTTGATAGCTGGAGTCCTCCCTCTTGTCCCTGTCTTCCCAGGTGGTGGTGGTAGGGTGGTGACTTACATGGGGAGGAGAAAATCTAGCTCATTATCTCTTTGCCAGGAGCTGGGCTTGGGGGTGGAGCTAATTGTGTGGAAATAAATGGAGTCAGCTTTTCTTAAACTGGCTTGTAGGCTACTTGGGGGAGATAATTTGTGTTCATGAATGAGTATTGTATATGTGTCTTTGATTCTCTCTTGTAAGGGAAAGAATGTATTCCATTCCGTCAACATAACCTGTAAATCTTGACAATACAGATAATTATGTTGACTTCTTAATGCTGCAATTTTTGCTCAGAATTTTTTTTTCTTGTAGCTGGCACTCTAGTTAAAGAAGAATGTTGCTACATCTAGGCAAACCATGGGAATGCATTTTATTGAAAAATCAATTCAAAGAATTTCATGACCAATGAGGAAGAGATGCTCAAATAATATACCTTTGCAAAAAAAAAATTTTTTTATTGAAGAGCTGTGGTGACCCAGGGATTAGAATGCAGTATTGCAGGCTGACTCTGCCCACTGCCAGGACTTCGAGCCTGTCCAGCTTGAAGTTGACTCAGCTTTCCATCCCTTTGAAATTGGTAAAATGAGAACTCAGATTGTTGGGACAATATGCTAACTCTGTAAACCATGTGAAGCATTATATAAGTCTAAATGCTACTGCTATTGCTATTTTAAAAGATGTTACATCAGCTCACAAGTCCTAATTAGGATAGGTGTGACAATGGCTTTGTCTGCTGAGGATCATAGCTGGCCCAGGTGGTGATGATCACAAGTGAGAGTCTGAAATCAGCCAATATTTGGATTGCTTTCATTATAGAAATCTTGAATCTGGGCTAAAAGGAACTAACTCTTTGGGGTGGGAGGGTGTAAGTGGAATGCTCTCCTCTCTGTTGAAGGTGGTCCAATCGCATCTAAGAACTGGCAAGTCCTGATAGAGGTGTGTGTTGTTCATTGCAACTATTTAAATTGATTTTATCTGGGTATTTCCAAGGAAATAAATATCATGCCACTCATGGAAATTCCTGTTCTAAACTGTTTAATGGGTAAATCTGTTTGACACTAAGTGGTTTTGTATTTAAGCTTACAGACTTCAATCTCATAGTCAATGAAG
The DNA here is from genome assembly GCA_009733165.1 of Naja naja. Taxonomy (NCBI): domain Eukaryota; kingdom Metazoa; phylum Chordata; class Lepidosauria; order Squamata; family Elapidae; genus Naja; species Naja naja. Next base: position 101,613,925 of record CM019149.1, on the reverse strand, counting down.
GCTGCTTTAATGAAATTGAATAAACCCTTATATATTCCCTTAAGTTTGTTTTCCTTTCTAATAGCTCGAGAGAGAATCCCAATAAAAGATAATATAGGTAGCTCTGAGTTGAAGTGTGGAATCTTTGATGCTTTCTGAGTTTGGTTGTTTGCTTGCAGATGTTTCATTACCCAACTAGGTGACATTGTCTGTGCTACTGAGTGTGGGATTTGCTTCCTGTTTAAGTTTGCAGAGAGAATATTTGAACGAACAGAAATATCTTGTATTAACTGCAATCCCTGATAGTATTTTGTATGGAATCAGTTGTTACTCTTTGTAAGTCTCATTTTCTTATAAGTTCATTGTCTTGTTTCTCCATTCTCTTTGCTATATAGATACTTCTGCTATGCCTTGTATGTGCTTTAAAATCACAGATTGATTTCTTACAGGTCATCAAGTTGTCTTCAACTTCTAGTGACCACATACAGTAGATCAGTAAATCTGTAGATAGATTTTCTCCATCTGTTCTCTCAAATCTCCCATCAGCATATGCATTGCCACTGTAATTAAATTCATCCACCTTTCTGCTGGTTGTCCTCTTCCCTTTCTTTTCACTTTTTCTAGCATTGGAGCTTTTTTCTGAAATCACAGAGAAGTCTATTATTTGCAAATTCCACTACCACATATTTCAGTCATCCTTTGATTTGCACTTAGATGTGTGGATTCTGCCTTAGTTCTCCTTAGTTTAGTTTTGTTAGAATGATTTAAACATCCTGTCCACCAGAGGTTGATGCAATCAGGGAGGGGGAGAATGCATTTATTTATTCTACTTCATACCCTCTGTTCCTGTATCTGTTTTCATAAATCAGAGGTCCTGAAGGAAGGTAAAATATTGCTTAATGTTAATGTGATGTTGACCAAAACATATGAATCAATAAAACAGTTGAAAGTGTGTTCATTATTAATTTAATAGAAATATGGTTTGATATAAAAGTCTATGTGAACCAAAGCCATTTTGATTCATGTTCTTTTTAGCTGCTGGCAAAACTTGGGTTTGAGCCAAAGGCTTACTCCCACATCCCAATATTATTTTTCAGATATTTTGTTTTGGCTGTTGGAGCCACTTAATTGTATTTTACCTCAGGGGGCAATTCATGCCTGTCTGCTTAGGACTGGCAAAAAGTTTAACTATTCCTGACACTGAAACTGAGTGTAATTCCCATAATAATTTACCAAAAAAGATTGTAACTTACTATATTCAGTTTAGGAATCCAATAAAGATAGGCAGCATTAGCTTAACAAGATTAATCTGAGTTCAGGACTTACATGATGGCTAACTGTTGCGCCATTAAATCCACAAATAACAATAGGATCTAATTCTGAATATGCATGTATACATTTGCACTGTTAAGCACTGTTCATATATAATCCAACTCATGTGTTGGATCAAGTTGTTGATCTGTTTCAAAACCAGCACTGAAAATTATAATCATGTAGATTAGATTTCAAAATTGAATTTAACTGTTTCTTTAACCAGTAGCATTCACAAATGATATATTAGTGACCTGATTCACACTATGATAATCCTCTAGTATATTTGGTTTTGGCTCAGCATAATGTATTACACCCATAATAACTATCTATTATCTGTACTATACCTTACCATTAAACCATTGTTTTTTAAAAAAGAAAGTCTTAATGATCCATAGGAACCAGAAGCCCAGGTAATCAATCTTTTGTCTGATTAATACATTCCACAATCAGATAGTCTCCATATGTGTTAGAGTACACCCCCAGAATTCTCTGCTAGAATTTCCTACCAGATTAGTAAAAGGTGGATTTATTTTTTCAGACTAATTACATTATTAATAATAAATAAACACTTCTTAATTTTGTGATCATGGCTGACAAAAAAAATTGCCAGGTTTTTTTTACAAAACTTTTTTATTAAGTTACAAAGTATTATAAAATTCAAAATACAAAAGTAAATAAAGGAATAGTGAGGAGGGAGTGGAAAGAGAAGTTAGTAGAGGTAGGGAAAAGAAAAGAAAAGGTACTTACGTTCTTTTGTTTAATCAGAGTAGTCAGTTTTGCCATTTCAGCCAACTCCATCAACTTCTGCAACCATTCTTCCATGGTAGGAATCAAAGTGTCTTTTCATTTTTGTGCATACAATAGTCTTGCTGCTGTCAACATATATAGTAACAAAGTTCCAAAAAATTTTCTCCAATTCTTTTTCCATTAGTCCCAAAAGGAAAAATTCTGATTTCATTGCTATCTCCACTTTTTCAGGATTTTCTGTCTAGAGTGCAAATCATACTCCAAATTTTTTTTGCTTTATCACATGTCCACCATAGATGATTATTTTTACCCTTCCAACATTCATCTGACATACTTTTATACATCCTGGATAGCTTATCTGGTGTTAAATACTAGCAATACATCATCTTATAAAATTCTCTTTTAAATTATAATTTAATGTAAATTTTAAACCCTTCATCCACCTATTCCCCCATTGTTCAAGCATCACATTATATTCAAAATTCCTTGCCCACTGAATCATGCAATGTTTTACATATTCATTTTCTAAGTTTAGTTTCAATAACATTTTAAAAATCTTAGCAATAATATGTTCAGTGTTGCCACATAATGAAAGTTCTGATTCATTTTTAACAAAATCAAATCCATAGCACTTTTTATCCAATTTAAACCTTTCTTTCAGTTGCTGATAAGTAAACCAATGGCAAGCATAACCTTCTGATTCAAGTTCTTCCCTCAGCTTTAGTATTGGGTCACCAGAATTAAAAGATAAAATTTTACCATACGTCAACCAATCTGGCTTTGCCACCATTTCTTTTCTAAAAAAAAGCTTCCTGCAGCAACACCCAGAGAGGCAGCTTCGTAGAGAGCCTTGTTTTATATTTATTCCAAACTCTTAGTGTGGCACGTCTAACGAAATGGTTATTATTTATTTATTTATTTATTTTATTGGACTTATATGCCGCCCCATCTCCGAAGACTTAACTTTACTTTTGTCATATCATAAGTAACCGTGCCATCCAAACCTTAATTCATGTCCCTCTAATTCAAGAAACCTCTTGTTTTGGAGGCTCACCCATTCTTTTGCCCAGATCAAGCAGCATGCATCAAGTTTTCAAATGTTCTGCCAGTCTAGGATTTTAATTGCAATTACCCTACTGCCAGTTCCCTTCTTATGGCAGTTATTGGCAAATTAAAACATTGGATTTGATGTGATGGGTGGGTTTTAGGAGAGACATTATTTGTTGCTATTAGGCCATTTTCCATGCAGTGTATGCATTTATACTTAGGCAGTTCATCTACCATGATGTTTCTTATTTTCTCCTTTCAGCTAATGATCTGTGATCAAGAACTATCACTCAAATTGTCCTTGATTAAACTTAGCTATATCTTGATGTTCTGATTACACTATTTCTGGCCTAACGTTCCCAATTTCATACCAAATAACATGTACTAAGAGCTAAAATAGCCTCCTAGACTAGAGTATCTGCATGGCAAGATAGGTGACAAATAAATTTAACAAATAAAAAATAGATCATAACCATTCCATTTCCTTGCTAGTTTTACCTGTTGCCATATATTCTTAAATGAGTTTACTTCAAGATTCTCCTTTTGCAATCTTTCAGGGAAAATTCCAGGAGTTTTACAAGCCAAATTCACCCAGCATTTGGACCTATCCTGTATTAAGCATGCTGAGGCCTCCAAGCTCATTAATAAACCTAATATATTAACTGTAGATTGATAGAGGGACAGGAGCACTGAAAACTTTTGGTGTTCAATATAGGCATCAAGGTCCCAGCATTTGACTCCTGCTAGATCAGCAATGCTGGATGTGTTCCTTTGGGGGAGAAAGGCACAATGTAAGAAGTTCTTGATTTCTATTTTGTCCAATGTGCAAACTTTATTTCAGAGAAATAGCAAGGCAGTTTTAGGATTTTGTGCTGGAATGGGTGACTTCAGATATTTTAGTTCAACTTCTATAATTTCTGACATCTAGCTATACTAATGCCACTGATAAAAGTTATAGTGCCATAAGGCCATTTACACTCCCCCTTTATAGTGCTAGCAAAAGAAAACAAAGGGAGATATTCCTCAACTTATTTTTGCAAATTGGGTTTATTAGAATCTCAGCACCACATGTCTTGTTAAAAGTACAACTGTACTGTAAAATTGGAATGGGTCATCTCCATCATTATCAATTATGAGACAGATAGCATAAAATGTTGTTGTTTGTGGTTCAGGATATCATAAATCCTTTCCCAGCTCACATCTATTATCTTCATAGAATTGTATCAGGTGGTTTAGTTGGTAAAATAATAATTTAACTTGAGGTGATTTTTTTTCTCAACAGAAACACTTATTGAAGAACTGTCTGAATTTTACAAAATGAACAAGGGGCAAAGTATGTCTTTATTGTCTCAAAGCACACCCATCTCATAATTCACATATGAATGCACATACCAAGTTTTTGGTTCCAAGTTTCTGCACAAGGTGATTTTACAGGTTCTTGGTTTTTTGCATTTCCTTTTCTCTAGAAAGTTTATCTTCACATGTTGTTCTTGTTTCCACATCAACCTTATTCTTGCTCCCTCAGACTTGAATGTGGGGAACTCTCTTATTCCAATTCAGATCACGGCCCTCCTTGGTTAAATACTTTTAGAAAATATTACTTCACAGAAGGAGTAGTGGAAACCTGGAACCAGCTTCCAGCAGAGGTAGTGGCTCAATCATCAGTAGCTGAGTGTAAACATGCTTGAGATAAACACATGTCCATATTCCAACAAAATTAAAACTAAGATAAAATAGTTAATAAAATATAAAAATAATTAAAAAAACAAAAAATCCTCAAAGGGCAGACTCAAAGGATCATTAGGTCTTTTTCTGCCATCAGTTTTCTATGTTTCTATGTTTATAATATGATTTTTCCTGACTGCCAAGAACTCACCAGAAGTTCTCTCTGACATTTGTGTATCAGACTTTGAATCCAGGAAGTTCTGCATGCTTTGGCACTAACCTACCATCATGTGGCTCAGATCTGCATTATGCTTTGATCTCTCAGCTGTTCTCAATGGCCAAGCATCACAGTTTCTTACCTTGATTTTGCCCCTGAATCTGCAAGCAGCCCTCAGGGTAAGGTAAAAAAAGATCTTGCCCAATCATAGATTGGTGTCTATTCTCATAAGCAAAGATATCCTCATATAACCTAATCTAATTTTTCTGAAATATTGCATCCATTCCTCTTAGGGGGCTTTTCTATCCTTGTTTATTTAATATTACATCAATTTATATAGTTATCGATCTCACATTGTGACTCTGGGTAGAAAACACAAGAATTCATTCCGTTAGTTTGAACTATAATATCATATGCAGGCACAAACTGTAGGCTTGCTTAAGAAGTAAAGAGAACTGATGGATGTCCTTGATATTCCATGAAACCCCATGGGCATCTAATGACTAGGAAAGTCTGCTTTTAACCATAAAATGGACACATGAGCGAAGGCACTGAGCTCCACTATGACCCAGGTTTGCTTTTATTTTTCAGTAGTAGAAGGAAAGATCAATGAAAATTTTCTTTTGAAAAGATTAGAGAATCAAGTTCCTGCATCTACCCTTTTGCCCTTAACACTGCTACTTTGCCTTTTCAATTAATTTCAAAAAAGGACACTATTGCTTTTTTCAGACTATCTTTCCCAACCTGGTGAGCCCCATGGATGTTCACCTGGATTACAATTTGGAACCTGACAATTCTAGGGATCAGTTGTCTAAATATGTCTGGAGACTTAGCAAAAAGTTGCTGCACCCATAATAATGAGAGGTGCAAGCTGATTCAAAATTGTAACTGTTTAATGCTGAGAGGTTTGCATGGGTTTGATTGGAGACAGATGGGGGTGATCAAAGCTTCATAAAAACGCCACAGTAGGTAAGGTGGGAAGTTTTTTGCAACCACCCTTAGGAAGTTGTTCCTAGTCTTTACGCAATCAGTGCAGACACCAATTCAATCATATTTCCCCTCGCTTTAAAACAATAGAAGACACACAGTTCCACTGCAAAAAAAGGACTATGTTTTAATTCATACTTGTTCTAAATATCAAAGGCCATGTTGCTGAAAATGTTGTGCCACCCTTCCGTTTTGTAGCAAAACACCTCATTGCTTCCGGTAGATTTTTGGGAAACTATGCATTGTGTATTTTTACAGTGTACTATCTCTATATGAGAATCTTTGCACTGCAATGTTTTGGCTAAAAAAATTGACTTCAGTTGTTCATTAGATCTATCTGTACATGCATCAAGCTCATATTTAGCTACCAGAAGGTCACAGGAAGTATGCACACAGCTACAGTAAGATCAAAGCTCCAGTATGCTGCACAAGTGTAGCAACAGCTGAGAAAAGTTCATATTTTCCTTCAGTGAAATCAGTTGTGCATTATCTATGGAAAGACTACAACCACAACCACAACCACCACCACAACAACAACAAGAAAGATTTTCTTTCTGCAAGGACTGCTGGGTAGCAATTGTCACATATATCTGGTTTACTAAGAATATTTTATGTAATCTGTCTCTGTGTATACGTGATGTTTTACGACTCTTGACTACAATACCTGTTAACAGATTTTTAAAAAAAAACCAGGAGAAAGATATAGTCAGTGATAACAATATACCAAAAGCAGTTTGAGGTAAACTGTCATATAACAGTATTAACCACAGTCACACCTGGTTTACCAAGAAGAAGAAAAAACAATCTATAGACAGTTAACAATTATGATGCTTAATAGGGTCTGTCTATAACAATTGCTGTCAACTAGCAATTGTGCATATGTTCATATGTAGCCAGCCAGAGCATTAGACCTAGAGTACAGCAGAGGTGGTATTTATTTTATTTATTTTTTTATTTTTAATTACATTTATATGCCGCCCTTCTCCGAAGACTCAGGGCGGCTTACAATTTTTGGGATACAACCCAGTGTGCTCAGCAATGGCCTTCATTCCATTGTATATGCCTGCTTATTACTAAGCGGCATTTTTACAAGGTCAGCTAATTGCCCCCAACAATCTTGGGTCCTCAATTTACCTACCCCGAGAGGATGGAAGGCTGAGTCAACCTTGAGCCTGGTGGGATTCGAGCCTACAGTAATTGTAGACAGCTGGATCTTAAGAGCAGGCATTTAACAGCCTGAGCCACCAAAGCTCATTTAGCAGGTTCTGACCAGTTCTGGAGAATCAGTAGCAGAAATTCTGAGTAGATCGGAGAACTGGCAAATACCCTCTGACTGGAGATTTTACATTATTCTTCCCCTGCTATGCTCACCAAGCCACGCCCACAGAACTGGTAGTAAAAAAAATTGAATCCCACCACTGGAGTACAGCCTTAATTTAATTCAATGGTCATTCCTTTCTCCTACTGAAAATGAGAAAAGAACTTGTCATTTTCCATCTAGGTCAGAGTCACTTTAGCAACAAATAGTCATTGTAGATACCGTTTCACCAAGGTGGATACACCATCTAGTTCACAGAGCTTAATAATGATGTTTCTTGAGATGGTGGTAGTACTGCTTTATGATTTGACAAACTATCACTTGTCCCCCTCTTTTTCCTCCTGCCTCCATACAGACAACCTGTACAGGTAGTCCTTGTCTTACAATCATTCGTTTAGGGACAATTCAAAGTTACAAGGGCACTGAAAAAAAGTGGCTTATAACTGCTTTCAGCACAGATGACCGTGGTAGCATCTCCATGGCATGTGATCCAAATTCAGGTGCTTGGCAACTGGCATGTATTTATGATGGTTGCCCTGTCCTGAGGTCACGTGATCACCATTTGTAACTTTCCAAGCTGGCTTCCGACCAGCAAAGTCAATGAGAGAAGCCAGATTCGCTTAACAACTGCATGATCCACTTAACAATTGCAGTGATTTGCTTCACAACTGGGGCAAAAAAAGGTTGTAAATTGGGGGCACAACTCCCTTAACAACCATCTTTTTTAGCAATGGGAATTTTGAGCTAAGTTGTAGTCGTAAGTTGAGGACTAGCTGTAATAGTGTCCATTGCATTCAGAATGATTGACAGAAAAACAGAAGACATGGTCTACCAAAGAAAAAAGACCAACCTATGGAATAAACAAGAAAAAGAAATAGCTAAAGGATATCATCCAACTAAATATCCAACTAAATATCTTCAACAACTGAAAGAAGCTGTGCTTGGCACGGTAGCATGGAGAGCACTTCCCTATAAAGAGTCAGGCATGACTGAACAGTTAAAACCGCAACATATCAATTAAAATTGAGGTATATTAGGAAGGGGCTTAATTTAAAAACAACATTTTATACAAAATCTTAGCTTTGGAATGGCACTAGGATGCCCATTAAACATCTGATAAATCCGCCTCCTGCAGTGCGGCCGATTAGATGGAATTTAGCTTTTCTCTCTCCCCAAAAGCTTTTATTTTTTTATATCATTTAGCTTATAGAAAAGCCCAAATAACAAAAAAATTAATTCCACCCAGGATAATTAGGCAAGTTCGTTTAGCCCCTAGATAATTTCTGATTTCCTGGTTAGACTCAGGACATTCCAATTATGTCCTTGCCTGATTAAAGTGCTGTCAATCTTCCCGAAGTAGCTGGCTTTCATGAAAGATAAATTATCCAAAGAAAGAAGTAATCTACCTATGAACTTACAAATAGGAAGGCCAGATAACTGCGCTAACCCTACCTCTGTGAGATGAACAGGGGTTGGAACCCCAGAAGCTTATCCAAGGAGATAATTATATATATATTTTAATCTGCTTAAAATTGGGGCCTAGGGATACCAACCAAACTTCCTAATAATATAGTCCATTTTGATTATGGGCCTTGGAGATATAAGATATAAGGTGAACAAGATAAAATATTTTCCCTTTATTGGACTGGTTGATTTGTATGTTAAACTCACTTGGTCAGTTGTGTATCTCCCTTGGTAAAGTAAGTGAGAGTGATTTCTGGGCTCCCATACTTAAAACATGGCATAACGTAGAAGCTCTTGAACTTTGAGTTGGTGCCTATGAGGTACTGAAGGATGGTCTCAAAAAGCATGTCTAGAAAAGTGAGGTGAACAGAAAAAAGCTATGAAACAAGCTCAGTTACTATGCCTGGATGACCTATTTCCAAACCCAATTAAAAAGGCTGACTATCTCCTATTTTGTAATATCCCAAACAGCTACAGGCTTGCCTGTTGTAATTTGGCAAGCCAACCTTTTGAAACTGACAGGTGGTTATGTTAGATAGGAACTTTTGTTGCAGTTCCTAACTTTTGGTCCTTCTTAGCAAATTAATTTTTCTTCCTTTTTTTCTCTCTAAAGGCCAGTAAAAGCCAATAATGATTTCAATTTTAGGAGGCCCTATATTTTCCAGGTATTCGGACAATAGTGTCAAAAATTCCTAAACAGTAGACCTAACACATATGTTGGCTGGGAATTCTGGGAAGTGGAGTCCCAATACATTTGGAGGATTCCAACTTGATTAACATACTGTCTTCATATTCTATTTGTCAAAACTGTTTCTACAGTATTGGTGACTAGTGATTATTATACACTGCTAGAGGTCAGAGAATCAAAAAAAGCAGCCTAGACTTAAAAAATAAACAGGAAATACCTTTTCTCAGCTGTTAATGAAAAGACTTGTGAAATATCAAGTGAGGGTTAAAATGCATTCCAGGAAATGTTTAACATTGACCATTTCCTATATTGGTTAGGATGTAGTTTTCTCAAGGCTTCATGCTGCATTCTGTGATACTGGTTACTTTGTGTATTACATGCATGTGTCTATTCCTATTGCTACTACTCTATAATCAGTCGTTTAGATTTAAAATACATTACAAATATGATCTTCCGTACTTTGCCATAACTAAATTAGGCACAGGAAATGTACAGTTAAGACAGAAACTGGCATCTTCACATTGCTATCAAATTGCATCCTTGCTGCACTATGCTTCTCTTGATTTTAACTGTTAGCATACAGAACTTACATTTAAATGCAATAAATTCAGATACTCAACCTGGCAAAGCTACAGCTTTATGTTTTTAAATTTGCAGATAGGCCTTTCATGCTGCATGCTAGCTTGTTCTCCATTTTTGTGGTGAAGGTCCCTGATAACAAATGGGAAAGAACTTGATGACTTTGTTTTAATTTGTGTATGTGTGTGTGTGTGAAAGGTGAAGCCAACAGCAGCAGAACAATTGCTCGTGAACAGTAGCAGCGTTTAAAGCCATATTGTTGCTTCTGCAGTTAAAACTATTTGAGAGTTACCAAGAACAAAGATGAGCTCCCATAAATATTAGTGCAGGTAGAGCTGAGGGGAAGATAGATGATCAGTCAAATCAGTTGATCCATTCCAAAAGTGAGGTGAGGCTACCAAGAACATTTCCTTCAGCCAACCTGACATTGTAAGGAGGCACTGTCCCTTGGCCAGTTGTGCGACATAGTACCATTACATCCTTTCCTTCAACAACTGAGCAGGTTGGAAGTTATTTTTTTAATGCAGTGTCCTGGCTATAGAAACCATCTCTAGGCAGATTTGGCAAGCACCGGTCTTTTTATTACTGAAACAGCAGACCAAGTCTCTTTCTCATAATTATTATTCTCTAGGGTTTTTTTTATAAGTGGTTGTCATTTTGGATTTTTTTTGTTTTGTTTTATCACCAACTTTTCTGGCTTTAGATGCTATAAGATTTTGCACTGCATTTACTGCTGCTTTTTTTAAGAATTGTTTTTGTTAAGTAGTTTTATATGCTTTATCATTGCTAGGTCTTGAGTTACGACCATTCATCCAGCAATCAATCTAAGTTACAATGGTGTTGAATAATGGGTAACTTTCAACTGGTCCTCCAAAGTTGAGGCTGTTACCATGTACCTGTAGTCATGTAATATATTGGTTTATAGTATTAGTTTCCCATTTTTTCTACTTCATTGACTATGAAACCCAATAAAAGTAATTCTGCCCCTCATATATTTCTAAAGCATACCTTATTGATAGCATAATGGTCGCTACAATCAAGACTTAACAGTGTCAGTCACTGTTCTGGTTTTAGAGCAATTAAAATCTTTTGTTTTCAAATTCACCTCATTTTCACTGTGAAGCAGCAGAAATTGGTTATAAACTGTTTTATGAGCTTTGTTTTGATAAGCAATATATACAGAAATAAAATACTTCCATCACTTATAAGAAGCTTTCTAATTCTTAGTAGCTTTTAACAGTCCTGGTTTCCCCCAAAGAATCTTGGAACTGGACTAATGAATAATAATGAAATTGGAGAACTGGACTTCCGGGTTGAGCCTTCTCGAGAACGGGCGGCGGTTTGTGATTGTCCACGACCGCAGCCTGGCTCTTGCGTCTGAGAGCCCCGATCCTGCAAGGTTCAGGGCTGAAGCTGCCTCGTAGGGGCAGCGGAGAAAGGGAAATCTGCCAGCCAGAGTGAGGGGAGCCGCATCTCCCCTTTTTGGGTCTGGTCTTTTCCTCCCGTCAAGAAGTGGTGGTCAAAATGGCCACCTCGAGAGAAGGTCTCAACGGGATTAAGATTGTGCAGGAGGAAAGAGAGAAGTCGACAGCAGAGGAACCGGGAGTATCGGATGGTAAGATCAAGGCACCCGGGATTAAGATAAAGATGAGTTTTTAAAAAGAGAAACAGAAGCGGCGCAGTTCCAAGTGATGGAAAAAATAAGTAAAATATTTTGACAGCTATAAGGGGCTTCGAACCGGGAAAGGAAGAAGCCAGCGTAAGAACTTAAGTTTGGGGCTCGGAAAACTTTGAATATCAAAATAAAAGGAAAGGGTTAAGACTCTGTGCAGAAAGTGCCACTTTGTGGAGAAAAATTGGAAGCTAAAGAAGTAAGAAACTATCTTGTTCCTTTGTGGATTGGAGTTGTTACATTTTAAAGAGACGCAAGACTTATAGAAAGTGAAAGCTTGAATACACAAAGACGGACTATCGGACTAATTGGTGATATTGATATAGACTCTGGACCTGGGTTAGGATCATAGAAAATTTAAAGAAGAAGAAATAAGGAAAATTAAAATTTTGGTGGTCATCCAAAGAATTAAAAATGGAGTTTAAAAGTATGAAAGAACTGTTACAGGAAGTGACTGAACTAACTTGGCATGTTGCAGAAAATATGGGCATTCAAATGCTGAATAAAGAAGAAGGAGCTCTGGAAAGGGTGGAGCCAGCACAAGAGAAAGCCATCTTAAAAGACAATTAATACAAAGATTAATACAAATAAAAGGGAAAGGAAGGGTGGCTAAAAAACGGAACCTAAGAAAGTATCTAAAAAGGGGAACATTTACGAAATTAAGCATGTTAGAAAGGTTCAGAAGGAAAGGGAACAGAAAGGTAAAGAGAGAGAGAGGGATTCAAACTGGATAGAGAAGGGGGGAGCAGGATAATAGGGAGGAGAAGGGAGTCAGCACAAGCGAAAGCCATTTTAAGAAAAAACTAACACAAAGATTAATACAAATAAAAGGAAAGGGAGGATGGTCAAAAAATGAAACTTAAGAAGGTAATTAAAAGGGAACATTTATGAAATTAGGCATGTTAGAAAGGTCCAGAAGGATAGAGAGCAGAAAGGTAAAGAGAGAGAGAGGGATTTAAACTGGATAGAGAAGGGGATAGCGGGATAAAAGAGAGGAGAAGGAACAAGAAACAAGAACAAAAGATAGAGAGACACGGAGATACATAATAAAGAAAGAAACTTGTTTGCATAGAGATAATGGCTAACGTATTTAAAAGGGGGTTCTGCATGAAGAAATGGTAATAAGAATATATTGATTATAAAAGTGTAAAACAATAGGGGTTACTGACAATTTTACTGGTAAAAGGTCACATTTTTATTTCTTATTTACAAAAGAAAGCTAAATGATGATTAGATGAATTGAATTAATTGAAATGATTTTAGAAAATGTCTAAAATGAGGTTTGTCAATAACCAAGATTAGTTATTTTTATTATTATCTTGGAACCATAAATAAATCTTAGGGGGATATGTGTTGCAGAACCCGATCGATTAGAGATATATTGTAAGGGAGCTTTTTCCTATTTTCTTTTTTTCTTTTTCTCTATCTTTCGTTTTAAAGGGAATGATTATGATTATGCTACTATATTAACCACTGAGGTGCCACTTTCAAAGTAGTAAAAGGGGTGCAAGTCTAGGTTTTTTTTTTCTCATTCTTTTTAGTGTTAAAATTTGTACGGATTTAGAAATATGGAGAGAATATGTGATGAAAGGGCAAATCTGACGGACAAAAGAATTCTGTAAATGATAAAAGAGTATTAACAATGTGAAGATAATTAAAGCATAGATATGGATGAACCTTATCTTTAATATGATGGGCAAATATATTGTTATTTGTAAGATTTATAAATGAAGTTTTTTAAAATATATATATATATTTGCAATTAACTCGAAATGAACTGGGGGGGCTATACAGATTGAGATTAAGATTTGAGATTAGGATTAATTTCTTTGATCCTTTGTTTGCTAAAATGGAATAGAAATGAAGTTAAATGTTTAAAATGAATATAGATTTACTGTCATATTTGCATGTAAAAGTGACGACCCGGGAACATGCTGTCTACTGAAAAGAGCTGTTTTAAAAAATTGTTAAAAATTGAATAAAATTTGTTTTAAAAAAAAAATGAAATTGGAGAACTCTTGTCCCAGCCCCCTTCTTCACATTAGTATAGCTCCTAGGTTTTTCTCATATAAAAGAACAATTGTTACTCCAGCTGAAAGGTCAGTTGCCATACAGTTTATGATTATTTTATCCCAGTTTTCTTTGTATAGGAGCCTTAAATACTCTAGGATTCTAAACCCCATATTAGGATCAGATACCTATCTATAATGAAAATGCCCCTCAAGCCAACGTAACCTTATTCAAATGAGATTTGCAACATGCTGGCATTCTGTCAGTTTCACCTTTAAGTTGGTCATAATTAAATTAAGTCTCACTCATTTCAGTGGGTGTGCTTTGAACTGATAATCCAGCCAATTGCACGTTTGGCATGTTGCACCTTGCCAAAGGAAAAAAAATTGGAGATGTTTGAGAGCAGAATACTCACCACCATAGAAACAGTATCTAAGGTTGGACCACAACGGAGGAAGTTAACTGCAAAGATAATGAAGGGTTCCTAATGTCTTTTTAAAGAAACCTTTTGGAAGGAGACACAGTTGCAATTATAAGAACTCCTACTGAACAGATTCTGGCTTTTGAAAACGGTTTCTTTCTGACTATTTAAATCTCTCCTATTGAGACTATAAATTCTTCAAAGGAGGTACTTTTAATGTGTCTTGGTAGCAGCCAGAGTAATAACTGTTGCTTCTGATAGGCTGCTTGGTACATTATCCTCTATAAATAATAACCTTGACAGCTGGAAGGTTGAAAATGATTTTCTTAAAATAAATTTGATCCTTCATCCTGAGATGTTTTTAGAAAATTCAGTGTCAACATCAATATCTCCATTAAATGATGTGGAGCTTAAAATCCTCAGTGACAGTGTGACTCTTATTTCCTAATATGTTGGAGTTGGTATTTCCCCTTAATCAGTTAATAATAGTGTGGTATTGACTTCCCATTAAAGAACATAATCTCTCTTCCTTTAAAAAAAAGCCTTTCGTTGGGAGGAGGTATTATTCTTTGGATTAAGAATGGACCATTTTGACATGTAAAGGATTGTTCTGTTTTTCTCTTTTCTGTAACTTTTATTTAACAAATCTGAGCATGGGTTTCCACAGGCAAAGTTTTGGTTATTAATCTGCGTTTTCAATGTATTATTCTTCCACCTTGCTTTGCTAGTGCCACTAAACTGTGAATACAAAATTATATAATTATTGTCACTGGGAAAATATGTATCATTATGACAGTTGAATATGACTAGATGCATTGCACTCCCTGTATCCTTGCTGTTGAATGACAGTTGTCATTCAACAGCCAGGATACACAGAGTATATGCATAAAGTTATATTTAACGGTCAATGACAACTCTTATTCAATGAGTAATTATATCTATCCAACTGTTTTCTCACTGATTATTAGCTGTCCTCACAAGAGGTACATCTATCAAAACTTCATGTTCATTTCAAGATAAGGTTATGGGTAATGGGAGATATTCACAGTGCAGAATTCTGCATTGCTAATGTAAATTTCTTGGAGAAAAATTCTTCAAAGTTGACAATATGCTTTTTGATGCTGGATACCTTATGCAGCAGCATTTCATATGAAGAAATCATATGATTTCTTCCTTATTGTCATGATGAAGCAACTCGACTTATAGCAATAGCAACAGTACTTAGACTTATATACCTACCACCCCATAGTGCTTTACAGGATCAAATTCCAGATTATGGGCTGCCTGTAATACTGCATTGTAACCACTGCACCACCAGGGCTCCTATAATGAATGTCCTATTCCATAGCAACATTTAGGAAATGTAGAACCTGCAGTCCATTACTAGAAAGCATGTTTGGTGTAGTGGTTAAGGCAGGAGACTAGGAGTTCTAGTCCCACCTAAGGCACAAAACTAGTCAGGTGACCTTGGGTCACTCGCTCTCTGTTGACTCTAGGAAAGAGACAATAGCAAAGCCTTTCTGAAACCTTGCCAAGGAAATTGCAAGGAAGTGCCCAGGCATTGCCAAGAGACAACACTGACTAAAAGGCACCAAAATAAGCAAGCAACCCTCTCCCCATACAAAAATAAACATGTATGGTATTTTCTATTCCAACCGGTATGAATTTGGACGATCTAAGCTCTGTCATTCATTTCACAGGATGCCTTTGCTGCATCCTCCTAAATTCAACCTAGCTATTCCAATGTTTTCCTTGGTCATTTCTGTGTATATATGCATAGAAGATAACTTCAATTCTTAGCAAAGTCTTTGCTTCGGTTCTTTGATGTGCCATTTTTCTAGCATTGCTGCCATAAATTAAGCACTTTTCTGAAAGATTTGTATATATATAGTAAAAAAAAAATCATTGAAAATCATTGCTTAAAAGAAACCAAGACAGACTATTGTAATATAAGATTTCATTTAAACCGCACTATCCTTGGCTTTCTGATGGGATAGACTGTATATTCTGGAGAAATGTTCACTGAAGTTTCAAGCTAAATGTGCTTTTGTCTTACACCTGGAAGCAAATTTGGGTCCCAGGCTCAGACTGAGTCAATCATTAAACATTATGTAACCCTAGATAATGGATGGGTATTGCCTATCATGATTGGCTGTTGCAAGGAAGGAAAATTGCAGCCTGTAAGAAGGATTCTCCTAGTTTTGCATGTATAAATTTCTAGTTAGGTTGGGGTATATTATACCATGGAGGTTTCAGTATAGTTTCTTAGCCTTCTAAGTAAGCACTGGCATTAGCTCTTCAGAGCATGCAATTTTTAAGCTGCAAAACTCCATATTAGTTTGCATTAAAACCAATCTTGAGCTGATTTGAATTTTGGTATCAATTCAAAAATTGATTTGATGATGTAGTTTGCTTTAGAAAATTGACACAATTTGATTTGGATTTTTGAAGTGCATTTGTGCATGCTATCATGGAAACCTGAGTGAATGCCATTTATTATTTATTTATTTATTTGTCAAACATGTGCAAGATAACAAGTATAGGTATGAACATAAACATGAACAAAGAAAGCAAATATAGATAAATGGGGACAGTAAGACAGGGACTGTAGGCACGCTGGTGCACTTGTGCATGCCCACTTTAAGGACCTCTTAAGAATGGGGTGAGGTCCACGGTAGACAGTTTGTGGTTAAAGCTGTGAGGGGTTGAGGCTGTCACAACGGAGTCAGGTAGGGTGTTCCAGGCGTTGATCACTCTGTTGCTGAAGTTGTATTTTCTGCAGTCGAGTTTGGAGTGGTTTACCTTAAGTTTGTAATGGTTGTTTGCCCATGTATTATTGTGATTGAAGCTGAAGAAGTCATTGACAGACAAGATGTTATAGCAGACAATTTTGTGAACAACGCTTAGATCAGACTGCAGATAGCACAGTTCAAGATTGTCCAAGCCCAAAATTTCAAGCCTGGAGGCATAGGGAATACTATTCTGAGTAGAGGAGTGGAGTACTCTTCTTGAGAAATACCTTTGAACCCACTCAATTGTGTTAATGTCCAATATACAGTGTGGGTTCTAGGTGGAGGAGCTGTATTAGACAATTGGTCTGGCAAAGATTTTGTATGCCCTAGTTAGCAATTCAATGTTACCAGAGAAGAAGCTTCGTAAAATAAGGTTAACAACTCTTAATGCCTTTTTGGCAATGCTGTTACAATGAGCTCCTCGTTTAACTGTTTAACTGAATCCAAGATGGATTAGTTATTGTAATAAGTTTCAAATGACAACTTATCTATTTCAAATTAGAATAATTCCAAAACAATTGGTAGATGTCTAACTCAGTTTGAATCCAAATCCAAGTCATGCAGTCTTATTAAATACAAGCAAAAAAACATTTTACTAGAAGCCCTACATTCATAAAGCAAACTCTTGTAAATTGAGTCATAATATGCAAGATCAGGCTGCTTGAGTCAATATGCAAGATCAGGCTACTCACTCCTATCAAATGGTATGCTAAAAGTCCATATATATATTTGTCAATCTTTTTGGTTATATTGAGGATGTTCCAGGAGAAGACCATTGCAAGGATTACTAGTTTGCCTTTGTTATTTGACAACATCAATATGGTTGCAACCATGGTTCACCATACATTCTTAAGAGCTACAAAGCAAAGCATACCACATGGTTGTATACTCCATCAGAAAGCAAAGTCTTCAAAGGAGCCTGAGGTCTCATTGAAGTGGTAAAATTAGATTGGGGCTGTACTATTTCCAAATGCTGATGAAGACATCTATGCAGGACTGTTTTCCCACAAAAAGACTTTTCTGTACATTGAAAACAACCATGTTGGGAAGAAAGCTAGATTAATCCTCTTTCCTAAATATTTTCTATGTGCAGCACTTTGTAAAAAATTCAGTCTTATGATTGCCATTGCTGTTCTAAAGAGGAGCAGCTCGGGTGGCGGCTTATAATTTTACTGGGATCCAGGCTACAGATTGAAGGATGTTCAGGCATCCTCTCTAAATATTTACCCTTATGCTATGTGATTCATTTCTTTATGTTATCTTGAAAGTGAGGATTTTAAGCTTTAAAGAATCACATGTATGCTCATGGTTAGCTGATATCAAAGGTGGGTGTTACCACAAATGCCCAGTTTGGTTTGTGTAGATGCTTATAAATGACCTCAGTTGTCACAATATATTCTGGATTGGCACAATAAAACCTTCAGATATGAATATTATTATGCTGAGACTCTGTTCAGTTTACGTGTTTCAGGTTCCTACATGTAGTTTTCATATAAGGTAGTCATTTATCTGAACGATTGACTTTATATTGACTGTTTCCTAATATGATTTGATTGCTTATTGTACCCTATGACTATTATTAAGTGTTGTACCTGATGATTCTTGACTCTTGATGAATGTATCTTTTCTTTTATGTACACTGAGAGCATTTGCACCAAGACAAATTCCTTGTGTGTCCAATCACACTTGGCCAATAAAGAATTCTATTCTATTCTATTTCTATTCTATTCTATTCTATTCTGTTTGTTTAGAAACTTTGCAAGCATTATAAATGTATTTTAGAACTAGTTCCAAGAATTTTATATTATAGTTATCTTCGACTTATAACTTTATTTTAGAAACAGTTATAACAGCACTGAAAAAAAGTAAGTTATGACCAATTTTCACACTTACCTACCACATGGCCACATGATCAAAATTCAGATGCTTGGCAATTGGCATGTATTTATGACAGTTGCACTATCCTGGGGTCATGTGATCACCATTTGTAACTTTTCCAGCTTGCTTCCAACAAGCAAAGCCAACGGGGAAGCCAGATTTGCTTAATGACTGCATAAGTCACTTAACAACTGCAGTGATTCACTTAACAACTAAAAAAAGGTTGGGTTTTTTGCTTAACATTGTCTGTTTTTGCTTAGCATTGGAAAATTTGGGCTCAATTGTGGTTGTAAGTTGAGGACTACCTCTATCATCTGCCTGCATTTATAATAAGATTTCATGTGAAGTTATAGCTGCATAGGCTCTGCCCCCTCTAGTCTTTATTAGTGTTTTTTTAAATATTCAACCAGTCCACCAAAACCCTGTATCCTCTTACGTATGAAACAAGTCTTTTATACATATATATCCATTGCATCTTTTTAATGTTGAAGTCAACTGACTTAATAAGAGGGAAAAATGTCTGCTAAATTATGGGAACTAAGCCGGGGTCTTCAGTCTATTGTATAATTGATGAGAAATAGGTATCCTCCCATCCTCAGATTCTGTTCCAGTTAGGTTGTCATTTTGCATGCCCGCTCTTGCAGAGATTCCTTGATCGTCCCTGCTTACTTCACTAGCTGACATTTCAATCATTATTAATTATGCTTCCATTTTTACAGCTCATTCTTTCTTTTCTCAAAGAAAAATATTGATTTGTGGAATATCTGGAGCATGAGTGGACCAGATACATCCTTTGTTCTGCCCCTGTGTGGCCCCTCTTTTTCGCATTCCCCAGAGACATGGGATATGCTGGTAACAAGCCACCAACATAATCCCCCGTCCCTTAAAAAAACAAACCTCCTCCCTCCGAGTGAGATTCAAGGTGCTTGTGTTAACATATAAAATCCTGCATGGCTTGGGTCCGGGGTACTTGTGGGAACATCTCCTGCCACCATCGACATCCCTTTGTCCTGTACACTCCCACAGACAGGGCCTCCTTGGGGTGCCATTGGCCAGACAGTGTTGGCTGGCGACCCCCAGGGGTAGGGCCTTCTCTGTGGTAGCGCTCACCCTGTGGAACCAACTCCCTTTGGGGCTCCAATTGGCCCCGGATCTCCATTCCTTCCGCTGTGACCTGAAGACCTGGTTTTTTCAGCAATCCGGCCTGGACTGAAGTGGAGTGGGATGGGTTTTTTAATTGTTTTTAGATTAGTTTCTGGATTTTAAATTTATTGGGCTTAATGTTTAATAGTATTTTATCTAATTTATTTGCATTCGTATTTTAATGTTGTGAGCTGCCTGAGTCCTCAGGGAGAAGGGCGGCATATAAGTCCAATAAAATATAATATATATAAATATAAACCTCTCCTTCAAAAACCTGGAAAAAATATACCATTTTCACTATGGTGAGATCCCCATGTCACTCACCAACTACTTCAGTTCTTAGCCATTACAATTAAAAAAGAGAAGTACAATCCCATCTATAAAATGTTACCTTTTCTTTGGTATAACTTGTCTTCTTGTGCCATGGTCTCTTTAAGTATCCGATGGAATCTTTTCAGAATTATGCTCAAATGCAACTATCAAACATTAGAAAATAACAAACATGTAATGCAATAATATATGAAGTTTATTAATCCATTGAATCAACATCTGACAATATCCTTTTTTAGGGTAAGGCAAGTGGTCTAGCTGTTAAGATACCAGGCTAGAAACTAGGAGACAGTGAATTCTGATCCTGCCTTAGGCATGAAAGTCAACTGGGCAATCTTGAGACAGTCACTCTCTCGACCCAGAATGCCAGGCTCAGGCAGCAAGTCAGTCACTCAATCCAATAATCAACCATTGGATCAATATTTGGTTGATCCGAAAAAAGGTGGACCCTGCACTTGCAGAAAAATACTAGGAAGAAAAAAAATAATTTTATAGGTTATAATAAATTTAGACAGCAACCTTTATTGAAGTTAAAAAATATTTTTAAATTCCAGAGTCATAAATTACTTAGTAGCCTACCTACATCATTGAATGAACAGCTAAATTTCAGAGATTAGTGACAGTAAAGTGTTGGGGTAGGAGGTTGCCATGCCATCCAAATTCACAGACTCCCTGAAATCTATCCACTGATCCTCAAGGGGTTAGACAACCCCAGAATAAGACTCCCTGTTTTAGATGTTAGCCTAAGTATTTCTAATTCTTAAGAAGGTTTACTTCCAATTTTAATCCAGGCAAGGTTTCATTTTGTCCCTGTTTCAGAAATGATGTATGTTTAGTTTAATGAACAAATGTTCAATGGTAACTATCCTCAAGTTACCATAGTTGTCAGTGGTACCCATTCCAATTATTTGCAATATTGATATTGGGGGAAATCTGCTTACCAACAGAATAAACAACATTGGTGTGAAATACAAAGGATGAAAGTCCATTTAAAAAAAAAATACTTAATCATTCTCAGACTCTTAGCCCACAGAAGATCTCCTGCCATTCTTGCTCAAGATGGTAGAGTTCAAGATCAAATTGCTTGGGGTTGTAGGATGAATCATGGCATCACCACATGACTGCTTTGCCAGGCACACCTGTGCACCTGCTCCTTTCCCATGAAAGGAAACTCTATCAAAACTGTGATATGATAATAAACAAAATACAGTCCCACAACCAAGCACAGAATTACAGCTCCAGCTTGGTTTAATCCCAAATTATCTCCTTTATGCACATCAGCAGCAGAGAATCATTTGGTTTGTGTGATTTTTGCTTTGGTTTTCTTTGGTGGGGAGTATTGGCTCTGTTTCACTGTGGGATCCTGTCATTTAATGCAGCCATTATTTTCTGTGTTTTGTGGGGATATTTTCAACTGGCTGTTTTACAGTAATTGCTTTGGCCATCGACTCTGCCATGTTTCAATCTGAGTACAAAGCATAAATTGGTTGGATTTTCTGTAGGATGGGTGTATATTTTGTCTTGTTACATACATTGCTCCATTTGTAACATTGGTCTTTTACCATGTTTTACGGCAATAGCAATTGCACTTAGACTTATATACTGCTTCACAGTGCTTTAGTCTCTAAGTGGTTTACAGAGTCAGCCTATTGCCCCCAACAATCTGGGTCCCCAGTTTACCCACCTTGGAGGGATGGAAGGCTGAGACAACCTTGAGCCGGTGAGACTCGAATTGCCGAACTGCTGGCATCCGGTGGTCAGCAGAAGTTGCCTGCAGTACTGCATTCTAACCATTGCGCCACCATGGCTCAGTAGGAGCAAAGACATGATTTCTTTGTCACCTGGAAGAAAATGAATTCAGAATTTGAAGAAAACAGAAAAGAACAATTGTTTTAATCAGAGGCAATTTGACTTTTGTAGCTCTGTGAGGTGGTGAGAGACTAATGCAAAGCTCAAAAGTGTGGTTATAACAATCTATGGTTATGGTTAAAGCCAGCAAAATGTATAAGCCTACTTTAAACGTGGTTCAGATTGGAGAATCTTACCTGGAAAGGAATCAGATGTTCAAATAAAACATAGTTGGATGAAGTAATCATTACTTTGAAGTAAATATTAATATAATGTTTAATAATATCAGTAGTTAATAATTAATGGTTAATAATATTACTGTTTTTTTAAATACTTCTTTTGAGAAATCAAGTGCACTGATGAAGTTACCTAGTGAGGTAATGAAACGTCAGCAAGCAAACAACCAAGCTCAGCACTAAGGACTCCACAGTTCAACCCTGAGCTACAAATATATTCTTCTATTGAAACTTAACTGTATCATGAGAAAAGGTGGCATATAAACTTTGTAAATAACTGTATACAAGATTTGGTATCTGCTTGTCTTGGGATGTAGGGAGCTAAATGATCATCTGCCCCTGCATGCATTCACCCAGCCTATTTGGGGCTTTTTTCATCTGCTTGTTCCCCTATAAAGCCAGGCTGTTATTCTGAAGAAATTAGCCTTTTTGGGGGACTGCTCCCATTTTGTAACATTTCATACTTCTCAAGGTTGCCCAACTCCAATTCTTCTTGTTCTCAAGCATTAGGCAAAGACTTAGCTTTCGTTGGCTTTGGCTGACTTTCCTTAGCTGTTCTGTCCATCTGTTTTGTTTCTGTCTCATTGATTTATGTTTTGCAGGTACATTGAGCCTGTTAATCATTATTTTAAACATATTTTCATCCTGTTTTTAAATAACTTTGTTAGCTACTCTGAGTGCTTTTTAAGCAGAAAACAGAGATTAAAATGTTAATAAATGAGTTTGTCATTCAGCGACTGCATTTACTGTAAATGTCACAATGTTAGGAAAAGTATACGAAATATTTCAAATCTGAACGGTTTTTAATCCAAACTGCCAGTTTTAAGCTCAAAGCTCCTCTGAAATGTGTTTTCCAACCACTGTTTCACCCTCAGAGTAATGAGAAAATTACTAACACTTGCACACTCCTGTAAGTCAGGATAATGGCTTAACCAGGAATGCATTGGCTTATGCCAGCCAGTTCTTCCAATAGGTGGAGCATCATTGCAGTGTGATGCTTTCAGCTTGTTTGTTTACTTATTCACCAATTTATTTAAAAACCACTCATCCCCTTCACAGACTGATTCTGGGTGGGGTACAAATATAATATTAAAAATATTTTAAAAATCATATAATGCTTTTAAAAAGCAGAGTTTTTAAAGTTAAAAATTAATTTATACGTTTATAGTTTTCATTTTTTGGAAGTTTCATCTACTTAAAAAATTATGCATACATACATACATACATACATACATACATACATACATACATACATATACATACATACATACACACACACATGTATGTATGTATGTATGTATGTATGTCCTGACAAGCAGAGTTATAGCTAACAGCTCTCCAAAAGTATGGGGAGCCATCAGGTAGAATTGACATGCTGGTAGACTGTTTTGCTTTTTTTTTCAGTATTTATATTTTAGTTTGACTTAACTAGTTTTGTCTTTCAATTTGGGCCTCATTGTCATCTAACAATTTAGGTCTGTGAAATAGCCCTCAACTCATGATGTTTCATTTAGCATTCTTTCTGTCCTCATCATTAATTATACTGCAGGGACTTATTGTATTTATTTGTTTACTTGTAACATTGGTGTACCACTTTACTCTAAAAGCTCTAAGTGGCATATCTATCTATATGCAAGTGTTACATATTATGTTTGTACCCCATAGTGATGAATTAAAATTTGTAAAATACAGTATTCCTTTCTCTCTATTGCTTAATATAAAGTTAAATTTATTCTGGACAAGTGTTTGCTGCTAGACTAATAATCCCAGCTTGCATGTCATGTTGTGACTTAAACAGGGTGATATGTGCAGCAGAAATATTACTGGATTATTGACTCCAGAATGTTAATGTTTTATTTCAAACACAGCTGGTGAGACATTTACCCACTGGACAAATATGTAGCAAACATTCATTGAGCCAAAGAC
Organism: Naja naja; assembly: GCA_009733165.1. Taxonomy (NCBI): domain Eukaryota; kingdom Metazoa; phylum Chordata; class Lepidosauria; order Squamata; family Elapidae; genus Naja; species Naja naja. The sequence continues at coordinate 101,589,664 of CM019149.1, read as the reverse complement.
CCATTGAAAGGAGTAGATTTTTAAATAGGAAGAAGAAGGTGTGTTGGATTATGTTCGCCACCTTGAGTTCTTTGTAAAAATAATAAATGCTGGATGCAAATAAATAAATATGAAACCCAATCTTATCCTTGGGTGTGAAACATAATAACCAATGAGTTGAGTGCTTTACAACCCTCTCAAAGCAGTTTACAGAATCAGCACATTTCCCCCAACAGTTTGGGTCCTCATTTTACTGACCTTGGAAGGTTGGAAGGCTGAGTCAACTTTGAGCCAGTCAGAATCAAACTGCTGGCAGTCAGCAGAATTAGCCTGCAATACTGCATTCTAACCACTACACCACCACTCCTGCTGAAGAAGTTGCAACTTTGGTACAACTTCTGTTCCAATTCATTAATAAGTACCAGCACCATTTAAAACGATGATTCTTTATCTATCTATGCCACTCTATGTCACCTTGACAGTTCTAAGGATTCTTTCTCTTGTCCTCAGAGCCTCCCAAGCAGCTTTGGGAAGGCCATGGAAAACTGTCAGGAGAAGCCTAATGACATCTGCTGACATCTTCTGAAATATCATTTATTGGATTGAACTTCTGGATTTTTTGCTGCTTTGTGACTTTTCAGTAATACAAACATAACTTTGAAGGTCTATGGAGATTCTTAGTCATCTGGGTCATGGTTATCCCAAAGGTGCTTTTTTTCAAGAGGCAACTGGACTTTCTTGTTTTTCTTTGAAGACATTTCACTTCTCATCCAAGAAGCTTCTTCAGCTCTGCCTGGATGGTGGGGAATGGAAGATTTATACTCCTTGCAGACAGCTGGTCATTTGCATTCTTTTAGTGAGTCGTTCATAAAAGCATAGGAGATTAAACCCATCAGAACTATATTCAGCAGTCCATCTGCATTTAAAAGACAAAGACCACTCTTTTGAAAAGAGCAAAGGCCACATTTTGGACAGAGAAGAGCTGCTGGTTTGAAAGAGGGATCAAGGAGAACATCTATGTTAACATTGAACAGCCCTCTTTCAACAGAGGGGGAGGGATACGACATCATCTGTTTCCAATCTACAACAGAGTCCTTTCAACAGTTCCAAGAAGGCTCCACACCCATTTGCACCACTTAGCTGACTTTGATGACACAGATAAACCTCCAGATGACCTCAATGACTCTTTAAACCACTGGGATGAGGAGCCACCTAGATGGTTCCGCCCCAGATGCCTGATGGACCCCGAGAGGTTCCAGGTGGAACTGGGGTTTTTTCCCACTTCCCTTGCCCACAACTCTGCCGAGGACCTAGCGGCCGCTTGGCAACAGGCTGCTGGGGCTGCCCTTGACAGAGTTGTCCCCATGCGTCCCCTCAGGCGCCGTGGATCCCGGGTGGCTCCTTGGTATACTGAGGAGCTCCGGGAGATGAAGCGCTGTCAGAGGGGTTTAGAGAGCAGGTGGAGGGCCACCCGCTTCCAATCTGATCGAATCCAGTTAAGAGCCCATATTAGGACTTACCTGGTAGCTATGAGGGAGGCGAGAAGGTTCTATCTCTCCACCCTCATAGCGTCCACAGATAACTGCCCGGCCGCCCTGTTTAGGGCCACCCGCTCCCTCCTATATCCGGGGGAGGTGGTGGACCCTCTCCGGGGAAGAGCTGAGGAATTTGGTCAATATCTATCGGATAAAATCGCGTGGATTCGGGGTGGGTTGTGTTCCACCTTGCAGTGGTCTGAGGATCATGGTGCAAGCAGTCTGGCCGATGTGATCTGGACTGAGTTCGATCCTGTTTCCGAGGATGAAGTGGACAGGATTATGCGGCGTCTGAGTTCCACCACATGTTTGTTGGACCCGTGCCCTTCTTGGTTGGCTTATGCCGCCAGGGAGGTCACCTGCAGTTGGCTCCGGGCAGTGGTCAACGCTTCATTAAGGGAAGGTGTCTTTCCCTCCGCCTTGAAAGAGGCGGTGGTGAGGCCCCTCCTGAAGAAGCCTGCCCTGGACCCGACCGTGTTAGACAACTTTCGTCCAGTCTCCAACCTTCGTTTTCTGGTGAAGGTTGTGGAGAGTGTGGTGGCTCAGCAGTTTCCACTTTTCCTGGATGAAGCGGACTACCTAGATCCGCACCAATCGGGCTTCCGCCTGGTTTCAGCACGGAGACGGCATTGGTCGCACTGATGGATGATCTCTGGAGGGCCCAGGACAGGGGTTTTTCCTCTGTCCTGGTCCTATTAGACCTCTCAGCGGCTTTCGATACCATCGACCATGGTATCCTTTGCACGCCTCGGGGTTGGGAGTGGGGGGCACTGTATTTCGGTGGCTCTCCTCTTACCTCTCGGGGCGGTCGCAATCGGTGTTGATGGGGGGGCAGAGGTCAGCCCCGAGGGCACTCACTTGTGGGGTCCCTCAGGGGACGGTCCTCTCCCCCCTTTTATTTAATATCTACATGAAACCGCTGGGTGAGATCATCCGTGGTTTTGGGGTGAGATACCATCAGTATGCTGACAATACTCAGCTATACATCTCCACCCCAGGCCAGATCATTGATGCCCTCTCCGTGATGACTCACTGTCTGGATGTGGTACGGACCTGGATGGACGGAAACATGCTTCGGCTCAACCCGGCCAAGACTGAGTGGCTGTACATACCGGCATCTTGGTCCAGTCAGGAATGTCCATCGTTGACCATAGGGGGAGTGGTGTTGCCCCCTGTGGATAGGGCGCAGAATCTGGGGGTCCTCCTGGATGCGCGGCTCCAATTGGAGGAACAGGTGGGGGCTGTCGCCAGGGGGGCCTTTGCCCAGGTCTGGCTGGTTCACCAGCTTCGCCCGTTTCTGGACCAAGATGCCCTGCGTACAGTCACTCATGCCCTTGTCACCTCGTGACTCGACTACTGCAACGCTCTCTATTTAGGACTGCCCTTGCATACCATCCGGAGATTGCAGCTGGTGCAGAATGCAGCCGCGCGGGTGGTGATGGGAGTCACCCGATTCTCCCATATTACCCCCCTCCTGCGCGGCCTGCATTGGTTGCCGGTTGCACTCCGGGTGAGATTCAAGGTTTTGGCTTTAACATTCAAAGTCCTACATGACATGGGTCCACAATATTTAAGGGAGCGTCTCCTGCCGATATCGAGTGCCAGCTGCCCTGTGCGGGCACACAGGCAAGGACTCCTCGGGGCCCCGTCGGCAAGTCAGTGTCGGCTGGCGGTCCCCCGGCGACGAGCCTATTCTGTAGCGGTCCCCGACTTATGGAACGAACTGCCTCTGGACCTCCGTCTGGCCCCTGACCTCCGCACCTTCTGCCGTGATTTAAAGACCTGGTTGTTCGACCAAATCGGGCTGTGACTACCTCACCAGGGGCATGGGATAATTTTAAGGATTTTAATTTGGTTTTATTGGGCTTTATAATTGTTTAATCCTTTTTAAATATTTATTGTATTGTATGTTTTAACTGTGAGCCGCCCCGAGTCTTCGGAGATGGGGCGGCATATAAGTCCAATAAAATAAATAAAAATAAATAAATAAAAGAATGCAAATGACCAGCTGTCTGCAAGGAGTATAAGTCCTTCCATTCCCCACTATTCAGGCAGACCTGAAGAAGCTTCTTGGATGAGAAGTGAAACGTCTTCAAAGAAAAAACAGAAAGTGCAGTTGCCTCTTGAAAAAACAGCTTTGGGATAACTTTGAAGGCTTTGTTTAGTTCTGGCATTTGTCCTCTAGAATGATATCCCCTACCCTACCTCAAAAGATCTAGTTGACTCTAACTCTGATGATGTTCAGGAACTTTTGCAGGCTGATAGTTGAACCCTTCTTGGATAGGATGTTTCAGGCTACTTATGATTTCTTTTTCACTCTTTCCTCTTTATTCTTATTTTTTAAAGTAAGCTAGTCATTAGGAGTCAAGCAGCCTTTCAATTGATAAAATAAAATAATAAAAATTTTTTAAAAGTCTTATTTTCATATCATATGGCCACGCCATTTAGGATGAACCTGGATTTTTGAAAGGATATGATATCAGTCATTATTGAGAGCTAATCTCTTCTATGCAAATGGAAACTGAGTGAAAATATGTGCACATGCGCATGGTGGATTCTAAAAATGCTGATTTGAGTAGTTCTGATTGCTCATAAGAGGCCATGGTAATTTCTATCAGCAAAATGATAATAATTCAGTGATAACTAGCAACTGCTTTTTATATGAGAGTTATTTTACTCAGAAAAAAATGTAGGTGAGCCTGATTAAATGTAAAACATGTATTTCAGCCAGAACAGTGATTTATGTAAATTATTATTATTTTTTATTTCATCTCCTTTACTACTGCTAGTCTAGGAAGATTTCAGTCAATTATAGGGCTGGGTGGCTTTTTTTAAAAAAAAGGTTGCATTATTATCAGTGTAAGCTGCTTCTCTAGAACTAAAAACAGAATGTTATTTGTCTAAAACTAAAGCACTTACAGGTGAAACTCTAAAAATTAGAATATTGTGCAAAAGTTCATTTATTTCAGTAATGCAACTTAAAAGGTGAAACTAATATATCAGATAGACTCATTACATGCAAAGCAAGATAGTTCAAGCCGAGATTTGTCATAATTGTGATGATTATGGCTTACAGTTTATGAAAACCCCAAATCTACCATCTCAGAAAATTAGAATATTACATGCAATCAATAAAACAAGGATTGTACATAGAACAGTATCGGACCTCTGAAAAGTATAACCATGCAACCATGCAACCACTCAGTACTTCATTTGGGCCCCTTTTCCAGCAATTACTGCCTCAATGCGGCGTGGCATGGAAGCTATCAGCCTGTGGCACTGCTGAGGTGTTATGGAAGACCAGGATGCTTCAATAGTGGCCTTCAGCTCTTCTGCATTGTTCGGTCTCATGTCTCTCATCCTTCTCTTGGCAATGCCCCATAGATTCTCTATGGGGTTCAGGTCAGGCGAGTTTGCTGGCCAATCAAGCACAGTAATCCCACAGTCATTGAACCAGGTTTTGGTGCTTTTGGCAGTGTGGGCAGGTGCCAAGTCCTGCTGGAAAAAGAAGTCAGCATCCCCATAAAGCTCATCTGCGGAAGGAAGCATGAAGTGCTCCAAAATCTCCTGGTAGATGGCTGCTTTGACCCTGGACTTAATGAAGCACAGTGGACCAACACCAGCAGATGACATGGCTCCCCAAATCAACACAGACTGTGGAAACTGGACTTTAAGCATCTTGCAGTGTGTGCCTCTCCATTCTTCCTCCAGACTCTGGGTCCTTGGTTTCCAAATGAGATACAAAAGTTGCTCTCATCAGAAAAGAGGACTTTGGACCACTGAACAACAGGCCAGGTCTGCTTTTCTTTAGCCCAGGTAAGATGCTTCTGACGTTGTTTGTTGTTCAGGAGCGGCTTGACAAGAGGAATACGACATTTGAAGCCCATGTCCAGGATCCGTCTGTGTGTGGTGGCTCTTGATGCCCTGACTCCAGCCTTAGTCCACTCCTTGTGAAAGTCCCCAACACTTTTGAATGGCCCTTTCCTAACAATCCTCTCCAGGCTGCAGTCATCCCTGCTGCTTGTGCACCTTTTTCTTCCACACTTTTCCCTTCCACATAACTTTCTATTAATGTGCTTTGATACAGCACTTTGGGAATATCCAACTTCTTTTGCAATTACCTTTTGAGGCTTTCCCTCCTTATGGAGGGTGTCAATGATGATTTTCTGCACAACTGTCAGGTCAGCAGTTTTTCCCATGATTGTGATTCCTACTTAACCAGACTGAGAGACCATTTAAAGGCTCAGGAGCCCTTTGCAGGTGTTATGGCTTAATTAGCTGATTAGAGTGGGACACTTTGAGCCTAGAATATTGAACCTTTTCACAATATTCTAATTTTCTGAGATTGTGGATTTGGGGTTTTCATGAACTATAAGCCATAATCATCACAATTATGACAAATCACGGCTTGAACTATCTTGCTTTGCATGTAATGAGTCTATCTCATATATTAGTTTCACCTTTTAAGTTGAATTACTGAAATAAATGAATTTTTGCACGATATTCTAATTTTTCGAGCTTCACCTGTAATCTACCTCTTAAGTTCTAAGAAGTAGGTTAAAATAAAATGGGATCTACCTATACTTGTTTATTTTGTTGTTCAAAATTTAGCCATAGTCATACTATATTGCAGATAAGGATTGGTGATCAACGTTTGTATTCCACCCACATTCATTTAACTTCATGATTTTACTTTTTCCACACACATTTCTTAATTACACAATTTCACAAAAAGAACAGAGGTTGGAGTGCAGTGTATGCCATTCTGAGCTCCTGAATGAAAAGGGAGATATAAATCAAATCAATAAAGTTTTATCCTTAATAATGTCTGATTTTCTCAGTGAACACTCACTCCATGAGATCAAACCACCTTTATTCAGATCTGCATCGTAAAACACCGAAAAGAACTCTTTCCCCCCCATTCATTTATTCATGCTCTTTGCTCAGTTACATTTCAATTTACGGTACATTCCTTGAAATATCGTGGTCAACCCCATATGGGCCCATATATATTTATCTCTGCTGTCCATCATCATTTTGGTGAATTTAAATTTAAAATTGAATTTTAATTTTAAAATTACTTATTGGGCCTTTCTTTCATTGGGCCTTTCTTTCAAATAATGTGTAGTAGCAATTAGGATTGGCAAGAGACACATGAAAAATTCTGAATTTAAATCTGTAGTTGATGACACTGGTGGAGCCTTCTGGTAATGCAACCCCAAATGGGTGCAAATCCATTCAAGGCAAATCCATTATTGAGGAGAGGAAAGTCCTTACAAAGGCTATGTAAATACCAGAAGAACTATAGTTTAACATATGGCGATATAGTAAATGTGATCTCACTATATGCAATTCACTAAACATGAGATAAAAATTAAATATTTTTGTAATGGCAAAAAAACTAATCTTATTTAAATCAAAGAAAACATCAAAGTAGAAATTAAATATAGCAGAGTTAGAAGGAAAAATAAACTGAGTAAAAAATGAAGAAGAAAAAAGAAATTAAATAAAATTTGAGAATATACACACACGTCAAATCCACTTGAAACACCTATTTCTAGTGATTTACGCAAATGGCTGTTATCCTAATAGGCAAATGACAGTTAATGTGATCACTAGTTTTGAATGAATATCCACTTAATAGTAGGATTTTTCAAACAACTTTTCTATGTGCTTTTTGATTAAAGCAATTTCTTACATTGCTATATGCTAGTGATCATGATAAATAATGCACTTAATTTTTCAGTGTTTAGTGATGCCAAGCCTAGCAATTGTAATAAGTATCAGTTCAATTTCTGTTTCGACTAGCATATGCTAGGAAATATAGACCATAAATTAGCAGGATTTATTAGTGAAGAACTATTGGCTGGTTTTCCTGATTTCTTCAAAAGGATTAACTGGATATTTCCCCAAAAGATGGTAGTATGTGCCAATTTGTTCACAATATTGCCAATATCATGTAGAAAGGTTACAATTTCAAGTTCCAATCTTGGAAAAGAGAGAACTGTACCAAGTTTTTTTCCCTTCCTTCCTTATTCTCTCTCTGCAATGCAGTTGATCTGGCTGCAATTTTTGCAAGTGAGGAAAGCACTGTTGAAGAGAATGACAGTTCAGCTGAAGTGGTTTCCTTATCTTCTCTGGGCTGAGGAGCAGGCAGTGGCATTCACTTAGCATGACTGGAGCTAAGAGCAAGCCATAAAGCAGGCGACTCCAAACTTGGCAACTTTAAGACTTGTAAACTTGACCTCCCAGAATTCCTCCACCAGCCATGCTGGCTGGGGAATTCTGGGAGTTGAAGTCCACAAGTCTTAAAAGTTGCCGAGTTTGGAGACTCCTGCTATAAAGCAATATTTTTCAACCATGACCACTTAAAAATGTGGGGACAACAATTCCCAGCAAAACTGGCTGAGGAATTCTGGGAGTTGAAGTCCACACATTGTAAAGTGGTCGAAGTTGAGAAACATTCCCATAAGATTTTCTTTTTTTTAAAACAAGTTTTATTCAGTTTTCTATATTTTAACATCTCTTTTTAGTGAACAGCATGATTACAGGTTCCACATATACATACAAATATCACCATGGTTACATATTTGATTTTAATATTCAATTTCTAGTCTTAACAATATTTTTTATGCATTTTCTATTTTGTTATATTATTCCAAGTGCTTATGTCATAATTTAATTCACATATATTGACTTCATAGTTATTGTGCTATAAAACTTTTAATTGTCACATTTGTATAATCCACTTGAATTCTAATTAGTAACACTTCTTCTATAAATTGGGTTCCCCCCTTTAATATCAATTTTTTTTAATTACATTTATATGCCGCCCTTCTCCAAAGACTCAGGGCGGCTTACAATTTTTTTGGGATACAACCCAGTGTGCTCAGCAATAGCTGAGCAATTTAAGAGCACCACCTCAAAGTTACATATTCATTAATTATTTCCCCTTTTGAATCACATCAAATTTTTAGCATTTTATTACCTACAACTTTAAAATTACTAATCCCCTTTAAAACTACATAACATATGTAAATCAGATTCTGCATGGTTTCCCCTTCTTAATTCCATAAAATTTATCTATCATTTCAGAAAAGAAAAAGGACATATTTATCTACTCATTTGATCCTAAACCCTAATGCCAATTTCATTTTCAGCTCTCCTCCTATATTATTTCATTTATTTCAATCTATTTATTACACATATTCTATTAATTATTCCATTCATACTTAAACCAACAGAAGTGAAAAGGAAAATCAGCATTCCAACCCTCAAAAGTATTTCAATATATTTGATAAACATATTCCATATGTTTGTTGTATTTACCTCTTAAACATAAAGGAAGAGAGCATTACCAAAAAATAACAATTCTATTATCCATCTTATATGTCCCCATTTCACAACTACAAATTTATCTATATTATTCTCCAGCACCTTGCAAAATCCCCTCTCCCAATATCATTCAGCCATTATCTCTGTGTAAGAAATTTACCCCCATTTTTTTAAAAATTCCCATATTCCTTTAATCCCAAATCCTGTTTCTTCTCCCTTCTTTCCCCTAACATTTCCCCTTTTATTATTTCACTCCAGTTTTTAACCCCCTCTCTCTTTTTGGCTATCTTCCATCCTTCGAATTTCTTCTGATTCTTTTCCCCCTTTTTTATTTTCCGAATATTTCCCTTTTTAATCAATTTCTCAGACCTCCGATATTTATTCCCAATTCTTTTTCTCTTTCCTTCTGGATTCCTTTGTTCTCGATGGTGATTAAAGATGGCCCCTTCTGAAATTTGCTCCACCTCTTCTTCTGTACTTTGTCTTTGTTGTTCATACTCTGCAATTGCTTCTTCAAAAAATTTAAAAACGAAGCCCAAAGTTTCCTTGATGTTTCCTCTTTCCTGTAAAGTTTCCTTGATGTTTCCAAGTTCCATTTTTAGTGCCTGAAGAGATATTGCCATTTTACAATTTTCTATTTAATCCAGTTAGTGTCTTTAAAGTTAATTCCCAACAGTTCGCTTTTGTTTCCTTCCTCTCAACTTTTAATCCTCAGCTAGTCCAATACCAAGTCCATAACAAAATCAACAATTAATCCAAGGGCAGAATCTTCATATATCTTTCTTTACTTCAATATTTCAATTTTCCAAAACTCTTATTTTATTGTATCAATTTTCCTTGTATTTTTAAGAAACAGAGTCTTAAAAAAAAAGAAAGTCAAGTTAAATTTAACTCAGATGGCAGTCTTTGTTGTAACAAGCCCACACCTCCTCTTTTCTTTTCCTTCCCAGTTATTCAGAGCTTTTCAAACCACAGTCCTCCAAAAAGATCCAGTTAATATAAATTTCCTCTTTAGCAATCTGTAGTTCAGCTTAAATTAGTGCTTATATGAAATCAAGATATACTCATCCAAATTACTTGTGTAATTCTTCCTACAGCTTCTACCTCTCTCGGCTTGAAGCTCTGCTGCTATCAAAGACAATTCACACCCTTTTTTAAAAACTTCTTTCAATTCACCACTTTGAGTCCTTTCTTAAAAATACTTTGTAATGTTAATCCAGAGGGTAATTTCCACTTGATTATATCATCCCATTCCTCCTGCTGTTTGCTTCTTCTACTCTCTCCTGCCCGATGCTTATTCCAGTCTAATCCTCCCCTTCAGGGTGGCCATTTTGGACCACCGTTTCAGGCGTCTTTGGGAGGGAGCTTTGCCAAGCCAGGGAGGGGATTTGTGGCTCCCCTCTACCTGGCTGACAGTCTCCCATTACTCCACCACCCCTACGAGGCAGCTTCTGCCCCAAATCTAAAAGATTGAGGCTCTCCGATGCCAAAGCACGGACCAAAGCCGTGCACGATCGCGGTCAGCGGTCTGTCTTCAGGGAGGCTCAAAACCAGAAGTCCCTTTCCCATAAGATTTTCTTTGTGCTATGGCATGTAAAGTTATGAGCAGCAGGGCGGAAGTGGTTTCAGTTATCTTCTTCTGGGATGTTTTGTGCATTATCCATTCTGCCCTACAGTCTGGCATCCCATGGTAATTCCTCATTCAGATACTAACCACTCATACACATATGAATGCCTGTAGGCTACATATAAAAAATATGTTCATGAACAACTATTCATCAAATATATAACAAAATAAAATGCTATTGATCAAAAGGATTTCATTAGCACCAGTGTTGCCTGGTTATGTTTTGCTGGTTTTTGTTGTTTATTCAATTTCCCTTGAATACAACTTAATCACTGGTAATTTTGTTTGTTTGTTTGTCAAATTTGAATGGCTGCCTATCTCACAAGAAGTGATTCTGAGTGGTGAACAATAATCAACTAAACATAACAGTTAAAATACAGTCCCTATAATATATAACAATACTTATCAAAATATGTTTAAAAGTATGATATATAAACTACAGGCGTGCAGGCATGTCAGTTGTAGGGTCTTTTAAAGATGGTATTGGTCCCCTGGAGTGACTTCCAGAAATTCATGTAGATGTCTTGCCAACAATACAAAAGTGGTTGGGCATTCCTCTTTAAGCTGTTTTTTTCCCATCTAGTTAAAAGGCCCAGGATGATGCTTTTAGAAATCAGCTAAGATCATCCAGGTGTTAGCTTCTAACTGGTACTGTTGGTTGTGCCAGGTGCCATCCTCCAGGATACAAAAATACAGGAAATCTCATTGGGGAGGGGGTTGTCTTGAAGATTCCTGATTTCCTATATTAAAGAAATGTCAGAATTTTATCTGAAACTAAATAACTATTCTTTGGCTTGTAAAGACTACCTTTTTTTGGTTTTGGTTATGGGCAATAGGCTGCATTGAATGAAATTGAATATATTTGCCCAAACAATTAGAATTAGAATTAGAATTCTTTTATTGGCCAAGTGTGATTGGACACACAAGGAATTTGTCTTGGTGCAAATGCTCTCAGTATACAACAAAGAAAAGATACATTCGTCAAGAGTCAAGAATCATAAGGTACAACACTTAATAATAGTCATAGGGTACAATAAGCAATCAAATCATACTAGGAAACAGTCAATATAAATCATAAGGATACAAGCAACAAAGTTACAGTCATACAGTCACAAGTGGGAGGAGATTGGTGATAAGGAGTGATGAGAAGATTAACAGTAATAGTAGTGCAGACTTTGTAAGTGGTGGGACAGTGTTGAGGGAATTATTTGTTTAGCAGAGTGATGACGTTCAGGAAAAACTGTTCTTGTATCTAGTCGTTCTGGTGTGCAGTGCTCTATAGCATCATTTTTTAAAAGGTTTTTATTTTTTAAGACAAACATACACAGACAAAACATAAAAACATAAAACCATCTTTCACTTATATACATACAGTGTGTCAGTTGGTTACAAGTCTTTTGTGCTGTCTTCTCATAGTCCTTACTCACAGGTTATATAAGTTCACACATTGTCAATCTAACATATGCTTATATATTTATCAGTTATTAATCATTCATTTGACTAAACTATTATTCCATCATTTTATACGAGATATTCTAGATTTTATTATAAATTTATATTATGCTTTCGTCCAATGTTTATATATTTTGTATAATATTCTATATCAACCTATTAATCTTCTATTACAAAATTTCCTAGTCTATTTCATTACCATGTCTTTTTATCCAACCATTGATAAAACAAATCCCATATCATATAAAATTGTTTATCATCTTGTTCTCTAATTTCAAATGTCAATTTACTCATTTCAGCACAGTCCATAATTTTCTTAATAACTTCCTCCTGCATAGGTATTTTTTCATTTTTCCAATTCTTAGCAAATACAATCCTAGCCGCTGTTAAAACATTTACAATCAAATATTTCAATTCTTTATTGTATATTTCCAGTATAATTCCCAATACAAATATCTCTGGCTTAAAGTCTATATGTTGTTTTATCATTTTTTTCCAACCATGTGTGGATTTTAGTCCAATATCTTTTTTTAGCATCGTTTTGAGGGAAGGAGTTGAAACAGTTTATGTCCAGGATGTGAGGGGTCTGTAAATATTTTCACAGCCCTCTTTTTGACTTGTGTCATATACATGTTCTCAATTGAAGGCAGGATGGTAGTAATTGTTTTTTCTGCAGTCCTAATTACTCTCTGAAGTCTGTGTCTGTCCTGTTGGGTTGCAAAACCAAACCATACAGTTATAGAGGTGCAGATGATAGACTGAATAATTCCTCTGTAGAACTGTATCAGCAGCTCCTTTGGCAGTTTGAACTTTCTGAGTTGGTGCAGAAAGAACATTCTTTGTTGTGCTTTTTTGATGACGTTTTTGATGTTAGGTGTCCATTTTAGGTCATGTGATATAATAGAACCTAGAATAGAACCAATCTACTCTTACCAGTTATTGTTAGGGCTTTGTTGTTTTTCCTGCATTAGATTACCACAGCAGCCTTTCTGGAAGCATTTGAGTTGTTTACCTTAAACTTCGTGCATAAATCTCAGAACTTCAATAATTCATTTGGCATCCATACAGTTTTTTTTAATGGGTTCTCAAAGTCCGTCATAACAAACTGCATGCCCCATTTCGGAGAAACACAAGTTTTAAGTTAAGGCAAAACAGCGGCTGAGGCAAAACAACAATACAGTTGGTTGGCAATGTTCACTTGCACCCCATATATGGGATGAGGCAATTAACTAGAAAGATGTGACCCCAATAAAATGAGTTTCTAGAATATCTTTCAAAATTTTGGTACCTAGAACACTTTTTTCTGAATTGAAATTGGAGACTCAATTGACTATGGCAGCAAACAATGATTTTTTTCTAGACAAAAAAGTAATTCAAAGGTGCTTTTGCAAAAGGTAATTGGATTTGTTTTGCCTAGGAAAAATTCAGTTGCCTTTTGAAAAAGCACTTTTGGGGCAACCATGACCTGGTGCCTGAGAATCTCCATAGAGGTGAAAAAGTTACATTTTTCATTTCCTTTCTGTATTAGGGCAGAAAACATAGTAGTGGTAGAATACACACAGAATGTTCAGTCCCCAACCTATTTAAATAGTATGAATGCAAAAATATATCTTGCAGAATACCTGACAGTCAGAGAAAAGGAGCATTAGGCTAGATGGGAAAACAGTCTGCCCCTAGTATATTTGTGTGTCTTTTTACAAAGATTAAAATAAGCAAGTCCAGAAATTTCAATTTGGATCTAAACATTTCATTGAAATGAAATTAAAGGAATAGGCAGGCAGCAAGCAGACAACACTAGGCAATGCTTTCACAGGACATTGCACAGGATTGCATCACTTAGTGACAGAAATTTCCAGTCCCAATTACCATTGTTAAACAAGGACTACCTGTTCCGAATGAAAGCAAATATACATGTCCCAGGATAATGTTGCAGGATGCAATCTGGGTCAGTCACCGGGACTCGTCCTGGAGCCCATCTCTCTACCGGAATGTAGAGAGAAGCTCCCTGAGGATGGACTCTCTAGCACAAGTCCAAAAGCTCAGAAGACTAAAATCTGGTCTCGATGACCAACCCAGATTGGATTCTGAACAGGGGTGGGCTGCTGGGGGTTTGCAGGGGTTTGGAAGAGCCTCTAACTAAGATTCTGTGCAGTTCAGAGAACCCCCAAATCCCACTCCTGGCTGGCCCTGCCAGCCCCTGCCAGCCCCTCCCAGGAGTCCCCATGCAGCCTGTTTTGGATGCAGGTAAGTGCAGGCTCCAGGAGTGCAAAAATCAGGCCTCTCGGAAGTTCAGGAAGGCTGGAAATGGGCCCGTTTCCAGCTTCCAGAGAGCCTCCAAAGCCTGGAAAAGCTGTTTTCCCCCTCCTGGAGGCTTGAGGAAAACCTCCAGAGCCCAGGGAGGGCAAAAACACCCCCCTCCCCCAGCCATGGTGCAGGAGGCTGACTAGGCCATGCCCACCATGGCCACACCCACCCAGCAAACGGACAGAGAAAGAACCCTTTGCTAAAATTTTTGAAGCCCCCCCGATCCTGAACTACCTGTTCCCTTCCTGTTCAGGCTAAACTCACAGACCCAGTTAAACTCACAGACATTGGGACCCCAGATTAATAGGACCCTGTTTTTTACCCTGTTGGAAGTTTTCCCATGATCAGTTGAACATTTGAAAAAAGGCCGCTCTAACCAGTTAAATTTTGCTACAGTTAAAGAAAAACAAGTATTTTTGCAAAATTCCAGTTCAGTAAGATTCTTTGCATGCTTTATTATTACCCAGCATCTTTGTAAATAGGCCCCAAAACTTGGCTTCTGGCCCAGAACTTGGCTCCTAGCAATGTTCAGCAATGAAAGCCAAAGGAAGATGCACCTTGAATCCCGCAGATCAGTTTTTCTGAACTTTACTGACATATCAAATTTCATTTTCAATCATTCTCAGCCAAAACATATCTAGAAAACATTTAATTTGGGAATGGTTGTTTGGACTTTATTTTTCCACCACAATCAAATATTCATATTGCAAGGAATGTTTTCCCCCATTATTATTTGGTGTGCAATCAATGACAAAATAAATACAGCTTATTAGCAGAATGTTTCACTTTTATATTTAAATTAGGGGAAGCCATGGGCTCTTGGCAAGAGACCTCTGAAGCCCTTCACCAGCAAAAATTTTGTATCCCTGATGAACCAGGTGAAACTCGAAAAATTAGAATATCATACAAAAGTTTATTTATGTTAGTAATGCAACTTAAAAGGTGAAACTAATATATGAGATAGACTCATTACATGCAAAGCAAGATAGTTCAAGCCGTGATTTGCCATAATTGTGATGATTATGGCTTACAGCTCATGAAAACCCCAAATCCACAATCTCAGATAATTAGAATATTGTGAAAAGGTGCAATATTCTAGGTTCAAATGTCCTACTCTAATCAGCTAATTAAGCCAGAACACCTGCAAAGGGTTCCTGAGCCTTTAAATGGTCTCAGTCTGGTTCAGTAGGAATCACAATCATGGGAAAAACTGCTGACCTGACAGTTGTGCAGAAAATCATCATTGACACCCTCCATAAGGAGGGAAAGCCTCAAAAGGTAATTGCAAAAGAAGTTGGATATTCCCAAAGTGCTGTATCAAAGCACATTAATAGAAAGTTATGTGGAAGGGAAAAGTGTGGAAGAAAAAGGTGCAAAAGCAGCAAGGATGACCGCAGCCTGGAGAGGATTGTCAGGAAAAGGCCATTCAAAAGTGTTGGGGACTTTCAGAAGGAGTGGACTGAGGCTGGAGTCAGTGCATCAAGAGCCACCACACACAGATGGATCCTGGACATGGGCTTCAAATGTCATATTCCTCTTGTCAAGCTGCTTCTGAACAACCAACAAGCATCCTGGTCTTCCATAACACCTCAGCAGTGCCACAGGCTGATAGCTTCCATGCCACGCCGCATTGAGGCAGTAATTGCTGGAAAAGGGGCCCAAATGAAGTACTGAGTACATATGCATGCTTATACTTTTCAGAGGTCCAATACTGTTCTATGTACAATCCTTGTTTTATTGATTGCATGTAATATTCTAATTTTCTGAGATGGTGGATTTGGGGTTTTCATGAGCTGTAAGCCATAATCATCACAATTATGGCAATTCACAGCTTGAACTATCTTGCTTTGCATGTAATGAGTCTATCTCATATATTAGTTTCACCTTTTAAGTTGCATTACTGAAATAAATGAACTTTTGCATGATATTCTAATTTTTTGAGTTTCACCTGTAAATCCCATCTCCATTGCCATGTAGCCTGTCTGAATATTGCATCACTGCTGAAATGGCTTGGAGATGTAGGCATCTGACTTGATCATTTCAGCTTGTGGTTGATAGCTTTGGAAATAAAGTTACATATCTCATCACGTATGCCCATAAAATATGTTAATGCAACTCTTTGGGGTATGTTTTAATTCCTAGGGAATTAAATGGTAAAGCATTCAAGATCTAGAATTAAGATAAGACAATCAACTTTAATCTGAGCTCCTGCCTGAGGAGGTAATATGTTAGCAGTGCAGTCTGTCTTCTTTTAATGATATTTTATTTAATGCTTAATTGGGATTGTTCATGCACAATAAAGATGCATGAACATCTTTTTTTTGGTGTTTTCTTTTGGTGGGTGGGTATACAATATTTTGGGGCTCTCCACGGTAGCCTTTTGGCTTGTGATTTTCACTTGGCTTTCTTCAATAGTTGCAGTCACGTGAACCCACAAACACCATTAAATTCTTTTCAGGAAAATACTGTTTGGTTTTATTTCATTTCCTTTAGTCTGATGCACTTGGACTGATCTACAGATTTTTGTGTGCTATGTGCAAAGTTCTCTATGTACATTATTCTTATACTGTTATATTTAGGAGAATTTTGAGCAAATTAAATTAAGGACCTACATCCTAGACCCAAAGGTATAACTGTAGTTCAGATCAATAGTGACAATTCAGTGCTGTTTACTGAATGCAAGTCCAGGCAAGTGGGATCTCATGAGTGCTAGATTTGATGATCTTAGAGGAAAAGCTGCCCATATGATACACCTCAGACCTATATATGTTTTTGCTGGGGTGGAGGAATTCTTTATATATAGGAATGTATTTACTATTTTCTCCTTACAAACTACTCATGGCATCCAACAGAACGCATGAAATCTCATGAATATAGAGAAATATACAAAGGGAACATATGCCATGGAATCTAGTTTATACACCTACAGAACATGCTCCTGTCATCTATATGTTCAATACATGTGAGAAGACTCATTATGCATAAATCATGTTTTCCGTGAACTGTATGATGACTCATAACTTGATTAAATTATTCTGATCAGATATAACATTAAAATATATTCAGACTGTTTTTAAGAAAGTTCTGACTACATAGCAAAGCAGATAAATCTAAATAATTATGGAAGTAATAGTTTGTTATCCAGAATTTTCATTACTTCCTGCTTTGTTTGTCTTGTTCAAATGATTGATGAGTCTGGAATTATACCCATAGGATTCAGACTTGCTTGAGCTCATCCATGCCTGGTTGGCTGAAGGAGAACTGCTCATGTAACCATAAAAATGTCCTGATAGGTGAGAATTCTACATGCATGAAGCAATGGAATTGTAACA
The DNA here is from genome assembly GCA_009733165.1 of Naja naja. Taxonomy (NCBI): domain Eukaryota; kingdom Metazoa; phylum Chordata; class Lepidosauria; order Squamata; family Elapidae; genus Naja; species Naja naja. The sequence goes on along the minus strand of CM019149.1, from coordinate 101,572,100 downwards.
TTCAGTTGATGCAATATATTCAGTATATATCAGTTGCTAGAAAAACAACAGCAAGCAAAAACAAGGTTACACTCAAACCTTTCTGCAAGGTTTCCCAGAGAAATCTTGTTATCTCATAAGGAGCATCAGGCATTTTGGAAAGTGATAGAATAGTTGGGAGCAGATTTCAATTGGAAGAGGTTGCTTAACTGAAAGCCCTCTAATGACCATCCTTAGCATAGGTTTCTGGTGGCAATCATTGTTAATTTCCCACATCTGTGGTAGAGATGTGGGAAATTATAATAAGAGGCAGATGTGCCTTTGTGGTGCTGTTGAAAGTATCAAACCAGGAAACAATATTAGGGGACCCAATCAGGTGTGGGCCCTGCCAGGTTATTGGCTGTAACTTCTACCAACATGCACATGTACAATACATCTGATCAGATCTGATCTAACCTTATCTCGTCGCCCATTTCTGTTATGATTCTGGGCAGCATACAATGCACAACCTTAAAAAAAATACACATAATATGAAATACAATAAGAACATCTAGAGAAGACAATCACACTCTCACTAATCAGAAACTAATCCAAGGTCTGGGAAATGAACAAGGTCTTAAGACCTGTCTAAATAAGATAATAATAAAAACCGTATGCAAATCTCTGGAGAGATATGTTTCCAGAGGATAGGCATTACAACAGAGAAGGACTATTGGGGGATATTGCTTAATCAGTGGGAACCAGAGTGCATCAATTCTACTGGTTTGTGTAGGATAAACTATGGAACTATGCAACTATGGAAGAGAGGCAGATAAAACTGACAGTATACCTCACCCCTCTCTCTCCACTTGATCATAGAAAAAAGTACATACTGGTTGTTCACATACTATAACAATCAAATTTATTGTGGTTGTTAGTTCCCTGGTTAAGATAGTATTTAATAACAGGTTTATTTAATAATAAATCATTTTTCCAGGCATTTATGTTTCTAGAGATAAAGATATTTCTAGCTCACAGAATCTAAAGTTAACTAGGAAAACTATTCGATATACCATGTAAGTAATGATAAACTATTATTAGTGTGTTTTATGTTATAATTATTGTTATTACAAGGAACACATTTCAGCAAACACCCTTACAGTTAAGCTTTCTTGTGTTTTTATTTGCAGCCAAACAAAAAATATTCCCCAACTAGCATGTAGGCATTACAGGAAACAGCAAAGCCAATATAATACTTACTGTGAGGGAATGATTATTTATGTTCACTAGAAAGGTTGCAATACTTGAAAAGTTTACTTTGCTAAATATGATAGGTGTAATAAAAGGTGTGTGTTTGTGAGTGTGCGTTGGGAATAGTTCCAGGTCACATTTAGACTTCAATCTTTTCATTCTTTTTCAGTGAGAAGATGCCCCTCCTCATTATTGAATGAAGCTAGTAGTAAACATCTTTGCATTACTGGCATATGTGGTAGGAAGAATGGGAAAACTGTATCTATTTTTCTTGCTAAAGAATTCTCAGTTATTGAGAATAGTAGCAGCTCTGTTAATAATGGCACTTTCTCCAGTGAAAATTGTCCACATTTGCAATTTTTAAAAATTGTAGCCTAACTGGTACTGAACATGATTGAATATGTTGCAGTGTGTCCATTTCTATTAAGTATCTGTAGTGTATTTTAATATATTATGTAAATGGTAGTGTTATCTAATTTTCCTATACTCAGCATAATTTGACTGGTCTCTAGGCTCATACTGTACTTAAAATGCTCTCAGGTACACAACATGGCATGGCATGGCTAGTTCAGAATTGTTACTGTTTCTTAGGAAAAAGCTACTAAAAGAGTTGATTAGTTGCCAACTTGAAAGTGCAATTTCCTTTTTATACTTACTGTGGTTAAATTCTAGCGCATTTTTCCTCTCAACCCTCACATTGCTAACCGATTTTACAGCCTGTGCTCTAAAGTCTAAGTCTGGAAACTAGTTGTTTGTTATTTGTTGAAATAACGGATAACTCAGTTATTTCTGAAATAACTCTGTCTCTCAACAGATATTTTGTGACACAGTGTGAGACCATATTCCACAGGGAGATGTACACATAGGTCTTATGACTGGGGCATACATCTGCATGAATTTACAGATATACCATTTACTGGTAAATTTGTGATGCCCATACTGGACTTATTATTTGCAAAATAGTCACCTGATTCAGTACAGAGTAAGCACTCAGGAAAAACAGTTCCTGCATATGAATCATCTCTATTTAAGAAGCAAAAGGTTTTAAAAGCTTCTAACTTAAAGAGAGATCCACACCCATAGTAGGAGTCTATAGACCTTCTACTGAACTTGATAATCTCCCTTCTGACATGTATAGGGGATGTTCACTCGGTGCATTTTCTTTCCCTACCCATTAGACCATCTGGTTGGTGAAAAAAACAAAGACTTTCCACCTGTTTCTTTTACTGACAGTGGTCAAACGACAAATGCTGACTCAAGTTGAACTAAATAAGTGCATGCATACAGAAATGATGTTTTCTAAGAAATGATATGCTGTATAGATGGTTTGTCATGCCAGTTTTTTTTTTTAACTTTCCAGTCCTGCCTGTAACCCTGAGAGATATTTTGTCATCCGGCCAATAACAAGTCTGACCAAGCTAAATTTCTAAGCCCAAACAAGGTCAACCATGTGCTGCCACCTGCTGAACCATTGTTATGATAGCACCTTGAATGAATCAGATATTAGAACTACTTACAGTGTAATGTTAATGAAGATGAGAAAGGTTTATTATAGGAGCATACAACCTGTGGCCCCTAAAAGCCTACACATAGCCCCCAGAACACTTCTGAAACTGTTGCAAAATTGTGATTTTTAACCTGACAGAATAGAAAAAATAATTATATACCCAGGGAATGTTGCATTAACTCTACTAGTAAGTGTTGCAATTACATTAATTTTAATGTATTTTTGCCCTTGGCCTGAAAAACTTCATTATTATAAATCTACCCATGATAATGTGAGAAATTTTCTTTGCTGCCTGTTTCACAAGATAGTAGAAACTTCCAGATTCCAGAAGCTCAATGTGATAATAGCTGGGTTTGATGCTTCTCATATGTGGACTATTCAAAGCTACAACCTGTCAGTTAATTACAACGCATACTGTCATGTTAATTCAAAGCCTCCACTAAGTTTGGACATCATTTTGTTATTCATTAATGAATGATCAGTGAAGCAAATCATCTTGGTTATTTGGATATTTCACTCAAACCATCCTGCTGAGTGTGAGATGACTCAAGAATTTCATTATTTGACTTGGTGCCAGACTTTTGTTGTTGATGTTTATGGTTTTAGCAGTTATAATGTTGTTGTATGTTGTTTTAATTCTTAATTGGGAGTCACTCAGAGTGTAGTATAAGATGGACAGCCATGTAAATATTTCAAATAAATAAATACAATTACCCAGGCTGACTGAAGGTATGGTATTGATTATGAAAAAAAAAGTGTCTGTCTGTTTTCAAAAAGAAAATGGCAGGGTGAATAAAACTGACCCAAAGAATTGTTGAGAATTTTTTATAGGGAAAAAACAGTTTCAAGTTTGCTACATATGTTACTATAGATTTTACACCACCTGCTTCTGAATACTTTTTTTTCTTTGCCTCCTTCAAAATCAATTTTGGCATTTTACATTTGTACCTAATTGATGTGGGGGATTGGAAATAGATTAATTCCATGGGTATAGATGGTGTTTTATATGCTCTTAGCCTTAGTGTTCAGTATTCCTCCATTCAATTGCAGTACTTTAATAAAAGAAAATAGTGTGAGTCAGGATTGAGACTATTTGCCCTGGGATCCTGTCAGCAATAACTCACTTTATATCTAAAATAGATAACTGATAATAAAACATAAGGACATCCTTTGTGGAATGGATTTTTAATTAAACTATCTAACTAAATAGGCACTCAAGAACTTGTGACCTGTGAAGCTGTGTCAATCAGTTTGGTATAGTGATTAAGGTACCAGGCTAGCAACCTGGAGACCATGACATCTAATCTGTGATAGGCACAAAGGGCCAGTCACTTTCTCAGCCCCAGGAAGGAGGCAATAGCAAACCACTTTCCAGAGCTTGCCAAGAAAACAGCAAGGACTTGTCCAGGCAATCCCTGTGAGTTAACACTAGCTAGAAGGCATGCACACATGCACACACACACACACACACACAAGTGTAGGAAACTCAAAGTTTATAATTCACATTATAGTTACAATGTCTTATCCTTACACAGGACTCCTCATTATCCATAGTATATATTCATTTTTGTTGGTTTTAATAAGGACGTTGATCAGTTCCTTGCTTTAGTTTTAGAATATTAACAGCCTTATTGTTTCTAGCCTAACTTTTCCTAACTCAACTATCATTATTATGCATTGTGTTGTTGTTGTATGCATCTCTCTCTGTGTATTTATATTGGAAGTTTACCTACAAACCAAAGAATAGAACATGTATGCATTACTTTATAAAAATGTAGCACTAACTATAGTAGTATTCACTTATCCCAAAGTCTATGGATATTCTCAGTCATCCAGGTCACGGTTGTCCCAAAGGTGCTTTTTCAACAGGCAACTGGACTTTCTGGTTTTTCTTTGAAGAGGTTTTGCTTCTTATCCAAGAAGCTCCTTCAGAGCTGAAGAAGCTTCTTGGATGAGAAACGAGATGTCTTCAAAGAAAAACCAGAAAGTCCAGTTGCCTGTTGAAAAAGCACCGTTGGGACTTATCCCAAAGCTACCTTTACCAGCAGTAAAAATCTGTCCACTTTTCTAATAAGCACACTTGCTAGAACATCAGCCAAGTTAAATAAAAGAAAAGCTAGTGATGCTGGAAATTAAGTCTTCAATCTAATTCATTCGGTATGAAACTCTTATCTTCATTGAGAACAGAAATAAAATTTAACTTTGTAAAATGCAGCCATTTAATTCTTACTTGCTTGCTTCTGAGAAGTCTTTTGCACTTAAAATGCAATTTAAAGCCATTTATTGAAGCTTTTTTAAAAATCAGTATTATTAGCCAGCTGTGCTGTGTGGGTAAATAGACCAAAGGCTGAAAAGGCCACATTGCAAATTGCTGGGGTAGTGGGGGATTTTTATCAATCTGAGAGCCAACTTGCATCTGAGGATACCTCATTAGACTCCTCTACCTCACATATGATCAGTGAGTAGCATCAAAAAAATTCTCTCCTTCTCCAAAGGCTCTATCCTTATTTGTACCCTATGAATATCATTAAGTGTTGTACCTTATGATTCTTGATGAATGTATCTTTTCTTTTTATGTACACTGAGAGCATATGCATCAAAGACAAATTCCTTGTGTATCTAATCACATTTAGCCAATAAAGAATTCATTCAATTCATTCATTCATTCATTCATTCATTCATTCATTCATTCATTCATTCATTCAAATAAGAGAGTGGAGTCATTTCTGTCCCCAAATACTTCTGAATGCAATTTTGCACTGATTTAGGATGTCCACGCCATGCATAAAGTTCTTTAAAATAAGTTATCTAGCACTCCTTACCTGGACGGTCCAGCAATCTGGCTTTCAGGGAAGCAGGGAAGTTGATATGTAATTGTTGTCCCATTCCTTTCCTTGACATGCTATACTGCATTTGGCACAAGAAGAAAAAGTAATGTTGCTGTTCTTCTCTTTAAATGTGGTGAAGTGAAGGCACATACTTTAGCAGTTGGCATGAAATCGACTTGAAACAGCAGCAAGAGACAAGATACCTTGACTAGTGGAAGGAAGAGAGCCAAGGAACGATGGTGGGCTAAGATGAAAGCCGCCTGCACCTGGATCAGAAATTAATGTTGCAGAACTATTTTGGCAGTGCTTTCTCTGGTGCTGCAACCAAGCTGAAATTAATCAGCACTGTGCAAGGAAAAATAAGCGGTCCATTTACTTTTACCAAAATTGATCCAGTGATGGAGGAGAATATATAGTTACTCTTCCTCTCAGCAGGCTTTGAGGGAGAAAAGTTGGGAGGGATTTCATGGAGCTTCAGAAAGGTCATCCTGGACATACTGCATGAAAAAGAATTCCTCTTGCCACCTTTTGGCAAGGTAATATTTAGGTCATTATTATCATGGTCCAAGGAGCTTGTCTTTTGATTAATCTGAACATGGGATCTCCAACTTCTGTATTTTGGATCAGACATACTCTGATGCTCAGCTATGATACTTAGCTTTTCTCTAGAGAAATTTTTGGAATGAGTTGGATTGTCTTTTGACAGCAAAGCCCCAACTTTGCTGTCAACCTTACTAGATATTCTGTCCCAATCAATGACATGTAAAAATCTACATATGAGTACAAAACTACATGTACATAACTATTTCATTGGACCTCATTTACCTATGGTTTATACAGAGATATCAACAGCTCTATGCAAATGTAAACTGAATGCCTGGTACCAGATGTTGGTTTCATGCAATTTGTAATATAAGTGGCATAGTCCATGGCTGCAGTTTCCTTCCCAATTCATATGTTGATGAGAAGCTAATCTGAATATGTCATCCATCTTCTCCATTTTCCACTTTTTCTTTTCTCTGGAAATTTACATTTTTAAGCTCCTTGAGACAGTAAGTTAATTTTTCCATTTCGCTAATTTTTTTTCTGCACCATTTAGTATACTATGCACAATGAAATGTGGATTGCTTGATTGGTTGGTTGGCTAATTGATTGATTGATTGATTGATTGATTCATTGATTCATTCATTCATTCATTCATTCATTCATTCATTCATTCTTCAGAAAGTCCTTTTATGCCCTTTTCTCCCTTAACTTTACAGACTTTGTTTCATCTTCTAACCTTCATTTCTCCTTCTTTACCCTTCATCATAGAAAGATGACTTCATTCTTTATTCCTTGCTGTCTTGTAAACTTGACATATTATCAGAATGATAGTATGATGTTCCTGTCTTGAGAGAGTACCTTAGTACTTGTTTTTTCTTGAAACCTTCAATGTATTTCCTCTGGTCCTCATGCCCTGTTTGAAACAATAGATAACTAAGCCTAAATCCATGTGTCTGACTTCTTCTTCTGTTGCTTTGCCACATATCATTATAAATTCCATGGAGGAAAAACTTGCCCTCTTTTACTTTTCAAGGTACTGTGCACACTGACAGCATGGGAGGAACAGGAGCTGACATTGAAATCAAGCTCCAAGATCATGGAGTTCAAACTGTAGTATACAAATTCAACCCTCTGGGATTCTTAGTGAAAGAGGAGCTGTAATCTCTTCTGCTTTGCTGTGGGACCCTACAAATGAATACAGATGATGGGTTATGCAAACACTTGAGAGAAGAAATTGGAGCATACAAAGAGAATGTGGTAGTCCAACTAAAGTACAGCTTGCGTTTCATTAAAATAGGTCTGTTATCTGAAGCAAGATGTTGGCTAGATATGCGGCTCCGAACATGAGAAATAGAGTGGTTGACTATTTTCCCTTAAACTGCACCTTGCCTTGATTGAATGCCAATTTTGGTTTCAATCTCACCTTTCCATCAATTCATATGTACAGCACATTTAGCTTGGCTCATGACAATTATGTTTTCTCCAATACCTTTGATGGAGTTTTCAGCTTTTTCTAAAAGGTTCCATGTTGTGTTATCCCTTATACCAGGGGTCTTCAAACTTGGCAGCTTTAAGACTTGTGGACTTCAATTCCCAGAATTCCTCCTCCAGTCGTGTTATCTCAGGAATTCTCGGAGTTAAAGTCCACAAGTCTTAAACTTGCCAAGTTTGAAGACCCTTGCCTTATACTCACACAAAGTAGAAATATGTAATAAAAAGAAAGCCCTTTCTTGCAAGCACCTGAACTAACTTTAAGTAAATGCAATCCCCCGCAATAAGGTAATATTTCGTAACATTCAAAGTCAATTACTGGATTAATAAATAAACCAGTCTAATCAATTATACTGGCATTTGCTTCACATTGCAGGACTCCATTATTAAAATGAACAAGTTTGTGTTTGTTTCACTCCTCCTCCAGTTATCATGAGAAGATCAATATTATTGATTATATTGGTACTATTAATGTGAATTAATTTTCTATTAGTACTACCAGGAATAGCACTACTAATAGTACTAATTAATAAAATTAAATCAAATCTCATTTTCAGTTAAATTAAAAACCCACAAATTTAAAAATATCATATACAAAAGAAATAATAATAATAATATTGATACCGGTATCAATGTAATTTCTTAATTTTCCTAATTGATTTAAATTTATGCAAATTCACATAGTACAGGTCTTCATTCAGCCATGTTTTTAAGAGAACAAAGAGAAGGCAGAATATGGAGCGGGGGGAAGTAAGATTTAGTATTTTACAATATGGCTTTAAAAATAATTTTGCAACAAAAGACAGTTCAACTGTTTGTTTTGCTCTGCACAATAAAGTTCCCTTTTAAGTGGATAGGAAGGATAAGAAAAAGAGGAATTAGACACTGAAAGGCACTAATTCTATCTCTCAAGAAAATGATGATTTCTACCTGCAGATATATGTGTATCATTTAGGATTAGTAACAATGGTAGTTTTTGTCAATCTATCATAGTTGAAAGTGAGGTACAAGGGGACAACAATAATTTTCCCTTCTGAGAGTGTCAGTAATTCATTTTACCTCCAAGATGATTATCGCATCTTTCGTATCAGAGAGAGAGAGAGAAAGAGAGAGAGAGATGCAGGGTGGAAAGAGTTAGCAAAGACGAGCTGTACATCATAGGCACGTCTAAAATGGAGTTTATATACAAAATACTGCAAAACTCACCCTGCCTGTCCTAGATCTCATTTGTAAGGCAACAGAGCCATCAATCTGTCTTTCTGTAGCTTTGCTTTTCAGTAACTTGGTGAGACTCTGTTATATTCAGATATTAAGGAAGTTCTTCAGAAAACATATTCTATTATATGTTTCATAATATAATGATGGTGATGGTGATAATAACAATGTTAATCGATCAATAGATAGATCGATTGATTATAATTTGCGAACTCACTAACTGCATTTCTGTAGAACTGAGAAACATTTTCAAATGAGTTGAACACAATCTTCTACCTAATATATACATTCTGTGTTTTTAAAAAATTATTACTGTTGATCATACAGTCAGCTGTTTAGACTGGATTGGCATGTTTTACTAACGATCAAGCCATTCCCAAGGATCTGGGACATACAAATGGTGTTGCTTAATAATGTTAAAGGATGTAAGATGTTCCAAGTAAAGCTGCCTTTTGCAATTGATGGATGGTGATTCTGTCAATGTCAGTGTTGATTAAGTGTTGCTCCAGATACGGCACTTTGGAATTGAATTGAAGATACCTATTACTATTTGTACTACCTTTGTCTTTTTTCCCTATAACTCTTCTACCTTTATTTACAGTCTTTAAAATTTGATATTTTCTCTATGCATTCTCTTCTATTCTGCTGTTTCCAGATATTGCAATATCCACTAGTTCATCAACAACTGTTATGTCTAGGGTATTGTATGGCAGGTACTTGTCTGGATTCTGAAGTCCCAGAGTACTTTAGTGTCTTCATTTTCTTTAATTTGTCTGTTTTGTGGTCCTGCCAGTTTTTGCTTGCAGGCAAGTAACAATTCTTGCAGATATTCCAATGTGCCATTGTTGCTACTTTCTGATGCCATTGTTTGTAATCTGTGCGATCTTCTTGCAGCAGCTAACTAGGTGGTCCATTGTTTCTTCAGCTTCTTTGCAGAGGCAGTATTTGCTGTGTGCTGCTATCTTCACAATTCTGACAGCTTGGCCTTGTGAAACCAGAATTACCCCTTCTGTCTCTTTCTTCAATTTTCCTGCTCTTAGCCATTGCTGGGTCTTTATGTTATCTGCTTTGCCTTCTAGGTTTTTATGTACCGGCCAGGTAATATTTTGCTTTGCCATGTCTCTTTTATGTTCTTTTTTTGGTCTTTCTTATAGGCCAGTTCGGTCTCTTTGGTATTCAGTAAGCCTTCATGCTTCAATACCTCTTCTTCACTGCCTTTCCAATATTCTTCCAATATCCTTTTTCCTTCTTCAACTGTCTGGTGTCCTTGCAAAATTATTATTATTAGTGGTGGTATTTATTGATTAGTGTAATGAGAGACAATTTGGTCTAAAACGTATTTATTTTTTATCATCCTAACACAATAAAAAGGATACAATGGTTGTGTCTAAATGGTAATATAAGGAAGAAAGGATAGGGGGAAAGAGGAAAGACTTATAAAGTGCACAGCTGAGTGAAGTTATTAACCTAGTATCATCTAGAATGCGCAACATAATCCACTGGCTGTACTTCACACACATACACACTCACACTCACAGACAGACACACACCTTAGCAAAGCTCAGAAAGGAAGATTCAAGAGGACAGTAACCAAGATAAAGGAATCACACTTTCCTTAGAGTCAGCTCAACTCTGTGGAAGAGATCTGTACCAGCCTTGATAAAGCCAGAGGTGGAAAATAAAGACTTCCAAGCACACACACACATTTGGGCAGAATACACAATGCAGTCTTTTAGTTACGATGACATACTATAACCACCATAGACTCAATTTCTTATCAGTTCTATTTTGTCTTCTAATATTAATTCATACCATGATTCCATCCAATATGTTTCTTAATTTGGGTATCAGGAAATGTACCATCCATGCAACTACCCAAGAGAACAGAACTCTGCATTCATCGTAGCTTACACCTGATTGCTGCCCCACAGAGGTTGCTGCCCCAAGGCTCAAGGGTTGACAAGCTCTTCAATAGAAAACTATGGAGCTGAATGGGAGCAATCTTCAGCTAGGCATTTTAGCATATTTTAAATGAGGTTTCTACAAAGGAATCATTATGCCAAGACTGGCCCAGTTTTAGTAATTGCTTGTTTTCTGTATGCTGCAAGTTTACATTCTGGAGCATGTAACCACATCAAAATATGAAAGACTTTGGCATGAATGGGAGTAGTAAGGCTAAGTTTACATCTTATGTAAGCAAATGAGAATGAGCATCCATTGGAATTAAAAGAAGGCATGTTCACATCTCTCAACTTGCCAGTGGAGCCTTCTATGGTCCTTTAAACTAGTGTGGCAATTATGTTGACATCTCAGTTGACTTCATCTGTAATTTAAAAGGTAGAGCGATGTAAGAGCTTCGCACCTTCCGCCATGATTTGAAGACCTGGTTGTTTGACGAATCCGGGCTGTGACTCTTTCCCAGGGGGGTGGGGGATGGTTCTTAACTTATTTTAAATTTCAAACTTTAGCTTAGCTTATATTGGGCTTGTTATCTGTTTAATTTTCTTTTTAATTATTTATTGTTGTTGTTGTTTTAGTTGTGAGCCGCCCCGAGTCTTCGGAGATGGGGCGGCATACAAGTCCAAATAATAAATAAATAAATAAATAAATAAATAAATAAATAAATAAATAAATAAATGGAAGAACAATCTGCCAGGGTGATAGGAATATTACTTGAATGCTTTGTCAAGCAAATGCTCAATAAATAATATCAATAATATTGATTGCAGTGCGAAATTTGTCACATATCAAACTATGAAATGCATTAGTAGAAGTCACTGTTTGATATGAAAGAGCAAGCTTGATTCAATTGTATGAATGCTTCTGATGTTTCCCTGTTTATATCTTCAATCGCTTCATCATGGAAACAGTAAATACAGGGAGGTTGAAGTGACTTCAACTGAAGAAGAGTATCAGTCAGTTCTGTAATTGAAGCACTGAAGAAAAGTGATTCTCATAATTAAGATTTTTTCATAATCAATAAATTAAAACCCAGCCTTAATCACCCATGAGCTTTATAGAAAGACAATTGAAATGATTAAAGAGAATAGAAAAGTCAAAAAATATTTCCTGAGACTCAGATATGCACATTTAGAATGAATATATTTCTTAAATTTATGAAGAAATAGAAATGCAATTGTATCATTCATCTCATTCAGAATTTATCGTTCATGTACTACAGATTAACATTAGTGACTGCTGAATAGAATTGGATCTAATATTTATTGGTCAGCTGTGCTGAGATCAGCAATTTTGATATTATCAAACTAGAATGAGCCAAAATCAAAGAATCATCAGTTGGAAAGAGCCATTGACCACCCCTTCAGTGCAGTAATTCAGACTGAAGCATCCAGGGAGAGATGGTTATTAGTCTTGATTTGAATGCATTCTGTTGAGGAGAACTCACTACTTTAGCTAATTAATTGAATTGCTTTTACTCCTGATTATGAAGATTGCATATCAGGTCACTGTTGACTCTTAATGACCACACATACATAATGATCTGCCCTAACCTGGTTCTTTAGTTCTTTGAATGATGCATTGGAAGAACTGCTATAGCTGTCCATCCACTTAGCTGCTAGTTGATCACTTCTTTTTCTTTCTGCCTTTCCCAGTATTAGAGCCTTTCTTAGAGCGATAAGCCTTGCCTTCTATGTCCATAGTAGGATAATTTGTGCCTTGAGTTGATTGTTGGATGATCCATTTGTTGTTGTTGTTTTTTGGCTGTTCACAGCCATTTGAGAGTCTTCTCTTATACCAAAGTTCAAAGGACTCAATATACTTCCTATCTTGTTTCTTCAAAATCCACTTTAATGTCCATAGAGTGGTACAAGGAATACCATGGCTTGCTCTTACTCTTAGAAAGGAGTTTCTCCCTATTTATTTTATTTATTAAATTTATATGCCACCCATTTTACTAACAAGTGACTTTGGACGGCTTACAACATCATTTTTCTCCTAACATTCAGAATCTGCTTCTTTATCTTGAATCTGTTATTCCATGACTTGTATTCTGGATCTCCTCTCATAAAGAATGTTGTCATATCTCCTCAATGTTGAATTTCCCTTTCTGTCCATACTGTTGGTGTAGTAACAGCTAAGGTGCTGGACTAGTCTGTGAATTCTAGTCTCACACAGCCATAAAAGCTAGCTGGGTAACTTTTGGCCAATCACTCTCCCTCAGCCCAACCCACCTCCCACAGTGGTCGTTGTGGGTGGCAGCTTTATGTTCACTATCTTGAATTATACAAAATAAAGGCGGGATATAAATTAAATAATAAATTTTCATTGTCCGTCTCTGCGCCTTTCTCAGCTTGTCTAAAACCTTCTTAAAGTACAGTGTCCAAAACTGAATGCACTATTAATAACAAGGTCTTAACCAATCCATAATAAAAAAGAACTATTGTCTTCCAAAATTTGGAAACAATTTTTACTTTTGGTGGACTTAAAATTCCATTTGCATTTTTTGTAACCATATTACACTTTGATTCATGAAGAGATACTATACTGCTCCATGGATTTACAGAGCAGGGAAACCTTATTGATCTCAGCCTGCCTTCTCAATTGGCCCCTGTGTTAGGGAAGGACTTGACATTGAGAAGAATGCACAAGTGTAAAATTGAGAGTCTGAATAATCAGCCCTGAAGCAACTCTGTCAGATGTCAAAAGAATCGAAACCCCCATGAATCACACTGCATAGGTCTTATTTCCCTTCCATACTTTCAGAGTCATGTTTTTATTTACAACAAGAAGGAATCTGTATACAGTAATGCTGCCTTGACTCCAGTTATGAAAAAATAAATAAGACTTCAGTGAAAAGTAAATATGGCTAATATTCACAATTGCATCTACTGATTTTCCATCTGATGCATTGTTCTATGGCTATGCAGATGGGCTGAGACTGTCAAAACATTTTAGATCATTAGATCATAGAAAAAGGAACTGATTATTTTTTAAATATGTGTTAGCATCTTGCTTTTGGAGATTGTGTTGTGATGAGAAAGCCACTGTGTTTAATCCAATTGGTGTGTCTCCTTACTGATGGAAATACAGATCTGCTGACATTTTCAGCAGTAGAATAGGCAGAGAGGAAATTTTGGGTGATTTTGCTCTTTCTTTCAGTGTCTCTGCTTCTCCCATCCCTAACCCAAATGATTCCACCCATCTCCTGAACATCTTTTTCCCCAGAACAATTGATACTATGTTACTAGATATTACAAAGTCCCCCAAAAATCTGATCTTCTGTTGTAAATGCAATTTGTCTAGCGATAGTTTGAAATAATGGTTGAAGTGTTGGGGTATGGAAGGGAAATTCAGCTATGGAGAAAAACTGGATAAATTAAATTCAGTTACTATCCCAACCTGATCTACCTCACAAGATTGTTGTGGAATAAACTTAAGCAGGAAAAAACAACATAAAATGCCTTAAACTCATGGAGAAAAAGCAGGATATAAACCAAACAATTGTAATAATTTCTTTGGCTTCTTCCTATGACAAATGGGAATTCTATATTTTTAAACAAACAGCAACCTAATTATATGGAATATTATTTCCCTTGTCAGTTTAGGCCTTCAACTTGTGAAAAAGTTAAGAAGTAAACAATTCAACTCTAAATAGCTCTGTTGCATTAATTTAATTTCATATTAACTTCTAAGAAGTGGAGTAGGGTATGTAAGTGACTTTAAAAAAAAGGAGTAATGGGGCTTCCTTTATGGTTAAGACACCGATAGGTGTGAGCTTGTTTTTCTCGTAAATGTACTTACTGTAACTGTAAAATCATATGAAACAAGAGAGGTCAAGTGTTTGGGGATGATTTGACTATCAGGGCAGCACAAGTAGCCAAATCATTTAACCTCATTTTTCCACTTTTCTTCTTTTCCCGCTGAGCCACCTACATCTTCCTCTCAGAAGAGAAATGCTTGCCAAGCAAAAAGAAAAAAAAAGAGATGTATCAGCACTCTAGCCTATTTAGTATGCAGTTGAGAAAGTTTTTAAAAATCCACCCTCAGAAATTGAAACTTATTGCAAATCTATGTATACTATCTAAATGTTGCTAGCAATTCTGATGCCATTTGAATAACAAGACTGAGGTTTGCAAATCAGGCAGTTCTGCCACAGAAACAATTGATCAGATTACTTTTTAGAATGTGGAGTGGTTTTAAGGAAGCGTGGAATTGTTACATTGTCATATTTAATCAAGCACCAGGTGTGAAACTCAGAGAGGATGAAGAGGCAGGAGGGGGCCTACTCTCTAGAGGTGACCCACCTTTCTGTCACCTCTGGAGGGGAGGGATGGAGGGATGCCAAAAAGTAAGCAGGTCTATATCACAAATATTGTTAGGGTGTGATTTTCTTTTTCTCAATATAGAGAGAAAGAATTGGGGGAGTCTTTGGGGTTTTTTTTAGGTTTAAGCTAAATGCATTTTAAGGTTTCAATTTAAAATTCTATTAAATGTAAAGCACAGAGTTGGAAGGTTCGTTAGAAGTCATCTAGTCCACTCCAAGAACATTGCAGACAGATAAGGGAGAAACAACTTAGAACTAAGGAGAAATTTCTTGACAGTTAGAACAATTAATCAGTGGAACAAGTTGTCTACAGAAGTTGTGAATGCTCCAACACAGGAAGTTTTTAAAAGATGTTGGATAACCATTTGTCTGAAGTGGTGTAAGATTTCCTGCCTAAGCAGGGGGTTGGACTAGAAGACCTCCAAGGTCCCTTCCAACTCTGTTATTCTATTCTAGATGATTATCCAGCCTCAGTATGAAGACCTCTAACAAATGAGAATTCACCACAAGATACGGCTATCTGTTCCACAGGCTGACAGCTGTTACATTCAAGAAATTCCTTCTGATTTTTAGCCTAGCTGGAATCTGCTTCCTTGTAATGTTAACCTATTGATCCTAGTCCCGTCCCCACCCTTCACCCCAGCAGCAGAGAATACATCTACTATTTCTTCTCAGGGCTGTCTTAATGCATGGACCTGATGGGCACTTATACATACAGCAAAATATTTATTACATTTTACTGCATTTTGTTTTACTACTAACATGCATATTTTTTTATTTTATCGACCATTTACATTTTCATTCCTGGGAGTAGTTGTCATAGGGGCCCCAGTACATTGCTTTGCCCGGGCCCCATAATTCTGTTAAAACAGCCCTGCCTCTTCTGTGTGACAAGTCTTGAAATATTCAAAGTCTTTTCTGTAGGCTGTAGTCATTGTTCTGTGCTGCTCAGAACCAGTTTGGAGTACAATGTCCAGTGCTGGATATCACATTTCAAAAAAGACAGCAACAGTTTATAGCAAGTTCCAAGAATGACTATCAAAGTGGAGATAACTCTACAAACCAAGCCCTATCTATATATAGCTTGAGCATCTTACATTCCCCCCAAAATACGGGAATTGGGATAGAGAACTGAATATAAGATTTAGAGAACAATCAAGATCCAAATCTGAAATACATATCACAAAGATGTCTCCAGATAGTATCCTTATCTAATGAGTCTGGTTGCTCACATCTGTCTCTGCTTGTTGGACAGGATCCCTTCCTTCATTTACCAACAAGGGAAAGGGGGAGGGCAGAGAGGGAGAATACATTCTCCTAACAGGTAAATATTTGAATAAAAAGGACTGAAATATCTGCAGGATAGAACTGGCACCTATATTTTTTCCAGCTGATTGTTTGAATGGATACATCAGCTATAAGGTAGTCTTCCAGAGATAGTTCTGGAAGATACAGGTTTTAAAAATCAACTGTGTAGGTAAAACAGATCTTTGAAGAACTCCATTAGTTATTTCTCTTTTCTTTATCAATTTCCTCCCTTTCCTGAACAAACATCTTCATGTTTAGTAGTCAAAAGCAAAATCCTTCTATCTGGTTTGCATCCAGAAAAGTGCTCATTCTTGACATTGGGATGCAGTGCTTGTCTTCTGGACTTAATCTAAGAAGTGAATTGGTATCTATTATCCACAATACTGTCCTTCACTTCCTACTGGCATTTCAGGGCTACAATTCTCACTGTTGATGGAAATGTACAGAAAACCCTAGAGCTCAGTTTTAAAACACATTCAAAATTTGGCAAGTTCAAGCTTTGACATGTCTAACTCAGACTGGAAGAAAGTCTACTCTGAGACCCTGGAGCCCTCAGGCCAACTTGCAATGATTGAATAGTCCTTGATTGCATGCATTAGTAACTTCCTATGTAGTTATTCAACTTCTGTCAAATTGCAGTTTTGTTTGCCATCTGCAGATAGTCCCCCACCTTTTTTTTACCAGAATGTATCAGGCAATAGTTCCCATTGCACTTTATCCTTCTAAGGCAGGGGTGTCAAAGTTGATTTCTTTGAGGGCCACATCAGGGTTGCGTTTGACCTGGGGGGAGTGGCCAGCTTGATGTCACTTGTGTCAGGGGGCACCTGTGGCAGCCCGGGTGGGACTGGAGGGATCCATTGTCTCCAGCGAAGGGAGGCAAGACCAGGGAGAGGGCCAAACCCTTGCCCTCCAAAGGAGCCTCGCCAGGGTGCTGGTAATCACCTATAAAGCCTTACATGGCTTAGGGCCGGGGTATTTGCGGGAGCACCTACTGCCAGCAACAACTTCCCATCGCCCCATGCACTCCCACAGACAGGGCGTCCTCAGGGTGCCATCGGCCAGACAGTGTCGACTGGCGACCCCCAGGGGGAGAGCCTTCTCTGTGGGCGCACCCGCACTTTGGAATCAGCTGCCCTTGGAGCTTTGGATGGCTCCTGACCTTCAATCCTTCCGTCGTGGCCTGAAAACATGGCTTTTTCAACTGGCCGACCTGGACTGATGGTTTTTTTTATCGGTTTGTTGTTAGTTTTAATTAGGTTATTGGGATGTCTATTTAATATCTTTTTAAATTTTGTATTGTATATTTTATTGTTGTGACCCACCCTGAGTCCTTCGGGAAATAGGGCGGCATACAAATCCCAAAAATAAATAAATAAATGAATGAATGAATGAATGAATGAATGAATGAATGAATGAATGAATAAATAAATAAATAAATATGGGCCTTGGTGGCTCAGGCTGTTAATTGCCTGCACTTAAGTTCCAGTTGCCTACAACTGCTGTAGGCTCGAATCCCACCAGGCTCAAGGTTGACTCAGCCTTCCATCCTCTCGGGGTAGGTAAATTGAGGACCCAAGATTGTTGGGGGCAATTAGCTGACCTTGTAAAAATGCTGCTTAGTAATAAGCAGGCATATACAATGGAATGAAGGCTATTGCTGAGCACACTGGGTTGTATCCCAAAAATTGAAAGCCGCCCTGAGTCTTCGGAGAAGGGCGGCATATAAATGTAATTAAAAAAATAAAAATAAATAAATAAATCCCTTTCACACCACATGGAGGACCCCCCAGATGGTGGTGCAGGCCAATCAGGTGCTGATCTACAACCTGGTGGCGACTGGCAGAGTGCTGTAGGAGGCTGTGGCAGCTGAAAATGGAGCCAGTGGGGGCACTCTGTTTCTGGCTGCCATGGCCTCCTACAGCACTCTGCCAGCTGCCATCAGGTTGTAGATCAGTGCCAGGTTGGGCTGGGCTGGGCTGGGCCTAGGCACCGCAGGCCAGTCCTTCACTGTTTCCAGGGTGGCCCCATGGGCCACATCTAAGCACCCTGTGGGCTGGATCCCGTCCGCAGCCTTGAGTTTGACACCTCTGTTTTAAGGGGTGCAACAGCTCTGTGTGCTGGCAAGATTACTGTCTTATAAACTGAACTCTCAGTGGACCCAGTGTGACAAATGGTGAGATTCAGTATTCATTCATTCTAAATCAATCTACATTTGCTGAGCCAGCAGCTTAGAAGCTCAGGCCATATAGTGGTTGTAAGCATCGTTCATTGCACAGAAGAAGTTTTATCACTCCAATCACATGCCATTGTCAGAGGAAAGTTATGTCAGCCACTCTAATGTGGTCAGGCCCAAATTGCATCAAAGTTCTTTCTCCTAAGCACAGATCTCACTTCAGGGACAGTGTGGGAAGGAGCCAGCAGTAATAAAACCCCAAGCGTAGGTTGCAATAACTTTCCCTCATTTCCTTTTTGTAATGCCAGTGGGCTGAAGCAAACTGCAGCAAAAGTGAGAAAACATAAAAACAATCTGCTGAATTCTGAAATGACTCTGTGTTGATCACATCCTGACAGAAAGTTGAAAAGTTATTGAGGTTGTTGTTGACATATCTTTTGAGAAGTGCATGAAACCAAATTTGGAAAACTGATATATGGAAGCTATAAGTTTTTATCATCATTCTTTTTCTGTGTGACTATGTTGAGCACACGGTCTCTGGAATACATAGCAGGGAGCTTTGTAACTATTAGATTTAGATTCACATCCAGCTCTCCTTTGCTTGATGTTTCACAGTTCACAATATCATGGTTTGCTGAATCTGCCACAATGATTATATTCACCCAGCATTTCCTTAACCCAAGTTTAGAAACAGCAGTAGTTGGATTCACAATATATGTTAATCCCAAACCAAACTAACTTCACTAATGTGAAGCATAATCGAAGTTATCGTCTCGCAATCCTTGTAGCATAAAAATCTCTGATTATGAATGTTTCAGTGAAGTAGATTGACTTAGCTAATAATGATCAGGAGCAAAGCTTAGGTAATTCTCAGACTTTTGTCACTGTCTGGACTAATGTTAAAAAGTACTTGCTATGTAAATACCCTGCATCTAAAACTGTAATGTTTTTGTTTTATTAGCTGCAAATTCTCAGGTTGCCAAAGGCTTGCAAGTATATGTGGCTGATTTCTTTCTTTGTGTTATTTCCTGGCAAAAATTAGTATACCAGCAAAATGCTGTAGACATAATTTATTTAGGACTTCAGTAAGGCATTTGATAAAGTAGAACAAATCTATTACTTGATAAGATAGAAAAATGTGGTTAGACAACATCACTACCAGATAGATTTGTAACCGTATCAATGTGCAATCCTTAATGGAACTGCATGGAGAGAAGCATTCAGTGGGGTACCTCAAGGTTCTCCCTTAGTCCAGTATTCTTCAGTGTCATCATAAATGATTTAGATGAGGGGACAGAAGGGGTTTTGCAGTTGACACAAAACTGGCAGAAATAGCCAACACTCCAGAAGATAAGTTCAAGATACAGAAGGATCTTGATAGACTTGAACACTGGGCTCTATCTAACAAAATGAAATTCAGTGCTGAGAAAAGTAAGGTTCTGCATTTAGGCAAGAAAAACAAAACACACAGGTGTAAAATAGATGGCACATGACTCAATAGTAGTAACTGTGAGAGGGATCCTGAATTCCTAGTGGACAACCACTTAAGTATGAGCCAGCAGAGTGCTGCAGCTGCCAAAAAAGCTAATGCATTCCTAGGCTACATTAACAGAGGGATAAACTCAAGATCATGTGAACTGTTAGTACCACTTTATAATGCCTTGGTAAGACCACACTTGGAATATTTCATCCAGTTTTGGTCACCATGTTATAAAAGAGATGTTGAGATTCGAGAAAATGTGTAGAGAAGAACAACAAAAATGATTAGGGGACTGGAGGCTAAAATATATGAAGAACGGTTGCAGGAATTGGGTATGTCTAGTTTAATGAAAAGAAGAACTAGGGGTGATATGGTAGCAGTGTTCCAATACTTAAGGGGCTGCCGCAAAGAAGAGGGGATCAACCTATTCTCCAAAGCACCAAGGCAGAACAAGATGGTGGAAATTAATCAAGGAGAGAACCAATTTAGAAATAAGGAGAAATTTCCCAACAGTGAGAACAATTAATTGGTGGAACATCTTGCCTTTAGAAGCTGTGGCTGCTCCAATACTAGAATTTTTAAAGAAAAGATTAGACAACCATTTGTCTGATATGATATGATATGATATGATATATCCTGCTTGAGCAGGGGGATTAATTAGGTCCCTTCCAACTCTGTTATGCTGTTGTTCTTTCTTTCTCTTTCCCTCTCTCCCTTCTTCCTTCCCATTCTCTCTCTCTCTTTCTTTTTTCTTTTCAGATGCTGTATTTTACATAATCCTCATAGCCATAATATTTAAAACGTGTCAAAGATGCATAAATACTTTCACTTCTTGTACCAGGAATTTGATCTGAGTCTTGACTCCTCTTCTTTTGTGGGGCTTGCAAACTAGGAAAGTTTTGAGAATGAAATGACTCATTGAATTCACCACAGCCAGGGTAATTACTTGCCTGACTGCTAAGAACCTCAAGGCAAATTTACTCAGCAGCCACGACAAAGTTGTGTATAATGTTTGGTTGACAACAGTGTAATATTTGTCATATCAAAACTTGTTGGGTTGTTTCCATCTCAGCTTCATTAGTGACCAAAGATGGCTGCTTGAGGCAAGTTGAAGACTTGAATGTTTTTTTTTAAACAGAGCAATGAAATTTGTTTAAAAATAATATTAAAAGACTATATTTTTTAACAGCAACATTGTTTATGGAGATAAACAATGTTGTCCCCTTCTTTTGAGCTTAGGGCCAATTCATTTAGTCCTTTCCCCTGCAGTAGTACAGAAGAGAACAGCACTTACCATATACAGTTCTGGGGGGAATCTCCTTACAAAACTGAGCAGGCTTTGCTTGCTTTTCAAACCTAGATGGGTGAGTCCTGAGGGCAAATGGGTTAGAGAGATAAAATTGCACAATGGCCAGTTTTTCATTTATATAATTTATATTTGCATTTATTTATCGTAAGTAGAAATATGCAAGAGTTCTGCTGTCCCACAGATATATCCTTCAGTGGTAGATTCACAAGAATGAATGCTCTTCCATTTAGGAATGTCCCTTTGTACCAAACACACACACACAAAATGGACGTTGGGAAATGTTTACAAGCAGTGGTGGAATTCTACTGGTTCGGCCCGGTTCTGCCGAGCCGATAGTGGCAATGAGCAGCTGAGAGCGAACCGCTTCTCTCCGACGTTCTGCTGTTGGGCCCACCTGGGCTTCCATACTAACCTTAATGTCCTGCTTTTGAAGCGCAGCTGCTTTGTGTGGCAAGCAGATTGCTGCCCGGCAGCTGCTGAAGAGACAGGGAGAGTGCAGGATTGCAGGAGGCGAGTTGGAAAGGCTCTGCACCTGCGCAAAGTGCACATTTGGCATGTGTGCGCAAGGTGCGCCCACCAAGCCACACCCACCGAACCAGTAGTAAAAAAAATTTAAATGCACCACTGCAACTACCTTCTCCTTAATTTTATTTTCTATAGGGTTACAATTACAGCCAACTCTCTGGAGTTAACCTATATTCTCAGGGATTAATGTGTGACCATAATGAACTCTGCAGTGTCTGTTTTACCCATTTGACAATTCAACCATGTTTTTTGAAGAAAATCGTATACCAATTTATTGAATATAATTCATTTTTTTTATTATAACAAAGCTTGTCCACTGAGTTCTACAGCTTCACAGAGGCTACTTAACCTTTACATTAAATGATCTAATTAAGGAAGAGTTCTGCTGGTGATATTTTTCCCCTTCCTTAAATTGTTTTTAAAGATCAGTTGTCAAAGCAAATAAACTATCTAGTAAGCTGTCCATAGCTTTTCTTTTAAACACTGAAATCATACTGTATATGGAGGAGAAGGCTAGGAATATATAAATTATCTTTTCTTATCGTTTCTACACCCTATTCAATCTTTACTAGGAATGAATATCCCCAATACAAATTAAAATTATACAAAACTACCTTAGCTGTGCAAATAGCAAATAATGCCTTATCCTTTTCCTAGTAAATACAGGTCAAAGTTTCATGAAGGAGGCATCAAGTATAAGTGGCATCTGTAATAAACAATTTTCTTCTTTTTAAAATCTAAAATATAGGCCCTTTCATGGATTACTGACTACTAAACTTCTGCTTACAATGGGTCTTATGGGAGTATAAATCAAATTCTGAAATGGAAAAAAATATCAAAGCAGAGATAAACTAATTCATCTCATGCTATACACTAAAAGCTAGATGGCAAATAATAATTTGTGGCCCAGGAAGAATGTCTTCAAATGGAAAAGCTAAAATAGTTGATACGTCTGTTGCGTGGTGATTGTTGCAGTGAACTCTGTAAAATGTGAAATATTTACAGAAATGTTTGGAAGCATATGTTCCAGGAAGACATGGGCTACCACATCAAATATGCTATCAGCTGCACATCTCTTCATGAGAATTTTAAAAAAAAGATAATTAATTCCACATTGTCTTGCCTTACATAAAAAATCTGTTCATATTTTCACATGTGTATGCCCACAAGTCTATGTCATTATATTTACATAGTAATCCCTACATTTTATTTTTAATTAACACAAAAATACATGTACATTTCATCCCTTGTATATTTTGAGAGAGAATCAGTTTAAAATAGGTATCCCTAAACTTGATTTCTCTCAGAATGTTTATTCTGTTTTGCAACTTGAGCTGACAGCTATAGCAGAACTTCTGGGAAGTGCAAAAGACTCATTTTTTTAAAGTAAATCTTTCTTCTGATCCTTACATTACCCAATTCTTATGGAAATTAATTAACAGCAAATCCATTATCAACTGACAGCAAATATGTACAGTAGCATTTTGGATTTTGAATCACAAAATCAGTTTGTATTTTGCCAACCAGAATTTTCTTAACCAAGTTCTAGTACCCATGTGGCAAACCAAGAGGTCATCTCTTCTTCACAAACAGACTTCAGTTTTGAATGCAACTGAAAATCACAGCAATGTAAACGTGCAAAACTGCAGTTTATATTTATGATAAGATACCCATCAGGTTGAGAAATTAATATCCATAGCCAGCATCTGTTTGACTCACTCCACTACCATCTCTTGAGGTACAGTAATTAATTCCACTACTAAACTACTGTTATTGTTAGGAATTTTTTCTTTTCTTAACATTCAGCCAGAATCTGCCTTCCTCTTACATCGGGCACTTCTTCTGTATCTTTCTGCATGAAAATCTCCAGGTATTTGCAGTTGGGTAATGCATTTCCCTCTGGGTTTTTTTTTCTCCTTGAAATAGATCCCATTCTTTCTATGTCTCCTTTTAGGGCTTCATTTTCAGGCCTTTGATCATCTTAGTTGCCCTTCTTGGAACCTGTTGCAATGTGTCTGAATCCTTTTTTAAAATAATGGTGCCCATTGTTGGATCCAGGACTCAAAGTGTCTTCTGATTAATGGAGGGGAGATTGTCCAGCTTTAGTATGAATGAATATATAGACTATACAAATGCAACTCAACTGATACAGGATCAAATCGCAGTATAACCTCATGTGATCTTAAGGGAAATCAGTTTATAGAGGAACTTCCTGATTTCTTTCCATGAATAAAAGCATTCTGGGAAGAAATGAAAAGTATTCTATTGACAATATTAGTAAATATAAAATTATAGCCCAACAAAACATTAAGCCACAACCAAAATCTTTTGATGCATTTGGAATATTAACAAAGATCTATCTATCAAAGAATCTCTGCATTTGTTGCGTTACCAATATTTTTACCTTTTAACATACCGACTTGATTAATTGCACTCTAGTCTTTATTTTCACTATTTGCTTAACTGATTTTTCATTGTGATGATTGTGAGAGCCTTTGAAGTCTTAGCATCATAAGATATAAAAATAATAATTGTAGCTAAAGTTAAAAAATTTAAGTGCCCAAATTTAGCAGAAATGATAACCACTTATCAGTGCATAGGATAACAGCAACAGTAATATTCCAAGCAAGAAATAGTACTGTAGTGTTTTGTGTTTTGTGTTTATAAGACACAAAACACAAAATCTTATAAGATTCTCTATAAGAATTCATTTATTCATGTAAGAAGTCATGGTACTGTAAATGGCTTTATCCTTGTCTGCTACTACACATACAATAGTTATGCTTATTTTGAAGGTTAAATGTGGTTTAGGCATCAGGGTTTTGTTGATTTTGAAAAAGTGAGTATCCACTTATATATCCCTTGACTTACAACAGTTCATTTAGTGTCCTTTCAAAGTTACAACGGCTATTGAAAAATGTGACCTAAGAGCGCTTTTCACAGTTACAATCTTTGCAGCTTGCCCATGATCATGTGATCAAAATTCAGATGCTTGACAACTGACTCATATTTATGACCTTTGCTGTGTCCCAAGGTCATGTGATCCACTTTTGCAACCTTCTGACAAGCAAAATCAATGGGGAAGCCAGAGTCACTTAACCACTGGGTTATCAGCCGCAGGGATTCACTTAACAAATGGGGCCAAAACAAAAGTCATAAAATGGGGCAAAACTCACTTTTAAAATGTCTCACTTAACAACATAAATTTTAGGCTCAATTGTGGTCATAAGTCAAGGACTACCTGTACTTGCAGGGAGAGTATTCCCACAGTTAGAATACTAGTGTCAATAATGTTCTCTCTGATAAAGGTATTATTGTCAAGATGCTTTATAATCATTGCTGGTCTAGGTATACAGGGAAGAAAATAAGCCACCAATAATAGTTCCGCTATAATTAAACTTTTTCAGATGAAATCATTTTTCCCACTGTCCTTCTGCTTCCCTCCCCAGCATATCAATTGCATTTATGCCTTTAAGAAAAATTGAATTTTCTGAGAAACAGAATACAAGTGACAATTCTCTCACCTTTCTCAAGACTGCAGCTGTCTTTCCCAGCTTAAGAAAGCTTTCCCTCTCTCTCTTTGCAGACCCTGCTAAGGGGGGAGGTTCACCACAGAAGGCAGATGCCCCGTATCTGTTAAGTTATTTGAATGGTGTGGTTAGCATGAAATGTGTTTTTGATTGATGGTGGCAGTACCTGCTTATCTCTTTAAAATGTGTGCATGGTAAATAACAGAAATGAGATTGCAGGTGTGCGTCCACAAGAGGTTTGGGACCCAGCCAAGCAGTTAAGCTAGCTGCTCACCTCCTGTAAGCTAGTTGAAAGCACTTAGTGCCACCTCTAAATCTCAGAGAAACCCACAGGAAAACTGTCCTTGGATCAGAATCCTTGTAATTTGAGGAACAGCTGAATCTGCCAAGCAAAGGAGAATTCAGTTAACACTTTGAAGCAAGGATGGTAAGAAGAAAGAATGTGAATTTTGTGTGTGTGTGTGTGTGCCTCTTCAATTTTAAAAAGAGTGACTATGTTTGTGTGAACTGAATATACACAGGCTTTCAAAACAGTGGGATAATTTTCAGTAGCGTGACTTTATAGTAAAATGACTTAAAATAGTTTTTCAAAATGTATATAGCTGTTGATTTCTTTCCGAATAAATCATTGTCTTTTACCTTGATACGTAGCTGAGATTAGTTTCAAAATTGAAAATTATTCTGGTGTAATTCTCTCTCTTTTTTTAACAACAAAAAAGCCCTGAGACTGATCAAGCAGCAACTACCTACTAACTGGTGAAGATTCACTGTGAATACCATGATGTGCAGGAGTGTAAATCCATGATTTCACTTTTTTTTAACATTGAGCCTAAATGGAATTGAGGGCAACAAATCTCCCTTTAATTTAATTATTTTACATTATTTTGTATTCATCATTCTGAGCCCACCCCAGAAATTTACTTATTTCAAGTCATATTTCATTTGTAATTTAGATGATATAAATACCATAGGCACAAACATTTTGTAAACAATCAATTTAGCCAAACTGTATATGAATTGGTTTCATGCTTTTCTGTTAAATTGACTTCTATTCTTCTCAAATGTTAAACCTGAAATGTTTTCTCCCATCTGTTCTTAAATACCATCTTCAATATTTTGGATATGTGATAACAATTTTTATCACTAATTATTCAGGTTTTGTGAATTATCTAAATTACTGTTTCTCAAATATGGCAACTTTAAAATGTATGGACTTCACAGTAGTATGGACTTAAAGTTGCCAAGTTTGAAAAACAGTGATCTAGATAAATAGTTAGGAATGCTAGACTGCTGAGACATTCTCTAATATGTATAAATTAAGAAATAGAACCTGCTTGTCTTGATGTATTATATTTAAATAAACATTGAAAATGAACATTCACAAGGTCTCAATAGAGAAGTCTGTATAAGTAATGAAATAATAGATTTGTACCCAGTTTAGCTCAGCAGAATATATTGCAACAATTTCCAGAAGGATATACAGTATGTGTTAGAATAGACCCTTCTAGCTCTTTACTGACAAATGTATTATCCTTATATCATAATAAATGTGCTAGTCTTTAGGATGCCAAGGATTCTTTGGCACATACTACAGTTAACAGGGCCATGTTGAATGAGAAGGAGTCCATTACCTCTGGAAAGACCAAGGTTTGGGAACATGCTTGATTTATACTTTTTTAGTGAGTGTATACTTTCCCATATTCAGGTAAGGAATCTCAAAGCATCTAATATGACAATTGTCCGTAAGGAGAAGAGGCAGCAAATTCTTCATTTATCAGATGCAAGAATAGTCAAATAAAACCTCTTTAACTAGTCCAAATTTGTATATTAATATATAGGAAGTGGGATTTAAAACCTAATTACATTTCATAAAGCAGCTGTGATCAAGGGTATTTTATGATACAAGCAGATTTAAAATGAAGTAGGAAATCTCTTGTCTTAATAAAGTTATGCCTGTCTTTCTGTGCTTCACCATTTATTCTCCGGGCTGCAGCACTAAATATTTCACTATTTAAATCTCATTGAATTTAGTTGGCCTACCCATCTCTGCTTCGCTTCTTGCCTCTGGATGAAACGTAAGACCGCCTTCCATTGTTAATTTGAGGGAAGGTAAGACCTCAGACCTCTAGGCATTGTAAAGCTGGCAGCAGCAAAGGTTCCACAATGCTATATTAGGGCAACAGTCAGTAATTTTGTAGACTTAATATGGGAATTTAATTATTTTAAAAAAAAGCAAAGGCAGGAGCCTGGTTATCATATTAAATATTTAAAAAACCTGTAAAGTCTTGTGGTTTGAGGCTGAAACTGAGCCTTACAGCTCCTTGGATCTACAAAAGCATTAATCATGTTGCTGACACAGGAAGACCTCACTAAGGTCTATGGCCCTTAGTGGAATTTTTGCAGGGAGAAAACCTTACAATCAATATCTAGAATCAAAATGTTATATATTTATATTAAAAAGAGGAGATAACTGCAGCAAAGATCATTAAATTCAATTGCAAACTGGAAAAACTAAAATTAAGCAAGTTCTAGTTTTAGTTTTGTTTTGTTTTTTCAAATCTTTTTAATTGGGCAGAAATAAATTAGCCAGTTTTATTTTATTTTATTTTATTTTTAATTACATTTATATGCCGCCCTTCTCCGGAGACTCAGGGCGGCTTACAATTTTTTAGGATACAACCCAGTGTGCTCAGCAATAGCCTTCATTCCATTGTATATGCCTGCTTATTACTAAGCGGCATTTTTACAAGGTCAGCTAATTGCCCCCAACAATCTTGGGTCCTCAATTTACCTACCCCAAGAGGATGGAAGGCTGAGTCAACCTTGAGCCTGGTGGGATTCAAGCCTACAGTAATTGTAGACAGCTGGATCTTAAGAGCAGGCATTAACAGCCTGAGCCACCAAGGCACACCAAGCTTGTGCCAAAGTTAGCATTAACATTAGGGCAATCCTAGGACTGGTGCTTTTTCATTTGTTTTTTTCTTCTTCTAAAGGACAGTTACCTGTTCCCATCAAGCTTTTAAAACTAAAACTGCATCTGAAATTTGTGTGATGCATAGATATGTGCCTACAATAATTCCAAGTCCTTAGACATTGCCCAATCTAGGTCTCTGAAAGCATTTTTTTGCTTCTCGTGCTACATTTAAAATGCTTTAATCTGCATAGAAACCAGTATGGTTCCACTGGCATCAGAAAGAGTTCTCCTTGGCCATTTTCTTATTGACTTCAGCTTCTGTGTTGCTATGGCTCACTGGTGCTCTTGATAAACTTTCAACAAGGTAGAAAATTAAAATCTCACCTGAGCTGTGTCACTGTGGCCTTTTCTATCTATTCTACTGCACCTTGGAATAGAGAAAGTTAAACCCAAAATGGATCAAAGTGTCTTTGATATTGTATGGCTGCTATAAGCTAGCTTTCAGTGGTGGCTATCAATACTCAAACTACTTACTCAGTCTTGCTCGCTCAGCACACTGTAGAGCCTTCCTTTTGGATCATTTCAACACCTTACCCTCTGCAGTACTAGTTGGAAAGCACAGTGCCTCCACATTCTCTGAGTATCAAATCCAGTCTCCTGGTTCTAACTCAGTGCCTTTAACCACTGCACCAAACTAGGTCTCAGGGTTATGGTATTAGGAAGGATTTGTTTTCTTTATTCTGTTTCAATTTCATCTTGTATTTTATCTTGTTTATGTTGTATTTTACTCATTTTTTTCCTGTGAAAATCGCATGAAAATATAATGTCTGATGACAATATGAAGGATGCTATGTAATGTTTCAGATCATACTTCCACAGGATTTATAGTAATTGAATTTACCATAATACATTGAACTATTTATAACACATACAGTGAATCTACAATAGTATTATTGACATCATACTCATCAACAAAATAGTAATATGTCTTGGTGTCAGTGTTAACACCAAGATGACAAGCAATTGATAATAGGCCATCCTCACTTGGAGTGGGATGAGTTCTTGACCTTCCCTGCAGTGCAAGTGTGTATAAGTGTGTATAAGTCTGTTCCATACCCTTTTCTAGGTGGGTCTATGACAACTTGCCACAGCCAACTTGCTGCAGCCAATTTGCAATGGCCAACTCACCTCAGGACAACTTGCTATGGGACATGAGTTACACTAATTCGAAGAAATAATGGAATAGGATCATTAAAGAAAGGAGGAACAAAATGAAATATGAATGGCAAACATTGAAATAATTAAACTGAATTGTTGAATTGTCCCCCAGTAAATTGTCCCTTGGCAAGTTGGTCATGTCAAGTTGTCCATGGTGAGTTGGCTGTGGTGAATTGTCCCATTCCATTTCTTAGTTATGTGCAGAGCTCTGCATATCCTTTTAATTTGCTTTGACAATTTCTGCTGTCATATATTTTCATATATTATGGACATCAGGGGTAATTTAATAATGAGCTAAAGAATAACTGGGCAAATTATCTTTCAGTATTCTCCATATGTGAAAAAGATTTATGTTTCCTATATACAGTTCTTTATTTTTTTAACCTAATAGTATGTGGCTTGGTTGACTTGTTTTAATTATCTGCTGCACATATAAATCTGCAAATTACTTAGTTCCTGTGTATATGGAACTAACTGATAGTTATATATTTCAATGTGGCCATTTGCTTCATGTTTTGTTTTGTGGACCCTTGTTCCAATGGTATTACTTTTTGATTATACAATAGTGATTTACCTTGAGTAATCAAAATATATTCTTGTCCTCTGGGCTCCACCCAACTTAATTTGAGAATTGGAACTTTGTCGTCATGCCTATTTTTTTCCCTCCACTTGAACAAGCTGAGTTCATTATATTCAGTATTTCTCCGCCCCACTCTAGTATATTAATTGCCTTGAACGTATTCGGTGTATATCAGAGGTGGTATTCAGCAGGTTCTGACCAGTTCTGGAGAACTGGTAGTGGAAATTTTGAGTAGTTCGGAGAACTGGCAAATACTACCTCTGACTGGAGATTTTACAATATCCTTCCCCTGCCACACCCACTATTCTCTGCCTCCTGAGTCCCAGCTGATCGGCTGGGTCTTCTTTTGTTGCCCTGCACAGGAGAACAGAGCTGGAAAGCAGGTTAGTCGGGAGGGAATGGGATTTTGCAGTAACCTTCCCCCAGAAGTGGGGAGGGAATGGGGATTTTACAGTACTCTTCTCCTGCTACACCCACCAAGCCACACCACCCCCACCAAGCCACACTCATGGAACCGATAGTAAAAAAATTTGAATCCCACCACTGGTGTATATATATATATAACGCAAGGTGTGACAGTATCAAACATAGATGTGATAGTTTGCTTGTTTACTCATGTTTGATAGTACTTTGTTGGACTCATGTAAGGAATGTGGCAGTTTAAAAGACTCCATTTTCAATAATCAGTGAACATCCTGTATTTGATAGTCCTATTGTTCCCTACCATGTATTTTTCTGAGGGCTTTTCAGAATGACAAACCTCAATTTTTCCAGTGTTGGTACTGTCAGTGTCATTATAAAGGCAACCATGGGCGAAACTGGGCAAGTACGAAATGGTAAGAATGCTTGAGGCAGGCAGGGAGATTCTCTAATAGCATGACTACTATTTTTCATTTGAAAACAAGTTCCTCTGAATTTGCTGCAGCTGGAAATTGTTGATAGTTTTCAACCTAATATTTTCACCTAATTCTTTCTTTTCAACTGAAAAAAAAAACCTGCAAATGTAGGCATATATTTCTTTGTCCTCCTTTAACATGATATGGCAGAACTGAATGTGTCTGGTGCATTTTCTTCAAGCCTGAATAATCTGCGTATCCTGTGCAGTACAAAATGATCACGGTGTTGTATTATCAGTCCTTTAAAGGATAGTCCACTGTTACAGAGTAACTTGACATGATATTACTCTAATTTCACAATTGAAATATCTCCGCAGAACTCAACGCATCCAGCTCAGATGCTCTGTGCTGTTTCTCACACACTAATTTGGACTTGCAAAACATTGTTGGATAATACATGTGACCCACAAAGAATGTGTTTGTGCAAGCATGCAGATTCACACTTGTTCATGGTACTTTTCAGCAGTATTTTGAGAACTGCTTTTTTCCAGGCCTGCCCTGATCTACTTCAGGGTTTAGAAATCTTGTGAGTACATACACAGCATAAGGCCAGTCTCCTCGGTATCAGCACTCTACAGTATAGAGGAGCACCAGTTCCAAATAATGGTTTTATTCCCATAGTCACAATCTTTTAAAGCATGGTTCTACAGGCATTACGGAAATATCACTGCCAAACAATATTTCCCAGAATGCTAATGTTCAGAGATGCTGAAGACTGTAATTCAGCAACATGTAGAGAACACCCATTCTCCAACTCTAAAAGGTATTAGTTTGAAAAGCCATCCCAACATGTGCAAAGCTTCTAAAAGTTTCAATATTTGACAAAGTGCTCAGTATTCAATAAAGCAGAAATGCTTCTTTATTCCCATTGGTATAAGTAATAACAAATAAATTGATTAACAAATGTATACAAAACAAACTGATATGCTAATTTTGGCAGGAGGTTGGAGGTAAGCACTTTACATGTGAAGACCATGTGACCCTCCCCCCCCAAAAAAATCATCTTGAGGGATGATGGCAAGCAGTTCACACAACAAGAGCTCTATTCAGCCAGCTAATTACTAAGCATGGCAATTACTAAAGTAAATCTTACATTTGGCAAACCTGTTCTAATTCACTTTCATTTCAGCTATCTCACTAATACAGACATAGTCAGACTGGAATAATTGTTCCTTACCATACCTCTGTTGAAGTGTTAGTGTTTGCATATTCATCTCCAAAGCTTCTTGTTATCTACTAAGCAAATTGTTGAATTGCCACTGATGATAAGTAATGTAGGGGTGAAGAGAGGAATTTTAGGAAGCTTCTGACTTGGGTTCCTCTCCCCCCGCATCCCCAATTTGCAGAGCTCAAAGGGTGGTGTTTCTAAATCCTCTCTCTCCCTCACTTCTGTTTTTCAGTCTAACAAGGTTCCCGTAGTACAGCCATCTCATGGGGTTCATCCACTCACCCCACTCATCCCATATAGCAATGAACATTTCAGCCATGGCTCCCATTCACCACACCTGCCAGCCGACATCAACCAGAAACAAGGTAACTACTGTAATTCTTCACCTCTTCTGTGATGCTAATCTTGGGGGGGATGTGCTTTAAGAAGTGTGTACTGTGGGGCATTTAGCCATAGTCATGAAGTTTGGGGTGCCTGCCACAGACATTTTGTTTCCAACTCTGTGCTTCATAGTGGCCTCTGCCCATTTTTACATACCACCTTCATGTGTCTTGGCAGTCGAACTGCATGCTTTGTACCAACAAACATATTCACTCTGGACAGAGAAATGGAATAAGTATGTAATCTTGGGAGGTTTTTGAGGTCATTTTTCCCCCTTTCAGAGTTCCTCTGATCTGATACTAAACCTCTGAGATATATAAAACATATATAAAAGTATTATATAAAAGTATTTTAACCAAAGAAGCTCTGTGCTTTAATACTTAAGGATGGACAAGCAGATTGCAGATCACTGGGAGTATCTATAACACTGCAGTTTAGGAAATTGAATACCTTATTGCCTCAAATCCTATTCATAATAGAAAAAATGGCACTACGTTCTAGTTTTCAGTCCTCTATTATAACAGTCAGTTAATAGAAGTTCATATCTTCAGCTAACATATTTTGGTTAATCGTGAGTCATTCTCAAGAGTTTATCTGAATGCATTTGGCCTCTAGAAATAGCTCAACCAACATTTATGGCATTGTCACAAACCCTAAATGTATACAGAACATTTGTTGTTGGGACATTCAGATAACACATAATCAGAGTTGGAAGGGACCTTGTAAGTCATCTAATCCAAGCAGGAGATCCTACACCATTTCTGACAGGTGGGAGTCCAATCTCTTCTTGAAGGTCTCAAGTGATGGCGCTCCCACAACTTCCGAGGGCAACTTCTGTTCCATTGGTTGATTGTTCTCACTGTCAGAAAGTTTCTCCTTATTTCCAGGTTAAATCTCTCCTTGTTCAGTTTTCATCCATTATTTCTTGTCTGGCCTTTGGGTGCTTTAGAAAATAGTTTGACCCCCTCCTCTCTGTGGGAGCCCCTCAAATATTGGAACACTGCTATCATGCCTCCCCTGGTCATTCCCAACATATACAGGTAATCCTCAACTTACAACCACAGTTGAGCCCAACAATTCTGTTGCCAAGCGAGACAAGTTTTGCCCCATTTTACAATCTTTCTTGCAACAGTTGTTAAGTGAATTGCTGCAGTTGTTAAGTTAGTAAGACGGGTTGTTAAATGAATCTGGCTTCCCCGTTGATGTTTGCTCGTCAGAGGGTTACAAAAGGTGATCACAGGACCCCAGGACACTGCAACCATCATAACTATGAGTCAAGTATCTGAATTTTGATCAAGTGACCATGGAGATGCTACGATAGTCATAAGTGTGAAAAATGGTCCTAAGACTTTTTTTCAGTACCATCGTAACTTTAAACGGTCACTAAATGGACTGTTGTAACTATCTGTATTTCCTTTGATTGGAAACCCAGTTTCTAGATCAGGAAAAAGTGATGCTTTTGTAAAAATAGTCTAACTTTTCACTACTTTCCATTTCCTGACTAAACTCCAAGCATATCTTCACACTAGCTTGTATAGGGCATATTGGAAAAAGAAATTTGGTACATTGGGGCTGAACTGTTTAGATCCGAAAATGATCTAATGATCTTCAGGAGTATCATCATATCATATCATCATCATCATCATCATCATCATCAAAATAATGAAAACATTCAAGATCTCAGTCACAAGTCTCTTGCTTTTCATTTAGAGAATGAGAATTGCTTCTCTGAATAACTAGAGTTAAGCTGCAAATTGTAGATTTGATGGCACCACAGCGTTATCTGTTTGGGATTTAATTTTTATGAACTATCCCATGGCATTTCAGTATGGTTGGGTGAATTATTCAAATATAGTGAAGGCTAAAAGCAACTTAATTCAGTAGTAGTTCTATGGAGCTTCTTCAAAGCTTGTTGTAATGTATGAGAACTACTAGACCACAACTCTGTTTCTTGTGTTGTGACATCTTCCTCTGGTGGACTAATTACTATCAAGGAATAAGTCTTTAAAATTTCATTATAAATTAATTTTCTGATTTTAATAATGGCTTCATTTGTGTGATATTGGCTATTGAGTGATGGCATTAATCCATAATTAAGGCATATAATCATGATATTTCTGCACTAATGAGAATATCAAACTAAATGAGACCATGGTACAAAAATATCAAAATTGAAATATGAAATGAACAACTGAAATGTTTGATTACTCTGTTTCTTATAACCAACTCTCTTGTCACAAGACAAAGCAAAAAATAACTGACTGATCAAAATAAGGATTAATGAAGGTATACAGTATATGTTTTTGCATATACTTTTGGGGTTGCTTTTTTAAACTCCATGGATGATTTTTTCTTAATAAAATGAACGAAGGGATGCATTTTTATATATAGGCAAGAAAGCTATAGATGCACCCAAGAATAAATGCATGACCCTCACTTTGTCTATAAAAGTCTTTGTTTGAGATGAAATGGTGGTGAGAGCTAGAATATGAATGGAAATCCCTTTTCATTTATAATTCATAATTTATCCAAAACTCAGGTTCATAGGCCAAGGCACTTTCGCTTGCTGTTTAATTTCATCATCTACTTACCTACCAGTCTTAACACTGAATTACTTACATATCTACTCACAGAACTAACACAGAGAATACCTGGCACGGTCTGCATAGATTTGTTCTAACTTGGTGTGCTCACAAAGGATTATATAGTAAATGCCTCTTCCTGTTAAGATTATCTTTTCATGTAGAAGGAAACAATAACTCCGATCCTGTCAGAGAAGGTATTTGCCATCCCAGCAGAAGGAAAGCATATGAGAAAAGTGATCCTTTTCTTTCTTTCTTTTGCACAGTGTCTTTCTCCCAACCTGATTGCCCACTAGAGTTTATACATTGCCCTTTGGATCTTCCATGTGCATTTTTTCCCATATGCTCTAGACGCAATCCATACCCACAATGCAATATTATGTTTTAGAGCATAGAGTAGAATAGAGTAGAGAGAGTAGAGTAGAGTAGAGTAGAGTAGAGTAGAGTAGAGTAGAGTAGAATAGAATAGAATAGAATATTATTTATTGGCCAAGTGTGATTAGACACACAAGGAATTTGTCTCCAGTGCATAAGAAAAGTCTAGCACTAGCATAGAATTTAATAGAACAACATTGTCTTGTTTTTTTTCCTCTCTTCTCATTCTGCCCTACTTTGGCTTCATTTCACTAACAGGCACATGTTGCAGAGAATGTACTGTCAATCTGCATTCAGAGATTGTACAATCCTGTGTTGTTTTTGGCTTTCCTAGACATTTACATTCAATCTCATTACAACATTTCTGAATGAACACACCTTGTGAGATATAAAAATACTCCACCCATAATATTTCTCAGTATGTTTGTTTGGAACAGTCTTTCTTCCCCACCTCCACTGAAATAATTAGAAATTACCTGTTCATTTTCCCCCTAAGCTCTAAAATCACAACAAACCTGAATATTGAATATGGTTAAGCAGGCTGCCAAACACAGGGACTATGGAAAAATGGGTATGAAACTGAAAAATGATTTTATCTAAAGCCCCTTTGACATTTGAGTTTTGGACATTGTTTTTAACAATGCAGATTTTTCAGATATTGAGTTGGTCTCCCAGGATGTTTCATTGTCTTCTCCACACATTGAAAATATTTTTATCATATCTAACCTCTTGGAAATGCTCACCTACTTTTCATAAAGAGAAGAGGGGAAAAGATAGTTACTAATTCATAAGTTACTAGATGCTCCACAAAGGTCAAATATCCAAATCTGACAGGAAGTAGGGAGTGAAATAGTTCAAATCTTGCTTGGCTCTTTAGGGAATAAAACACAAAGCAACTTATTACTTGACATATTGAGAAACTCAACCAGGGATTTTAAAATTCTTTGTGAGTGTTCCTAAAAGACCATTTCTTAAAATAAAAACAAACAAGCTTACTCAGAGAATGCAAGGCTCTTCTGCTAGCTACTCTTACTGAAGTGAGGAGCATAGCTAATTACATGAGTTCAATATGACTCTTTGTCTCAAATTATACCTCAAAATCTTTGGCAACCTGTAAGGGGCTCACAAAATCAGTTTTACAGTATATGCTCCCAATATCAGAGGCCATCAAATACGCAGGTCACTGCATTCTGGGCCAATTGCACATTATGTATAACTTTTAAGAGCAACCCTATGAAAATGTAATACAGTAATCTATCCAAGGATGCAGACATGAATTACAATTGCCAGATTCTCTGGCACCAGTAAGGGTCTAAGTTGGTGCACCTGTCACAGCCGGGCAAAGGTCCCAGTAGCCATGTTCTCCATCTACTCTTTTAGAAGAACCTGTAGGTCCAGAAAAATCCCCCAAACACAAACTTGCACTTTTGCAGGTAGTGTCTGCCCATCCAGAAAACACCTTGGATCAACAGAGAATCTGATGTGATCCTCTTCTTTTCTGTTCTAAGCTACAAGTCCCTCCTTGCCCAAGAGATATAATGATGACCAACCAGGGCTCTATTTTGTTTCTGAGAAACTAGAAGTAGGAAGGTTTACTTACCAGCTCTCCATTTTTCCTCTTAGTCAATTCACATCTCTTTAGCTTTGCTTTCTTTCAGACATACCCAAATACTTTTTGGCTGGTTTCTCTCTCAAGCCTCAGCTTATTCTGAGCTTTATCTTCCTGACACAATTCCTAAACTTTATCAAGCCAACCTTGATTTTTTTTTTCTTTAGTAATAGGTCTCTCTTTTGTTTCCTCTAGATGTTCCTTTTCTTGTGCAGTATTTTAGAGAGCCCTGGCTTAAATTTCTCCCATTTTTCATTGTGATAAGAATATAATTAGGTTTTCAGTATTTATTTATTTATTTATTATTTGGACTTGTATGCCGCCCATCTCCGAAGACTCAGGGCAGCTCACAACTAAAACAACCACAATAAATAATTAAAAAAGAATTAAACTAATCACAAGCCCAAAATAGTAACAAATCTAAAATTTAAAATAGTTTAAGAAACCATCCCCCCACCCAGGGAGGGGTCACAGCCCGGATTGGTCAAACAGCCAGGTCTTCAAATCATGGCGGAAGGTGCGGAGGTCAGGGGCCGGGGGAGCCCCAGGGGTAGTTGGTTCCAGAGGTCAGGGGCCGCGACAGAATAGGCTCGTCGCCGGGGGACCGCCAGCCGGCATTGACTTGCCGATGAGACCCCGAGGAGTCCTTGCCTGTGTGCTCGCACAGGGTGGTTGGCACTCGATATCATATATCGATAGTAGCTTATTTTGTGGGATTTTCCCTCCTTCCTTGACACTTCTCTATCAAGATTTCAGGCTATTGGTTCTAACTTCTCTTCCCTTGGAGTAACCAATATCCACTTTTCTGAACTCAAGTATACTTATCTCTTCAGACCTTCTCTTTTGGACATCATGATAATGATTCAATTCTCTTCAAATAATCACCATTTTCACTCCTTCAGCCAATCCATCCCTGCTGATAAGAGTTCAATCTAGGATAGCAAACCTGAATTGTTCTTGTTCTTTCCTTCACCTTCTGAGAAATAAATCCAGCAAGAAAGAGTGGGGGAGCTTATTTGGACTTCTAATCTTTGTAGATTTGCAGTAGATGTCAGGATAATTGAAATCTCCCAATATCACACTTGAATATTTCTTTGAAGCAGAACACATATCATGCTAAAACACTTCATAATATGTTTATTTATTCATTATTTATTTATTAATTAAAATTATATGCCGTCCAACTCCCAAAGGACTCCAGGAAGCTCACAGCAAAAAAAAATACACACACACAAAAGAATTACATTAAAAAATTTAAAAACAATTTAAAAAACAACGAACAACAGAAGGGCTGGATCTCACTAGATCTCAGTCGTGAGATCAACAGCCCCATGCCTGCCAGAAAAGCCAGGTTTTGACTGCTTTGCGGAAGGCCAATAGGGTAGAGGCAGTCCAGACCTCGGGAGGTAGCTGGTTCCAAAGAGCCAGAGCAGCCACGGAGAAGGCCCTCCCCCACGGGCCGCCAGCCAGCATTGTTTAGCTGATGGAACCCGGAGGAGACCAACTCTGTGGGATCTTACCGG
The DNA here is from genome assembly GCA_009733165.1 of Naja naja. Classification (NCBI taxonomy): domain Eukaryota; kingdom Metazoa; phylum Chordata; class Lepidosauria; order Squamata; family Elapidae; genus Naja; species Naja naja. The sequence continues at coordinate 101,533,447 of CM019149.1, read as the reverse complement.
TCGCAAGGAGATGCAGGGTAGGAGATGATTCTGAAGATAACCTGGTCCTGAGCCATATAGGGCTATATAGGTAATGACCAACACCCATTGCACCCAGAGACTAATAGGAAGCCAGTGCAGCTCATGGAGAATTGGTGATATGTGGGTCACCCACAACAGTTCGCGCGGCTGCATTCTGGACCAACTGAAGTCTCTGAATGCTTTTCAAGGGTAGCCCCATGTAGAGTGCGTTGCAATTATCCAGTCGTAATCCTAATCCAGAGGTGGCTAGGGCATGAGTGACTGTGAGAAGAGCCTCCCAGTCCAAGTAGGGTCGCAATTGGTGCACAAGGCAGACCTGTGCAAAAGTTCCCCTAGCCACGGCTGATAGATGTTGCTCCAATTTCAGCTGTGGGTCTAGGAGTCCAGATTGCGAACCCGTTCTGAGGGGGACAATTTCTTCCCACCCAGAACCAAAGATGGAAAATCAACATGGTCCCTGGGAGGCAGTACGCACAGCCACTCAGTCTTGTCTGCGTTAAGTCTGAGCCTGTTGACTCCCATCCAGACCCTCACAGCTTCCAGGCACCGGCACATCACATCCACTGCTTCACTAAACGGACATGGGGCAGAGATATACAGCTGGGTGTCATCCACATATTGCTGATATCCCACCCCATGTTGTCGGATGATCTCACCCAGCGGTTTCATGTAGATATTAAATAGGAGGGGAGAGAGGACCAAGCCCTGAGGCAACCTCATAAATGAGGGGCCAGGGCATCAACCTCTGTCCTCCTACCAACACTGACTGTGACTGGCCAGAGAGATAGGAGGTGGACCACCGTAGCACGGTGCCTCCCACTCCCAACTCTCTCAGCCGCCGCAGAAGGATACCATGGTCGATGGTATCGAAAGCCACCGAGAGGTCAAGTAGCACCAGGATAGAGGAATGACCCCTATCCCGGGCTCACCAGAGATCATCAAACAGAGTGACCAAAGCAGTCTCCGTGCTGTAGTCAGGCCTGAAACCCAATTGAAAAGGGTCTAGATAATCCGTCTCATCCAAGGACCACAGGAGCTGGAGTGCCACCACTTTTTCAACAACCTTCCCCACAAAGGGGAGGTTGGAGACTGGACGAAAGTTCTTTAATTCAGCCGGGTCCAGGGAAGGCTTCTTGAGGAGAGGCCTTACCACCGCTTCTTTTAATAGTTGTGGGAAGGACCCCTCTCTCAAAGAAGCGTTGACCAATACCTAGAGCCAGCTCCGTGTCACCTCCCTACTGGCCGAGAACAGCCAGGAAGGGCACAAGTCCAGTGAACAAGTGGAAGAACTCATTGCTCCCATGGCCTTGTCCACTTCCTCAGGAGCCACAGGATCAAACTCACTCCATATGATAGGACTAAGACCCACCCCTGTCATCTCGGTCAGAATTGCCCAATCGGAGTCCAGGTCCATCAGGATCTGAGCAACTTTATCCGACAGAAACTGTACAAATTCCTCAGCTCTCCCTCGTAAGGGCTCCTCTGCTTCCTCTCGATTTAGAAGAGAGTGAGTCACCCTAAACAGGGTGGTTGGGCGAGAGTCTGTGGATGCAATAAGTGCGGAAAAATGCGTGCATTTTGCCGCCTGTATCGCCACTAAATAAGTCCTAATGAAGGCTCTTAAAAGTGTTCGGTCAGATTCAGATCTACCAGCCCTCCAGCGTCGCTCTAGACGTCTCTTCTGGTGCTTCATCTCCTGGAGCTCCTCGGTAAACCAGGGAGCCATCCTAGATTGGCCGCCATTGAGAGGTCGCAAAGGCACAACCTGGTCTAATGCCCCCGTTGCCACCCTATTCCAGGCAGCAACCAGGGCATCAGCCGGACTGTGGATCAGGGAATCCGATATCTCCCCAAGCTCCCTCTGGAACCCTCCTGGGTCCATTACGCAGCTGGGGCGGAACCATTTAATCGGTTCCACCTCCCTGCGATGGAGGAGCAGCATCCCAAAGTCTAGTCTCAGCAGGGAATGATCTGACCATGACAAGGGAAAGATTTATTTATTATTTATTCGACTATACACCTTAATTTCAGATCATATCATGTTCTCTGTTTTTCACAATAACCCAATGAAGTATGCCTTCTCAGTACTGCATCTCTATACAGCACATATTAAGCTAAGAAGTAGGACTACTTTTTTATTTAATTAATGGATAAATGAATTAAAGCATGAATTGATAGACAAATACGTAGAATTTAAAAACTCTGAGTCAAAGTTAATTTGTTGAGTACTGGCGCCAAGTAAATCTCATCATCTTTTCCCACAAGAATCCAAGCAGGTTTCTTGCAAGCTTTCTTCATTTCAGCAATATAATTTAGGGCAAAAAGGAAGTCAGTTTCATATTGTTATCCTTCAGAATGCAAGTTTCTCCCTATCTACCACTAAATTTAGATCTTCTCTCCAACTATGCATAACACCAACTTTATCTTCTCTAGATAAATTGAAAGTTCCACTCATCTCCCACACTGCTTCCTTTCCTAGTTCTACCTTAACTATGTTCTATTCATTCTCTCTTCGCCTTATTCTGGACATCCCAAAGGTGCCTTTTTCCAAAATGCAATGGGACTTTCTTGGGTTTTTTTCTTTGAAAACGTTTCACTTCTCATCCAAGAAGGTTCTTCAGAACTGAATTCCAATTGCTTTTTAGAAAAAAGCACCTTTGGGACAACCATGACCTGGATGATTATGAATTTCCATAGACATTTGCTCTGGATACTTTTGTCTCGCTCACTTCCTCTATGCCTCACGCTTCTATGCCTGCATGCTTTGAAAAGAACATTGTAAATAAGAAAAGCCAAGAATATTCATCTTAGTAATAAATAGTAGGAAGAACAAGTTGAGGGTAAGTAGATGAATTAACTGACTATTGGATGTTATTAAGCATGAATCTTTTGATTCCATTTTGATATAAAACTAGAAATAAAGCTAACCTAAATTTCCTCATGTTTTCATTTTCTGATAGGTGTACACCGTCCTTCTCAAACATCAGATATTTCTGGTTTTTATTCTCTCCCTCCCAGTGGGGTTGGACAGATAACACCTTCTGTGGGATGGTAAGTATTTAAGGTCTTCAGCTGAAGAACATTTTTTTAAAAAATTACACTGGACATGTATCATCCTTCACAGTAGTTGAACTTTAGCATGTTTCCTAGATTCTATGTTTATATCTCTGAATTCATATTGAGTGAGATATTGGTTCTCTCTCTTGCTCTCCTACTTTTTTTGATCAAATATCATTGCACAGAGAATTGGAATGCCTTCATTAATTGAGCCCTCTGCTGCCATTCGGAAATAAGGAAAATCAGATTGTAGAATTTAGATACACAGGGTGCACAGCTTTTTCTGAGCAAGAGCTGCACATGGCTACCAAGTGACCTGGCAGGACCTGACATGCTAGTCATAGTAGTTGGAGCCAGGAAGAAAACATGAAGCAATTTCATTTTATTTCATTTGTATTTAAATCTAAATTCAAATAAAGAACCATATTTCCCTTTTTATATTAAACTTTATAACCTAGTAATAACTTTTAGAATTCTTTGGTATACAAATATGACCCCATAATTTCTAGTTATACATCTCTAAAAATAAAAAAAATGTGAAGACCTATGTAGCTGTTCCATCATTCCTTTTGTAATTGGTTTTACAAGGTAATAAAAAGATAGAAATGGTAAGAAACCCGAGAAGCTTTTGTTGTGATAACTACAATTATTTGTTGATTGTAGAAAAAAAAAGCATTTTTTGCAAGCATTATTTGTAAGAATAATTCCAGATAGCTAGAGAATACTGAGAAAGAAGGAAGGAAGGAAGGAAGGAAGGAAGGAAGGAAGGAAGGAAGGAAGGAAGGAAGGAAGGAAGGACGATTCAGTCAGTATATGCATTCATTTAATTTCTGATGGACTTTCCCCCACTCTGTTTAATCCATAACATCTCTTTAGTTTCATGGATGTGGTGTGGCAGTTGGTTTGACTTGAATAATGTGGGATTCCATCTCATGTTGATTCACTGCCATTTCTGACCTGATGGAATGTATTTGATGTGGTGAAATAGCCTTATGAAATGTGGTCAAGTTATGCCTAAGAAAATGCTTGCTCTCTAGTTTTTTTGAAATGGTACAGTAGACTGTCATTCTGTTTTCTCAAGATTCATCAATATTGTTGGGAAAACAATACTTGGTCGTCGCCATTACTCCTCACCACAACCACCCTGGATGAATCAGCTTTTAATGTTATGATATTAATATTCTGTAATGCAAATCTTGACTAATCTCCAGTTATGAAAATAAATACCCAAGAGTGGAGTTTAGAGCTACCTTAAGAAGAATAAGTGGCAAGAAAAGTACACCACATTGGAGTCATTGACTGAAAGCCCATTGAAATCAGCAGTGTTCTAAACCGATGTGTTGACTGACTTGAGTTTTTAAGGGTATGTGTCAGTGCAAATCTTCAAAGGATCTTAAACTGCACAGTTTATGAGTCATCAAGTCAATCCACAGTTTACAAGCTATGTGTTGTTGTCTGCCAGGAATTTCACAGCCCTGTTAGTTTTTCTAATTTGAGAGAGGCAAAATGCATGATATTTATGCAGCACATAAAGTAAGTGCTGTCATATAGTATAATGTCGATTTATTTTGTAAGCTATAAATTTTTCTAACTTAGCATGAATCAAACATAAGATCAGAAGGCAGTATTTTTTCCTGATTAACTGATTGGAGCATTCAAATTGGGATGGTACCCTGGCATTGAAAGGTTAAGTATGATTTTAAAGTGCAATACAGTCATAAACTGCCCTGCAAGTTAAACAGTAAGATATTTCCTTACCAAAGAATGTAGTTATATTCACAAAAGAAGAAATGCTTAACACTTCAACTTAAGTCAAGGTTGATTATTTAGATTTCTCTATTTCTCCCTTTTCCTTAAAATACTGTGTTTGTCCTAAACTGGTTACATTGTGGGTGATGATTAACAACTTCGACAATAGGAGAGGAAAAACATTTTAGAGAGGATTTAGAGAAGTATTGCCTAGAAATATTGGCAAGGGGTCAAATACCAACATTTTTTGAATATGTTGAATGAATAAAGAAAAAAAAATCCCAAACAACTTTCCCTCTAAGTAGCTTTGACTTCAGCTCCCGTTATCCCTGCATTTCATAGCTGATATATTTTTGGATATAAAACATGATCATTGTGGGCCCGTCCATTTCAATTGATAGCAGAGAGAAATTCCCTATTTTTAATGTTGTGGATGAAAACCTCAAACAGTTACATCTTTGGACACTTCCCCTGAGGAGCCTGAGCCCATTTGGGAATGGCTCCGGAGCTCTGTGTTCCCATGACATCAACAGTGCCTGAGAGCTGTCCTGATTTATTTCTGGCTGAGTACGGTGTAATTAAAATTGCTGCTGTTATTTCATTTTTGCTTTATGAAGCAGTGGCTCCATTGCCCACTGGTGGAAGATCTTACTCATTCTTGCTCCTAGCTCCTGAGCTTGAGCCTAGCTAGGGAACTCCCCCGCATAAATCCACACAAAAGGAAGAAGAGTGGAATTGACAATGCCTTTGTCAGTTTCTCTTTCCTCTTCTGTATCAAAGGAGTTAATGTGAAAATGCCAGACAAGCTGCTTCTCCCCATCCTTTGTCTTTATATTTATATTTACGGGAGACCTTGCTGCCAGCGACTGTTTCCCATCGTCCTGTGTGCTCTCACAGACAGGGCCTCCTCAGGGTTCCGTCAGCCAGCCAATGTCGGCTGGAGACCCCTAGGGGTAGGGCCTTCTCTGTGGGAGCACCCACCCTATGGAACCAGCTGCCCCTGGAGCTTCGGCTGGCCTCTGACCTCCGCTCTTTCCGCCATGGCCTCAAAACAAGGTTGTTCCAACACGCTGAGCTGGACTGAGGTGGGGTGTATGGGGGAGTTTTAATGCTTATTTTTAGGGTTTTAGATTTTAATTGGGTTTCTTATTTGGATTTAATCTTTTTTTAATTGTATATTTGTATTGCTTTTATTGTACGCCGCCCTAAGTCCTTAGGGAGATGGGGCGGCCTAGAAACCCAATAAATAAATAAATAAACAAACAAACAAACAAACAAGGAGTAGGAGTGAGGGGATCTTTCTTGCTGCTAGACCAGGAGCAACTTGAGGCAGGGAAGGACAGCGCAGGAGTTACTCCATCTCCTCCTAAGCCTTTCAAGGGAAGAAAACAGGAGTGGGTGGCCTTCTAAGCATTTGGGGAGAGGAAACAATCATACAGTGGAAGTGTTTGAAGAACCCATTTTGATTGTAGCAGAATTAAAATGAGAGTTCATAGCATGCAGGTATAAAATTGTCATTTCTGAGCTCGGCTATAAATCTGTGGGGGGAAAAAGGGCTAACAGTACAAATGGCATTAAGTATATTTCTCTTAAAATAATAGGTTAAATTCTACATCATGGCACCTAGTTGTGTAGTTTAATCTTTTGGTTCTATCAGAGTCGATGCTCTCTTCTCCAAGTCTCATTTAAGCTTGAAGAGAAACTATTGGTTGTGTTAGCTGGGGAATTCTAGAGGAAGCCCAAATTTAGGAAGGCTGAACTGGACAAAAAAGGGTGTTCACACCGACACACAGAGACACACACACGGACACCAACTTCAGCTGAAGTCTTTATCTTGACTGGATGCTTCTTTGATCATTTTTAATCTGCTTTTTAAAAAAAACAATTGTGTGATCTGGTTTTAAACTGACACCTTTGCCAGCACAAGAATTGTTTGCCTTTAATTGCAGCACATTATAATACATGAAAAATTGTAACTAAAAATATCACATGGATGTGCCGAATTTGTGGCAGGTTTCATCCAATGAACTGGACTGGAACCACTTGGGTAGCCTGCCAGGAAAACAAGAGTTTGGATAACCAAAGTTTCATTGAAGAAGGTTAAGAAGCCACAACTAAGGAACCATAGCAACAGTTGGGATTCAAGAACAAGTCCGTATACTGAAAAGAGTGTTCAGACCGCTCGTGTCTCTTTCTTTCCTGCCTCATGCAACAGATTGCCTGGTGCGCTCTTTTGGGCAGGCTGGCTTGTTTCAGTCTCTTCTTGATCTTTGCAATGGTCAGATTTGCTATCCTATTGTTTCTCACTGATTGTGTGAGAATTAATTCTCCCTATTTGACCACTCTTCAGAGATAATTCTATTGAGTGTTCGACTTGCACTACGTGCAGGCTGAAAGTCATATTAAACAATAACTGTGCTGGCTGCCAATACACCATCAGCCTTCACTTGGTATTTTCTACTCCCAATCAGAAAAGTACACATTAAGGAGAGGGGGACTAATTTTATTTGGCTGTTATTTCATTGGAATGGTTTTATTTATGCCCAATTTCATTTTCTCATAAACCCATATATAGATTGTGGTGTATGACAATTGGCACCCGCAGGCTACAATCCGCCTTAACCTTCTCGGTGTACCTATATGCCTCGAAGACCCCACAGACATCATAATTGCACAATGCTATTTACATGTGAGTTACCTTCCATGTATTTCTTAATCTTGCCCCTGTAAAAGTGGCTCATGTGCATCCATCAGTTTGCTGATCAAGCCTTTTATCCCAGAGAACTTCACACAGCTGCCTGTATAGACAAACATGACCAATGTTCTTAGTCCCTTTTATAAAAAAAACAATAAGGGGCTTTCACCCAAACAAAAAACCTAGTCTCCTCCCTTTATATATCATCCTTTGCAGAGTTGGCAGTGTTCATTACAATCAAATCAATTTGGGGAGAAGAGATGGAGGAAGAGGGAGACTCCAGAATCTCTTTTTGCCAGTAAGGAGTGATATGATAGGCAATGGCTCTGAAGAGAACAGGTTCACTGTTCTAGAAGAAAGCTGACTTCAAACACATACTATGGTTGTAATATAGCAAGAGCTTTTCCTGTGAAGGAGAAGGTTCAGCAGGAATGTCTGTGGAGATTCTCCGTCATTCAGGTCATAGTTGCCTCAAAGGTGCCTCAAGGAAAAAATAGTCCAGTTGCCTTTTGAAAAAGCACCTTTGAGACATTCAACAGGAATAGCCTCACAACCTGCCAAGTTAAATGGAGAGACTCTTGAAGAACTATCCAAATTATTTAGAATCCGGTCTTCAATTGTTTTGCATTTGATACAACACCACTTCCCTAAAAAGTCTTGTAACTATGAGCTATGAACTCACTTAGATGATGTCTCATTATTAAGAGTTCTCCCCCTTCCTGAAACTAAGTCAGCTTTTTAAAAGCAGTAGAAGGAATTTTGATGGGGCTATATTGGGAGTGCTGGGAATTTTGATGGGGCTATATTGGGACCGTTCCAAATAACAAAGGGTGGGGGAAAGGATTTTACTTTGTCTGATTTGGTGGTTTAATATACTGATTTGGTGGTTTAATATATTTTCAGAGGGTTCCATAGAAGCATCTTGGGTCACGGAGTGACCAATTGCCACTTGGGGATTAGAGGTCACTGTTTTCTCAGCCCTAAAGCCAGAATGCTAAATTTCAATGCTCATTTTGGTTTCCTGCTGTAGGTCTTGGCTGGTTCATGTCATATTAAATTACACTTCCAAATTCTCACCCTATAAGGTCTCTCTTATGATTGAAGCTAAACTCTGATTTAAACCACACTGATAATGATAGTTAACAGTAATGTTTATCTAATGCTTTAAGGGATTCAAAGTATTCCAGACAGATTATTTAAGCAGGCCTAATAGCAGCATTATAATATTATTCTCATTTGTTGAAAGAACAAAGTGCTAAGATCCCCTAGTGAGCAGAACTGATTTATATCATGAACCAATACAAAACATGGTTTAACCAACGCATTTCACTCAATTAATAACTCTTTATTAGATGAGTGTATTCAGGCAGTGGAACTAATCCAGATGCAGAGGTGAATCAAAGCCAAAGGAAACAATATAAATTAATACAGAAGTTTGTGCAATCATCTCCCATGTGTGACTTTGCCTATTTCCTAAATGATTTATCAGCAAGCATTATAGATCGACACCATACAGCTATATTACAAAAGTAATGCCTATCGTCATATACTTCCCCATCCTGACACCCTCTAAATTTGCTGATAGTTAGAACAATTAACCAGTGGAACAACTTGTCTCCAGAAGTTGTGAATTATCCAACACGGGAAGTTGTTAAGAAGAGATTGGACAACCATTTGTCTGAAATAGTATAAGGTTTCCTGCCTGAGCAGGGGTTGGATTAGAAGACCTCCAAGGTCCCTTCCAACTCTGTTATTCTATTCTATTCTATTCTATTCTATTCTATTCTATTCTATTCTATTCTATTCTACTCTACTCTACTCTACTCTACTCTATTCTATTCTACTCTACTCTACTCTACTCTACTCTACTCTACTCTACTCTACCTATTCTGTCAGGGGTCCCCCAACCCCCAGTCCATGGACCGGCACCAGTCTGTGGCATGCCAGAGACCGAATTGTACAAACAAGCAAAGCCCCATCCATGGAACGCAGGCGCCATGTGAAACCACACCCCTCTGGTCCGCGGAAAAACCTTTCTCCACGGAACCAGTCCCTGGTGCTCAAAAGGCTGTGGGCCGCTGTTCTAAGTTACTGGACTTTAGTTTCTAAAATTTCTAGGTGCATCACCAAATATTGGGGGAGGAAAATCCAACACCCATGGAAGATATATACTTGGGTAAACCTGTGAAATCCTATATTTTCTACTCTTCTTCTGAACCTGATATCTGTTAATTTCAGTGGATAATTTTGAATTCTAATGATTATCCCTAATCATCTCTCCTACTCTTGCAACCATTTTTCTTTGATTCATATCTTAGGTCACATTTGTCATCTTTATCCATAAACTTAAAACCCCAAATAAAAAATATTTTAGGGTTAAGTCGTATGAGCTTGGTTGCACTTTTCCAGCGGAAGAATGTAAGCTTTGAGATAAGATAAAACGATACCTACACTTTGAAATTTGACTTTACTGATCAGTGTGACTTTACTGATTTAATTACATTGATTCTCTTTTATTTCTAACATATTTCCTAACAATTCCTAAGTTTTCAGGCTTCACTCTCCCCAGAGTGAATTTGCATTTTTAGTAAATTGTCTGTTACAGTTCCTGTGGCTTTTTTGCCTGTTCAGTGACTTTCAGTTCAAGCCTTTTCAGTTTCTATGATAAATTTCATTTTTCCCCAGCATGTACTGCATTTGCAATATTGGCCATTCATCTAACTGGAAAAATCATGTTGGAGTTCTTCAGAGTCTTCTGACTTCATAAGTCTGGATAATTAGATGTCAACCACATTGTTTGCCTCATTTTCTTTATTACTACAATTTAATTAAGTAGCTTTAGCTCAGTGATCATTTATTTTCCCTCATAATCAGAACTCTCCAGTTATACTTGCCTGTTTTGCATTTAATTTATTTATGTGCATAATAGGACCTATATTTCTAAAGAATGGGAAGTCTTTATCAAAAGGTTTTTTTTAATCAAAGAATTCATTTCAACCCATCTGGATTTAAGAATCCATAAAAAGATATATTTCATAAATGCAAAATCCAGAGTGTGCTGATTTTGCAAGGTTGTTGATAATTCTCAAAAGCTATGCTACTATGCTTCTTACATGAATAAACAAATAATAAATAATAAACAATAAATTAATAAATAAAAGCTTCAGTTTGAAGGACTGCTCCTTACCAAGTTTCTACTGATTTTCCACACAAAGATTTGTTCTTTTATAGGTTTCAGAGCGTAAGAAACCTGCATTTAATCTCTATTTTCACCTACTACTTTGAGATATGCATTATCCTAATTGTTCTGTTCTTCTCTGGTAACACACCGCAAACATTGCCCGGTGTGCGCTCACAGACATGGCCTCCTTGGGGTACCGTTGGCCAAACAATGTCAGCTGGCGGTCCCTAGGGGGAGGGCCTTCTCTGTGGGGGTGCCCACATTGTGGAACCAGCTTCCCCTGGAGCTACGATTGGCCCCTGATCTCCGCTTCTTTCGCCGCGGCCTAAAGACTTGGTTATTTGAACAAACTGGCCTGGACTGAGGGGCGGGGTTAGTTTTAAATGTTTTGTGGATTGGGTTGTAAATATTTTTATCTGGTCTAATTAGTTTAATTATTTTTTTAATTCTTTTAACTTTTGCATTGGGTGTTTTTTATGTGAGCCGCCCTGAGTCCTTTGGGAGATAGGGCGGCATATAAGACCAGTAAATAAATAAATAAATAAAATAAACATGCACACATTTTAAAATGGTTTTATTTGGCTTTCTGTTCTCTGGAAATTATTTTAACAGCAATTTGTCTGTTTTTGTTAGAGATTGGCAAGATCTCATTTGAATTATTCAGATGAAAATCATCTGGCTCTACTGATTAGTTATTGTGCAAATATTATGTCATTGTTACTTGGCATACATTTTCAGATGTTATCCCTCCTCAAATAGCCATACAGGTATAACCATTTTCTTCAACAAATATTTTTCACAGCAAAAATAGATGTAGAAAACCCATGTTGCTTCTCTGCTGTCTTCTTGTCTTCCTTTTATCTAGACATCTTGTTTCTTCTATGGTGACTTCAAACTTCTGGTATCCTGGAAAGGGAAGTAATGTTGCCAGAGATCCTCCTCTTTAGGTTTTCTTCCTATTGGCAACATATCTAGGTTGAAAGGGAAGCCACCTTGTCTTTGAAGACTCTAAAATATAATCATCCAGGTGTCGTTTATACTTTTCCTTCCCCTCCTCCCCCAATTTAAACAGTTTGATTTCAACCTTTCTGAAATAAGTTTGAATACTCACTTAGTTTTTCTGCAATTAAGAATCGCAGGTGTGTCCAGGGATGGAACGTAGAAAACTGGGACTTTCGAAAGTATAAAGACTCAATATTTCCTTCTCTTTGTACCTCAATTTGTCTTCTGGTATTGATAACTATGATGAAGACAATGCCAGCAGAAATAGATATTACCAGTAGTTCTCTGGGTGTCAAGGTCATATCACCTGATCCTTCTGGTTTCAACCTATATGTGTCTTTATTTTTTATTGTAAGGCCCTAAGCAAATTTTTGCTCAAATAAAGATCTCGTGCAGTGGTTCACTAATTTGCACCAAAACCCCTCTTTTATCTTCCTTGTTTGGTATAGTTATATTTGTTGATCTTTTCCAGCATTTTGGAAACTCAGATTTATTCCACATTTATTAGTGTGCAACTGTTTGCCCTCCTGCTTTGTTGCCTGTTCTATTTCACTTTCCAGGGGATTTGGTTTTTGAATATTTGTTTTCTACACAAATGTTTGCCATTTTACAAGCATCTTTGTAAAATATTTCATTCTAGAACTTCCACATTTTTTTAGACTTCTTTGCGTCTATTAGATTGCTTGAATAATGGCTGTGTATATTTTGAGGGTTAATTCTGATTTTCGTCGCTTGTTCTTTTCATGATACATTATTTTATTTGGTGACATTCTTGATTGAGATAGCTTCACTTGTCCTTTCTTGCTTGAAACTGAAAGTCTATGTTCAGTCATTGTATGCTTCTTGTTACCCAAGGCTTTCATTCTCCACCTTTCACTAGCTATTTTGGTAGTTTATTCTGAAAGCTCTTTTAATCTTGAGCACCCTCAAGCCACCACCAATCTCAGGGTTGTGAGCCACTCTTTGACCCTACCATGCCAGTTGGCAGAGCTAGGTCTTCACATCCTTCTGCTGGGTCCAACCCCACCTCTAAAGACAAGACATTCCATAGGGCAGGAGCAATGGCAGAGAAAGCTCTTTTCCTAAACTCTGCCAGTTGAAATTCTTAACTGGTAGGTCTCTAACACATCCTCTCTGCCTGATTGTGTGGGACAGGTTGATGTAACTGGGACAAGATGGTTCCTCCGGTGACCTGATCCCATGCCATAATGAAGGGCTTTAAAGGCAATAACCAAACCATGAATTGGACTTGGAAGCAAACTGGCATCTAGTGCAGCTCATGGTGCAGAGGTGTTCCTTGCAGATCCTTGGAGGCCCAAGACTCCTCATGTAGCCACATTCTGCACCAGCTGCAGTTTCCAGATACTGTTTAAATACGGCCTCATGTAGAGCTCATTGCATAATCCTTAAGGGAGATGACCAGGATATTATGTAGTTAATGTTCCAGTGTATAATCTGTATTTATATTGCTTAAAATAAATATTAGTAACAAAAAATAATTCTGCTCACAGAACTCTTAATATTCTACTTCCTGCATTATTGTATTTGCCCATTTGAAATCTACTTGTTTCTTTTGCACTGTAATTGTCCATTAGTAATACTGCATGTCTATATGTTGCATGCAGTACCACTTAAGATTTGCCATAGCCTACCTGTTTCCCCAAAGAGGTAGTGAATCCTCTTTCCCCTGTGTTGTAGTGAATACATAGCCTTGTGTAATATTCATGTTCATTGAAAATACATTAATTTCAATTGTTATGATTTACTGGATTATAACTGAACACATAATTATAATTATCCTTTCCATTCTGTTGTCACACCATTGCCTTTGCTGTTTTATTCCTTCTTATGGTCTCATGCCCTGAATATATCATCTCATTTAAATTTGACTTACTCCAGACCATATAAAATCACTCTTTCCTTAATGTGCTTCTTTTCTGCATTCAAAATGTTGAGGTATATTCATTCATGCATTTCACATTCTGTGGTTCCATTGCATATGTCCTTGTAAAATGGGAAATCTCTTTCAATACGAACACCATTAGTGCACATTTTTCCTTGTGGCTTTGTCCACACCTGCAGATCTACGTCTATTGAAGTTGATGATCTTCCCCACAATTAAGACATGCTTTCCAGCCTTTTGACCTTGCCACGAGTTTTCACCAGCATTACTTTCAGCATGGTTGTTCCTATATTTGAGATAGCTGAGCAGTATATTCTAATTAAATTCTTGATTCTTAACTACATGCTTCCATCCCATCATAATTAAGTACAGCTCCGTGGTCTTGGATTAGTTTTCCAATCTTGGCAGCTTCCAAATGGATGGACTTCAGATCCACAAATTCTCAATAATAGTCATGTTGGCTAGGAAATTCTGGCACTAAAGGTCCATACTTTTGGAAGATACAAGGTTGGGGAAACACTATCTCAGATCATATTTTGGATTAAAATAAGAGTAGGCAATTTCCTCCTAGGTGGAAGGCTTCAAATGTGGTCTGATTAGTTACTAAAATTACTAAATCTAGTTACTAAAAACTGATTAGTAATTAGAGCAGATACTGCTCTATTTCTCAGAATTTCCAGTATGATCCACTGCTTCCTAGGTATAGATTATTGCAAGCCATTATCTGTTTAACAAGGGTAGAAAAAGTATAAACCATATATTTTTACATTTTTTATGTGGAGGCTTCTATAAAGAAGAATCTACTATATTGTCCTGGGTTCGGTTGAATTTTGCAGAAGCATTCCCAATCCAGTCCTCTGATCCCTTGTCACTTCATGTTTCCCTGTGATGTAATGCTAAATTATTTTTGCCAACTTTGCATCCCACACACAGGTCTTGGCTAATAACCAAAGACGCATGTAGTTGTTTGGCATTTTGCTAAGAGCACACTGGGAATGTGCTTGGATTTGAATTTGCATTTGGATTTGGAGTGGGGGTGCTTACAATAAAACCCAAGAGATTTCAGCCTCTATTTAGAAAGGAAAAAAAGTCAACATGTGCAAAGCTAAACAATGTTTTTCACTATTGAAATGTAATCTTCTGCAACCGTTTGGAATATGGTTGGAATAGAGCAAGTTTGTAAATGTAATTTATGTAAGAGAACAAGTGATAAAACTGGTGTCATTTCAGACTGACTCAAGAGCATCAACTAAGAAATGGCTTTGAAACGTTCTTTATTTAGACCTTGATTTCTAATAGTGCAAAGAAGGCATAGATGATAGAAATATTTGTCTGGATTTCTAGGAATATTAATTTTGCATTGCTTGTTTGCACCCAAGTGACTAGACTGGATGAATCCCTTGATGCATGGGGGAAAGGGTTATGTCAAACATTTCTACCTGATTGGGTGGCTCAACCAGGAATGAAAGCCTACTTCTCTAGCCATGTTTCAAAGCTAATCATATAGTCATTACAGGTAGCTTTTAAGCATTGATGATGGAGTTCTAGAAAAACTCTAGAGAAAACTCTTCTCTATTCATGTCTACATTTAGACAAAAGCCAATGAGTAACAAAAAGTTTTCCTTTCCCCAACATACAAGTTCCCAACTTTAGCCAGCTATGAATCCAGACAGAAAAAACAGGAAAAAAAGTATGCAGGAAAAGTGACATGGGTGTAGATGCTTTATAGCCTCTTTCTTCCTGCTCCCAGGCAGAGCCAGCCTGTCTGCCCTTTCCAGTCATGTGGATTTAGACAGCCCTATACGTCGGCGCTCTCTGCTGGGGCTACTTTCTCCAGGTAAGTATAAGCTGCCTGAGCCAGGATATGTTGCTCTGCTTCTGTTGCAATTCAAGCCATGAACGTTTGCAGGATTTAGGAAGAAGCTCTCATGTCCAGATGGCAGCAACAGGGAAGGAGTTTTCTTGTTTTAAGCAGACAAATTTTCAGACCAAAAATAAATAAATAATTGGATGACCTTCCAGAGGAGAAACACAGTTTGGTTGGGATCAACAACAGTAGGACAGTAGAGAGAGAGAACCCGCACAAGATGTTGCAAAGCCAAAGAACATTTCTCTTATTGTCATGTATCTAGGAATGGAAATGAAGGAGAGCTGAAAATGCTCTGATGAGTTTTTGTTGTCCACAGTTATTTAAGCTCTCTCAAAAATGCTTCTTGTTATATATTAGGTCTCTATCCTCAGTCCTCTTTTCAGATTTTGAAGCTGTGCAGAATTTTGCAAAGGCTCTTTTCTAAGGACTTCAGTAGAATGACAATATGTGTCCTTACTAGTGATTCTTTTTCAAACTGTTCTGGGTTCTCAAAAGACAAAAAGAAGCAATATCTTGTTGGCTACCATTAAAATAAAATTGTCTACCTGGTGTAGCTTCGAGAAATAATGGACTTCCTTACAACTTTGTTCAATTAGTAATCTTTAACAGAAGTAGATATTGGGCAGAAAACCTGGTGCATTCAAGCTACCAGGTTCTCTTCCTTATGTGTTGCATCCCTTGAGCCCATTTTCGCTTTTTCTCAATTGCACTTTTGCTCTGCTGAGTTACAGAGGGTTTATACTTTTCCCCTCATTCCACCAATATCCTGGTGGCCACCAGCTAGTATCAAATACTAGCTTTGCTTCTATGGAAATGTGTGCAAAATGATTTGCAACAGTTGAGGATTGCAATGCAAGTGTGAGTGTGCCATCATACCAGACAAATGCCTAGGCTATTTTTATTTCTCCAGCCACACCTGAGTGGTATGCAGATTTCTCATACAAAACTTTAAAAAAAAAGACTTCAGAAGGGAATACATATTTGTCATGGGCTTTCTTGATCATCACAAAAGAATTCGATCAATTGGCTGGGATATGTTCCACTTGGTTGTAAATTTGGGGGAGTTAATCGGAAT
Organism: Naja naja; assembly: GCA_009733165.1. Classification (NCBI taxonomy): domain Eukaryota; kingdom Metazoa; phylum Chordata; class Lepidosauria; order Squamata; family Elapidae; genus Naja; species Naja naja. The sequence continues at coordinate 101,516,894 of CM019149.1, read as the reverse complement.
GATCTGGATGCCAAATTTATTTTTTCTTTACTTGAGAAAATAAATATTTTCTCTTTACTTTACTTTACTGAGAAGGTCCAGCTGGAATATACATTAACCTACAGGGAATGTATGTGCAAGCACCATTCATTGCATTTCTCCTCTGGCTTCTGCTTTGTATTGTCCTAATAAGTCTCTTGATGAAGACATTCTGGGAGTCGTAATGGGGAAAGGCACATCATTATTTTTACTATTATAGTATTATTATGCCATTACCTTAATGTTTACTCTGCCTCAGGCACCTGTGCCTGTCTAAGTATCTTAATATTTAAGATAAATGCATTACAGACCTCCTAGTTATCTGGTAGTTTCATTCTTTGCCATAGCAGCATTCCCATTAACAGCAGTGAATGAGGCAGATTTTTCAGACAAGAATGCACACCTTGACAGATAATGATCAAGCTTCAAGCTATGCCAGTAGATTAATATCAAGCATCATTTCTTTTTGTGCCAACAGAGCTAATGAACAGTTGGTTGTCTCCCATGGGCAAATCTGCTGTCTCAAGCTTTAGTCATGATGCTCAGTAAATTGACAGCATCTTTCTATAATGCTGAAAGTATTCTTCAGAACTGGTGACGAATATGCAAACAATTAGCCTACGATCTGTTTTATGAAAACTCCAGAAATGTGACCCTCACTTTCTAATATCTCTTTGTGTTCAGAATCACTGGAGAAAGGGAAAGGGCCATTCAATATTTGTATAGCACTAAAGCCACGGGCTCTGATGCAGATCGTAGGAAGTTAGGCTAAGAAATTCTTGGCAAAGAATTGGTATTGAAGCCAAGTCTAGGTCCTCATCTAAAATGGACTTAGTCATCCAACAGCCTAGTTTCCTTGGCAAGAACAACTTGCATAAAATAATTATTGCAAAGAACTGAAGCCAGAAAATCAGCATAAAATTTTCCCCACCCCTTTTTCATTTTTCTTAGAACTTAAACCTGAGGTACATGTAAGGAACTGTTAAATACAGCTCTTTAATCAAACAGCAAATTAAGTCTTGCAGTCTTTATTTAACTACAGGCATTGTAAGAAGAAAATACCAAGTTGGAGTTGGCGCTGCCTGACTCAGCATTGCCATAAGCTTTACCAAGAGCTGTGTCAAAGCATTCTTGGGTGTTCTCCATCCAGGAAGAAGGCTTCCCTTACAGAATTTCAGGATAACCAAAGATGATGGCAGCAGATAGGAGGTTGTCATTTTGACATGTAACATTTGTGTTAGTTTGCTCCAACAGCCATTGTAGGGAAAACAACATCAAGCTAGAAAGTGCCACCTGTGCCACCCTTGTCTCACAATTGCTGAAAACCAAATTCTATTCAAGTGCAGATTAGCTCTTGGCTGTCATTGCTGTATTTCTCAGACTAATTCAGAATAGAGCAGCTGAGTGCCCAAGGAGCCATTATACCACAGTTCCAGAAGAATTTAGAAACCCAGGCTTCAGTTTATATTGTGCTATGTCTCTGGAAATGTCAACCTACATGGAAGTCAGCAAACTTTGCTGTTACACCAATGTCCACACACAGTTCTGTGAAACAGTCACTCTCCACATCTAGAAACGAGTCCAACTACTGTACAAATCCCATTCTAATGTAATGCATTAGAAGTCCAGGCAGTAACAAATCTGTGTTATATTGCAGGATTACACATCCTTTGATGCTTAGCTCTGGAATGCATGCACCAGGCCTCCCACACCCGGGCATCACTTCTCCATCTGGGAAACAAGAAATGGATCATTACGACCGAAGCATGTAAGTAGCCAAGAACTGGGTTGAAGATTTATAGGTACTATGCCATTTATTTATATGTTGCATTTATATGCTGCTGAATCTTTAAGACTTACAGCAACACAGTAAGACACAATAAACTTTCCACCAGAAAATAAATGTACTACAATGCACAACAAAGACAGAACAATGTAGTTTTCAATTTACAACCATTTGTTCAACCACCATTTGAAGTTACAGTGGTGCTGAACGTATGATACTTATCCTCGAAATTGTAGACATTGCAGAGCTCCTGTGATCATCTTTGGAAGTCTGGCCACATTTATGACTGCAGGGACACTTACCCCGACCTTCCTTTTTTTTCCCCCCATTTCTGCCCTTTTGTTTGCCCTGCACAGCAGCACTCCTTGGCAATGGTGGCAACTCTGAGGCTGACGTAGAGGCCTGAGGCCTTCAGCAATTTCAGTCAACTGGCCCCCCTCCCAGTCTCTAATTCAGTTCAAGCCTACAACCGGTGGCAAAGCTCTACACTCCGCAGGTCCTGCCACACCCATCTTTTTCTTCCTGCTAAAAATGGTGTGCCCAGCCTGCCCGATGTGAGGCAGCATCTGACCCTGCTAGGCCTTCTTCCAGAGTCTACTCACACTATCCTTCAAAAAGGACATGCTGTTCTTATGATGCCTCAGAGGCTTTGCGAAGGCTTTGCGAAGCATCACAAGAATGGTGCAAATGATTTGGAGAACAGCAGGCATGGCCTTCTCATGAATTTTAGATGGTCACAGAAGCCTGGTAATTGTGCATGTTATTTGAAGAGTGGCACAAGTGACCTCAACAAGAAGACCTTTGAACCAGGCTGGGGACCACCAGTTAGCAGTGGGAGGAAGATGACAAAAGTCAGCTGAGGGTAGTATAGCCAGTGAGCACAGGGCAGCAGGACTGACAGAAGTGGCAGAATGCAAAGTGGCCATAACGGCAGAGGTGGGGGAGGTGATAAGAGGATAGGAAAATTGAAGAGGAGGCAGTTCCAAACTTAAGGGACTGAGAGGGACCAAGCTGGGAGAGGCTTGGATCAGTTGGTAATAATGGCAGTGAGGAGTGCCAGGATTGCTTTCACTAAATGTCAGATCATGCTTTATGACCACATCATTTATCAATGGAAATTCTGGTCCCAGTTACCACCGTAGCTCAAGAACTACATATAATTAATAATAATTAATATCCAAGTAATAATTATTAATATCCATCCATAAAGGTCCTCTGGAAAAGTTCAGTCTGTAAAAAGTCTCTGGAAGGCTGTCTCAGAAGGGGGCAGCCATGATAGAAATGCAGTACTTTCTGACCTCTGCCTTTCTCACTTCACGGTAAACTTGTCATAAGTTGCTTCTCCTAAGGCATGGGTGTCAAACTCACAGCATCATATTGCCACCATTTGACATTTTGCGACAATTTTCACCTTCACCGAGCTGGGGTGGGCATGGCCTGTGTGTGGCGCATCTGGCCTGCGGGCCGCTAGTTTGACACCCCTGTCCTAAAGGAACTTCTTCAGGTGGGAGGAATCTGGCAGGAATAGGTGGTCTAATATATTCTCCTGGCATGCTCCCTACCAGTTTCATCTCTTGGAAGATCAACTGCTTCCTCATTTGCAAAGCCAGTGTCCACAAGCCTCATTTTCACGGTTACAGATTGGAAGGTTGCATTCTGCTTGTTACTCATCAGACATAATCAGGCACAAATCTTTTGTAGCAGTTCAAAAAGAACATCTTCCGTCCTACCAGGCAAAGTAATGAAGATGGTCATTCCTACATGAATATTTCATATATCAGATTAACAGAGCAAATTAGTTGAACTGGATCGATAGGATGTTTTGTAGAATATTTTAGACCATAGAGACCCCAAAATTATATCTCCAGTGATAATGTCTTAGAGTTGGCTACCATTAGAAAACATATTTTGCTCTTTTAATGTTTAATCTTTGGCTCATCGGTTGTTAATCCTACATTGTCAATCCTTGTTGTTTATTATTTTCTAAGTCTAAGAGGCTGCAGTACTGAGGTAAGACCCTGTATTATCAATGGGTTATTTTCTCTTTCATATAAGGAAATCACAATCAGAACCAAAGAGAGAAAAGGAAGCTAAGAAGCCTACCATTAAGAAGCCTTTGAATGCTTTTATGTTGTACATGAAAGAAATGCGGGCAAAGGTCATTGCTGAATGCACCTTGAAGGAAAGCGCCGCAATCAACCAAATTTTAGGAAGACGGGTAAGAGCACAAGTGGTCTGTCTTGTTTTGATTGATATATAGGAATTAGGAAAGGTTCACAATGAATGAGTTGTTTGGTTTTTCAGAAATTCTGGATTTTAGTTGTAAATATTATTTTCAGCTGAGATATTGCTCCAATGGATTGGGAAAGAGGCTGGTGAAAGGCTCTGAAAATTATTCTCCTGTATAGGTGAATAGTCCAGCTGTATAGTGGCCTGGTTGATGTGCAGTTTGCAGTATACCAACACACTTTTCCATAGCTGAGATCTGTATGGTTTTGCTGCATCTTCTCCATATTTAGACTTTAATGGTCCCTGTATCTGTTTCAGTGCATTTGGATGGTCTTTGAAAATGTAACAAAATTTATAATAAAACTTCTGCACTGCTGCAGAAAGCACTGCTTCAGAAAATACAACACACACACACACACATTTTGCTTTTTCCAATTTGTTTTAGGAAGGTTGTATAGAAGTCCCTGCATCAGCAGATTATGAATTAGTTTTCATTATCCTTGACTTTCAAAAGATGTCAGGAAACTCAAATTGATTATTTGTAGATCACTTTCTACGTCTAAAATGTTTTTCCCTCCACAAAGTACGGATCCAAACAACACTGTAAGGCAGGTGCCAACTATTGTCATTTTGGAGAGGGGATGTAGCATGAGAAATATCCTACCAAGGGCTACTCAACTAATTTATTATAGCTTAGGAAGCTTTTTCATTTTGGTTTTCAAAGACCAGTGATCTTTTTAATTTACTTTTTTGGCCAATCATATAATTTAACTTTCAATTTTATCCCAAATTCTGATCTTGATTTTAAATAGTAAAACGTAAAGTGGATATATATACTCATTTATTGCATTAAAAAAAGTAAAAACAATTGTTGGTGAATTTGGTCAAAATCTTCTATTCCTAAATTTGGGTGTTTTTTTAAACAATGTGCAAGGATTTCATTTATTTATAGAATAAGAGATTGAATTCTCTTTATTTAATAAACTTTTGCTGTTGCTTCCTCCACAGAGAACTTCTTTCCATAAAAACTGATAAGCACAGACATATGCAAATGAATAACAGTGACTGTATTAGTAATTAGTGATTTGGGATTTGAGAAATGAAGAAACGTTAAAATAAAATTGCTATTGCTGCATCTTTTTTTCCACGTTCTGGTACAGAAAACTCGTAGGTGGAAGGGAGAAATGGAGCATTACCTTATCACAAGAGTTGAAACTGTTGTTTTTCCTGCTGGCCATTCTTCAGATTCACTGCTGTGAGATGGTGGCTATATAAATCGATGTAATTAATAAACAAATGTCTAGAAGTTGTAGTTCAGCAGCATCTGCAAAGCCACTAATTCCTCGTTCTGCTCTGCTATGTGGAAGATTCTTCTTTCATGTGTTTATTAAGATCAGATGTATGCAACAGAGTGTTTCCAAATACCATATGTAAAGTTAAGGGCTGAATCTTTGGGAATATGTTGATCTGCCTTCCACCCACCTTGCATCTATGCAATAAATTAGATGTTAAAAGAGAATTAAGATTTCTAGATATATTTTAGATCTTGCTTAAGAATGTGGCTGGTTGCTACTGATGGGAGCTGAAATCTACCAACACCTGGAAAGCAACAATACCCTTTTTTGATCTCAGGATGTGAGAGCACTGTACATTTCTTGGGTGCTCATTGTTTTCTATGGTTCCTTTTCAGTGGCACGCATTGTCACGAGAGGAGCAAGCCAAGTATTATGAACTGGCCCGCAAGGAGAGGCAGCTTCACATGCAGCTCTATCCTGGCTGGTCTGCAAGAGATAACTATGTGAGTATTTGGGATCTGTGGTGGTGGCAGAGTTTGTGTAGGACGCTAGATATTTTTACTTCATAAATAACTCCAGGCTTCTTCATCTTTGCCACTAATGGTTTTCAGTTATCTGCCTTAGTAGTTTGCAAGTGATGCCAACCCAGTGAGAGACTTCATTGAAGACTGGTTTCAAAAGCTTTAATTGGATTATCTGAATTATGAATACCGTGTTTCCCCGAAAATAAGACACTGTCTTATATTTTTTTTGGCTCCCAAAAACACACTAGGTCTTATTTTCGGGTAGGTCTTATATATTTATGGTGCCAATAGTGGGTGTGAGTGTGTAGGGGTTTCGCGGGTGCACGGTTGCTCCCTGAAAAGTCTTCCTGGAACTGGAGATTTACACTAGGTCTTATTTTCGGGGTAGGTCTTATATTAGGGCAAGTTTAGAAAATAGTTCTAGGTCTTACTTTCGGGGTAGGTCTTATTTTCGGGGAAACACGGTAGTAAAGGCCATATGAAACTGGTAGAAGTGGTAGTAGAAGAAGACCAAGCAATATTGATGACAAGAATATTTTATTTTGTATTTTACCCTGAAAATGTTCTGAGCTTAATATTGAAAAGAACTTTTCTAAGTTCAATGGGATTCTCTTTTCTGCTGCCCTGCCATCACTTTCTCACAATATATTGCAAATCATAATTCACACACTAATTCCTGCTGGGATCTATTATTTCAACTCTCAATATTTGTTTTCGCTTCAAAACAGCAGACCTGTAAGCATTTCTTTCTTTGCATACTTTTTGCATACCTTAGCATAATTTTCTTTTTTTTAATACAGCATTTTGACATTAATTGTAATTATTTCTGACTGGGTACCTCAGATTATCTAAGGCAGAGCTATTGCTCCATCTCTAGACATCCTTCATTTTGTTTCATTTTTATATTCCCCATTCTATCCAGACAGAATAAATAAAACATAAAGATGCTTTTCTTTCTTACATTTACATAATATGCTATTTCCAACTTTTGAATATTGATTTTAAAAATTGTGGTATTTTCTTTCTCTTTATTCTCCTTTATTCTTGCCTTCCCTTTAGCTGTTGCTTGTTTCATTCTATCTCTATCCTCTTTTTTACTCTTCTTACTTACTTTTCGCACCAACAAGGTTTTGTTTTCTGTATGTTATTTGTTTTATAGTAAATATTCCTTTCCCTGGACTTTTTTCCTTAATAAATCTCTATATAGTTTTAAAAAAACCCTTCAGATTTTGGATACTCATTTATCTTCTCTATTTGTCACTGTGTGGCTTCTTCTCTATAAGAACTATATATTACTATCTTTTGCATTGACTTCCACTTATTTTATTCTATATTTTATGCCTCTGCTCATAATTTATGGTTCCCACAAGACCTGCATCTCCCCAACCTTACCTTGGTTTACCCAGTGGTCAGAAATGTATTTCTTTTCCTGAACATTTACCTTTGACTTCTGCTACCTTTTTTCATTCTCTATCTTTTCTCTGTCCCTTTTTTGATGTTGACCTTGATGCTTTATGAGTAGAGGGCCACAAAACATTCTGCTATGAAATGTTCCAATCTCAAAACAGGTTATTTTTACAAATGCTCTAGGTTCACCATGTGACATTCCGAGTATTCAGTATTCAACCTTGAAATGGGCCATTCCAAAAAATTATCTCAATTAGCCACAGCCCATTTTCAGATTAGAAAGAATCTGAAGTCCTTGAAGCCCCCTATTTCACAGTCAAAACATCCCATTCCAAAATGTTTTGGAAAATGTGTCTTTATGAACAACCAAAATAAATGGTATCTTTATAGTTGGACACACAATCAGACTGGATTTGGCATTTTTATCCACCTACCGAGTCCTTGCCAAGTGCCTGGGATAGGCAATGTTCTTGTTTAATAACATTAAAGGGATTGTTACAAGATGTAAGCTCTTCCAAGTAAAGCTGTCTCTTGCAATTGACTGATGGTGACTTTGTCAATGCTGATAGTGTTCAAGAGATGGTTCAGAAATTGGAATTGTGCCTGAGGTGCCTATTACTATTGCTACTATCATTGCTTTCTTTTGCCACAGCCTTGCTTCTTTTTGCAGGTCTTTGTATTTTGTGATTTCTCTCCAATTCTTCCTCTTCTATTCTCTGTTTCCAGGTATTGCAATATCTACTATCCAGATTTTTAGTCTTTTCTATCAATTGTTTAGTCTGGAGTGTTGTGTGACAAATGCTTATCTGTTTAAATTCTAAAGTTTCAGAGGACTTTAGCTTCTTCATTTGCCTGTTCTATTGTTCCATCAGTACTTGTTTGCAGACAAGTGATATTTCTTACAGATATTCCAATGCACTATTGTTGCTATTTTGTCATCCCATTGTTTGTGGTCAGTCTGCACAATCTTCTTGAAGCAGCCAATTAGTTGGTCCCCTGTTTCTTCAGCTTCTTTGCAGAGGCAGCATTTGTTCTCTATTGCCATCTTCTCAATTCTGGCTTTTGTTCTTAAAGTGTGGTCTTGCACAGCCAGAATTGTCTCTTTTTCTGCACTTAGCCATTACCTGATCATGTTGTTATCTGCTTTGCCTGCTACTATTTTGTGTGTCCTGGCCATGTAATATTTTGCCTTGCTATGTCTCTTTTCTATTTTTTTATTTGATTTTTCTTGTAGGCCAGTTTGGTATCTTTGGTATTTAGTAAACTTTCATAGTATACTGGCTTCAGTGCCTCTGCTTCACTGTCTTTCCAATATTCTTCTAATGCCCCTTTCCTCTTTTTCGACTGCCTGTGTCCTTGCATCATTCCATGCTCACCTATGCTTCTTGGTAAGTAGACGGCCATAGAATGTTACAAGGACACCAGACACTTGAAAAAGAGAAGAAGGGCATTGGAAAATGATTTGAGGGACAGAGAAGAAGACATTATTCAGAGCTCCTTCACTTAAATGGGATTGGACATTAAAAAGGCTAAATTTCTTCTGACAAGATTGCCTCAAGAATATTCAAACTATGTAAGTGACAATAAAGGCTACATCCTTTTTTGGAGTTAAGCAAATATTTAGATGTGATGCCTGACTAAGATACTTAATTCTTGTGTGGGGAAAAATAAGCAATTGCTTTAAGGTGGATCTTCACCTTGAAATTGTATAAGGATTTAATTTTTTAAACATCTCTTTATTCATTAATTTATTGCTGTCATCAAGAAACTATTTATTTCCTCCTCATGCTGACAATATAAAATTGGTTAAAAAAAAATCCGGCAATAAGAATAATTTTTTATTTTAAATTTACATGAGTTTGAATTAGATTGTGCCCATCATAAATAATGAAAATTACAATGGGGAAAAGGAGAAAGGCTTTGGGAGTATTCTCAAAGTAAATAATAATCAGAAATTAATGTTTCATGTATAATTATTAGTATAAATGAACATGTTGGATTTCTCTCTCTCTCAACAACATGCTTTACCATATTATTCTTGTGTGTGAATATTATAACTGCATTCAGGCAGTTTAATATTGCTAGATCTAAATTGTCCTTAGTCCAGAGAAATTGCTGCAGGCTTTCATGCAGATAGTCCTTGCTTAAGGACTCTTGCCACTGAAATAGGAACTCCATCATTACATTAAGCAAGAAATCACATGACCACAACAGATCTATGACCTCACTTTTGCCATGGTTGTTAAGTGAATCACTTTTGATCATTAAGCAAGATACCACTTAAACACTGCCATTGACTCTACTTGTCAGAAGCTGGCTGTAAAGTGTACAAATGGTGATCATATGACTGCGGAGAAACTGTGATGGTCATAAGTTCAAGGACCAGTGTGACCACTGTCAAACAATTGCTAAACAGGACACTTGTTATGTGAGAATACTATACTTTTCTTTATACAGGTCTATGGAAGATCTAGATCTAGGTTAATAATTTACATTGCATTTGAGGATGAACACTTCAGGAAAATATTTCTTAGAAATCTGGATACATCTTGTGAATAGTGCAAAATGGATGGGTTTCTTTGCAGTATAATACACAACAGAGAGGCACCACTGCATATTTTATAGCAGTTCACTATGCAAAAAAATGGAAGAGACAACAGAAAGAAGATTCATATCTGGATATAGCTGCACTTCATCTTGAAATGTAACAAAGAAAAAATCATTAAAACAATATTCAGAAATAGATAAGCTACACCAGGTTTCTTTAAATTTGATGGTGCCTTCCCTGATGCTTATCTCAGCAGGTTTCAACACGTGACTTTGATCTCAGAAGTTAAGTATAGTCAGCTCTGGATAGTACTTGGAAGAGTTCCAATAAGGAATTCCAGAGTTGTTGACTAGGCTGTGAGTTTGGGGGAGCTAAAAAGAGCGCCACATTTCCATAACACTACTTAGAACATGGGTCTCCAACTTTGGCAACTTTAAGACCTGTAGACTTCAATGCCCAGAATTCTGGGAGTTGAAGTCCACAAGTAGAAGACTGCATGGATGTAGTTAATTGGTGGCAAGCTAAGTTTAGGGCTGTCTACTTTTATTTACCTACATCTCTATTCCTTCTGCAAAGGATCTTGCAAAAGAACCTGAACTTGAGATTTTTGTCTGAATGAATCAGCACAACAATGCTCCCCACCCCCCACAAAGCTTTCAGAAGGAAAATGAAAAGCCCAGAAGATAAATTCCATAACTTTGGTCTGAGATTTTATGGCTAAATGTAAAAGAAGGATTCTGTACATTATATCTCCAGTTCGTTTGCAATCTTTCCTTTAAATTTTCCCTTACTTCTCTGTTTACTGTTTTGCTTAAAGAATCCAGTTTTTCTTCAGAGGAAAAGGCAATCATTGGGCATTGGTATGATAAAAATTGTGAATGCAATCACATGTAAGTATGCAAGTGTAGGCAGGCAAATGTCCATTTTAAATCTTGAAGAAGTGCCGAATGTCATGCCCAAATTATTAGGGTCAGTTAACTATTTCAGGACAGACCAATAGTGGTGTTGTGAGTAATATGTCAGACTGATGGGAGAACCTAGGTTTACATGTAATTATGGTTACTAGATGAATTTGGCTGGCACGTGGCTGGCAGATGGCTTTTTACTGGCTGATGATGCTCAGAAGCAAAGAGCAGCAAAACCAGTTGGCTTAACCAATGGGTTGGTTTAACATCCCTTGCATATATAAAATCAAGGTACTATCTTGAGATGGACAAAAGAAATTTATGCAGGGGCTGATTTCTGCTTGCTCACATATGACTGGAAGGCTAATTGTGGAGCCCTGGAAAAATGTCTTCACTCTGATGAAAATTAACATTTAGACAATTATGTATTTGCAGGATATTGTTGTTTTTTAAAACTGCAATAGGAACTTGAAATAGCATAAATAAGTAGTATATGGGGAACGGCTGTATGTCCTTACCTGACTTTGTTTTTAAAAAATATTTAAAAGAGGTGTTTCTGCTGCTTTTTCAGCTTTTGGACCAAACAGCTAGCAGGAAGCTTGCAGTTTGGAAAGGAAAACAATGCACACTTGTGTGCATGGTCTTTTACTTACACTCAGAATCTCTCATGCCCGCTCATTTTTAAAACCTTTGGAAAGGCCAATAACTGTTAAATTAACTTATATACACCTCTATTTATTAGCACATTCCACCAAGTGAGAAGTTGATTTGTCTTTCTCGGTGATCTAAAACAGTGGTCGCCAACTAGTGGGCCAGGGACCACTGGTGGTCTGCGAGAAAATTTTGGTGGTCCGCAGAGAAATGTCACCTCCAAAGCACCCCTCAAAGCAATAATCCAGGCTGCGCTGCCCACATGGCCCATGGGAACACAAGGCTTGCGTCACTTGCATTGCGAACAACATGAGGTAGTGAGGGGAGGAGGGAGAGGGGAACTTGCCCCACTCTCCCCACGCATCTCGCCTAGCCACCGGGCTGCTTCTTTCCGCTTCTTTCTTCTGCTTTTGGCTGCACGCAAGGAAAGCAGCAAATGTCTTTCTTTCTCTCCCCCAAATTCTGCCAGAAATGAGTCTTATGCGACAAGTCTCTCAAAGACTCATTCCTGGCAGAATTTGGAGGAGAGAAAGAAAGACTTCTGCTGCTTCTGCTGCTTTCCTTGCATGAAGCCAAAAGTCTCTCCATCTCTCCCCCTGAGAACGGAGCTGGAGATGGTATCCTGCGATCCCAAATAAAGAATGATTGATCAATAGGAAAACGGGATGGGGAATTTTCCTGCAGACTTTTTGGGGGATTTTCCCAGTGTCTCTGGTCCACGGGATTTAAAATTATGAATTTGGTGGTCCCTGAGGTCCAAATGGTTGGCGACCCGTGATCTAAAACACTTTAACACAACTTTCTTTAATCTGGTGTTCCAGATGAAACCAGCTTGGACCACAACTTCCAAAATTTGACTGATTTGCCAAATTCCGCCCGAAAGCCAAATCCACTTCTTCCAGATGGCACCCACTTTGGAAGATTAGCAATAGCCATAGCACTTAGAATATACCTCTTCATAGTACTTTATAGCCCTCTCTAAGCGGTTTTCAGATATTGTACCCAACAATCTAGGTCCTCATTTTACCAACCTCAGAAGGATGGAAGGCTGAGTCAACCTGGAGCCAGTAAGAATCAAACTCCTGACAGTGAGCAGTGAATTAGCCTGCAACACTGCAGTCTAAGCATTGTGCACCATAGCTCAGGCAAAAAGACAGACTTCTGTCTCCATAGTATGGATTCAGAACAGTTTGTGGACTGACCATATCAGTCTTGTTTTTAATGTAACAGTGCTTATCAACATGACCAGCTGACTTAAGATCATGCATATCTTTCACTCTTTAATCAAAAATGTTACGATAAGAGCTAAAATTCTTTTTTACAACATCATTCTTCCTCATATCTATCAACAGGAAGGGAGAATTGCTATTAAAAGTGGTAAATCTTAGAAAACGTTCTGTCATATCCTTGAACCTTTTATTGGCAAGCAGCAAACTTCATTAGTTGATAGATTCAGTCAACATATGTTTGTTTCAATTGTTGGAGTCCTAAAAAACCAACTACTACTACACTTTGTCTTCTTATTGGGCACAGTTTCTTCCTATTTATCATTTAGGGAGTCATGGCCTGTCTCACATTCTTTTTCATCCTTCTGAACATCCACAGTCAGAATTCAAAGGAACTGAGTATTGTTTCTGACTTTTAGTGGAGACTATATTTTCATTTCTTGCTCTTGGTTTTTACTTTCATCCAGTGCATTTGATAGAGCCTTTTCCTCTGTCTACTTTTTTTTTAAACTATGGAGCTTCCTTTCTTAAAGGGTAGCAATTTGAGCTCCAATTCCAGGGCTTTTTCTCAAGGCTTGCCATACCTTTGCATTTGCTGCGAATGTATTCCAGCTTGTTTTCAGAAAGGAAGACAAATACCATAAACATTGCAGGTCACAATTGCAAATTCTTGTTTGTTGATCTTCAGGTTATCTTCATAAAGCGCTTCAAGTAGAAAGGCTTTTATTTTGTTGTTGTTCCTTAGGCTCTTACATTATTCAAGTACAATTGGCTTAGAGGTAAATTGTTTGGAGTCTCCCACAAGACTCTCCAGGTAAACTAGTTTATTAATCTTGTACAACCTGCCATCTTTCATTAAAATGTTTCTGTGGATTTTTAAGATTGACTGATTACTATCATTAAAAAAAAACCCAAAGCATTATTAAATTACTCCAAATTAATCAGAGGTTTTTCTTTTGTGGAAAGAAGGGAAGGAATAATTAATAAGAAGGGATTAGTATAATAAATATATTTTACAGGTAAATTTTATTATTTTGAAAAGTGGTGGACAGTAGAAGCATTGGGCAACAGAGAATTTGGGGGGGGGGGAGGAAAATACAATGCAATAGATTATTATTTATATCTACTACCCGTCCCCCAAAAGGATCCTTATCTTACAGCTTTTTGCAGTAGAGGACATGGCTTCAGTATTTTCTGCACTTGGGGGAGGGAAAGCAAAAACAGTGTGTATCATGAGTTTTTAGAAAGCAGAAATTAGTATCTCATAGTAATGGTTTTATGTTCTCATCTACTGAACATAATTTTAGACCTCAGGTCTATGCTCATCCACGTGGCATCAAATCTCAGCACAGACTCAGTAAAACTGACTTCTAAATAAATATCACATGCTATTTAAGGGTATTCATTAATGAATATATGTAGTGGGGTGGGGGGAATACAGCTCATCCACTGACCTGGCAAAGATGTAACTTTTCATCTTAAGTCCAAAGTTAAAATTGTGATAAAAGTGTTTGAAACTTTTTCTGTGGCTACTTTACTTTCGGCTCCATGTCCAATGTAAAATTGGATTAAATAAAAGGTTTAGAGTAGAGAAAACAAACAAAATCTTCACAATATATAATTCTATCCACTATTCTTTAACCAAGTAAGACTTCATGTTCAGCATTCATATGCTGCATAAAATAAATGCTATTTCCAGCAGAAGGCAAATGATTTGTTTTAGTAAACAAACAGTGATAGTGAATTCAGTCTTTGCCTGGGATGTGGTAATGGTGTCCTGCATACTTCCTGATGTGTTCATATGCTTATTTTTTTCCCTGCTGTCCATAGCTGCTATTTTAACCCTTTACCCCTTGCTCTTCAGTCTTCTTCAGGCACTCCATCCCGTGATCACATACAGTTTAATTCAGGGCCCCTGGAATTCAGCAGCACTTCCTGGCCAGCTTCTGCGGCAAGGGTAAGCGAATTCTGCAGCAAATGTCATTCTGCATTATGGCAGTGAGAGTCTGAAACCATCTGCCACTCATGCATCCACCTAACCCAGCGTTGGCTGCAGAATTCCAGGAGCCCTGAGCTTTTCCATGGCCATAGAATTGCTCATTGGCTGTGGAATTTCTTCATTGGGAGGGAACAATCAATATGCCATATGATTTTTCAGATGGCTAACTTGTGTGTCAGTGGAAGTGGGTTGACACTCCATGCCAGCACTTTTGTTGTTTGTGAGATGAATACATCAGAGTTTTGATATTTAATCAAAACTCTGGAATCACAGCAGGTTTCTACTTCTCCATTTATACCCTTTCCTATATTGTTCTGAGAGGATATAAACAGAAGGTCGCCATTTTGAATTCCCCGGGCCCAAAAATGTATTGCTGTAAAACATGTTCCTCATTGTATGTCTTGGGAGGGTAATTTAGGGAAAATGCTTAGGTTTATAAGTTGGACAACAGGTAGCAGAAACAATGTACTTATAACCAGTCTGTTCATATTAGTTTTACATTGCATTGGACATGATTGAAGTTGGAAGTGAAGACCCAGAACATTTCAATATTCAATTTTCTAAGTGGCAAATACCTTCTTGTACATACATGCATAAATATACACAGAATGCAGCAAGTAAGCAATAGGTTGTTCAGTGAAGAGGAAATTATAGTTTCTGAGGTACAATTGCATCTTTAATACCATAAGAACTTCCCTTCTTGGGCAGATCATGGGTCATTTAGTCCAGCATGCTGTTTTTTAAAGCAACAGGATGGATGCTTACAAGAAGATTACAACCAGGAAAAGTAACCTGTATATTGGCTACACCAAGGTGAATAATAAACACAGATAAAACCCAACTGCAGTCCCAGCATTTGCGGCTTATCAGAGTATATCATTGATATTGATATAGTGGTTAACCTTAGAGACCAGGAGACTTGAGTTTTAGTCCTACCTTAGACAAAAAGCTATCTAGGTGCCCTCAGCCCTGGGAACCAGACAATGGCAAATTATTCCAAGAAATCTTGCCAAGAAAACTTGTCTAAGCAGTTGCTAAGAGTCAGCACTGACTCCAAGGCATCCCAGAAACATATACAAGCACCCAAGTTCATCATCCAAAACAACATTAGTATTTACATATTAATGGTGGTAGCTGGTGCTTTCTAGCTTTAATCTTCCCTTTTTACAGAATTCCTTCTCTTCCTGTCCCACCTTCATATTATATCATTGCAAATTTATATAGCTTTCTGTCTCATCCAACAGGACAGAAAGTCATAACATTAAATCTGAAACATCAGCACCACCATTATCACTTTCATAATACAAAGCCTATAAACAGAACAGTAGCAAGGTAAAAAAAATTATGATAACAGTTTTAATACTGTACTTTTCCTTTGGGAAAGTATTTCTTATACTCTCACTGACAAGTGATGCCCTCTTGTGGAAGTAATGTTCTTGACATCTAAAAGTATGCTTTTGGATTTTTCCTTTGGCTACCTAGTGGTAGGACTAGAATTTTAATTAGGAAAACAGTGCTGAAAAGAAATGAGACAACCTTGGTATGGTCCACTACTAGCCTCCCTTAACTGTTCCTGCCATATGAAACCTTCAAATGTTTATGAGTCCAAAGCTCCATGCCTTTTAAACTGGGCTGCCACTGGTTTTTCACTGAAAAACTTCAGCTTGAATGGTATAATTTGCAAGGTTCAGATTTTGGGAAGATGGCTTCTTCCCTCCTTAATGCATCCCCTGCTTCTGGCATTCCTTGCCAGCATCCTGGATTGACCATCTCCCCATCCACATGACTAGGTAGAATCTCCAATGGTGAAAATTTGGAATGGAAGGGGAAAGGGGAAAAATGCTTATAAAATGCTTTGATGGGAACTACTTTTTGGCTGGCAGAGAAGTAGCAGCTGAACTTTAATTAAACGTGTCTGATCAGATTTTATTTGAATGAAATGCAATCTGCGAAGGCATTCGGGGAGCACATCAATACTCCCTGTGGGATAATAGTTGCCATCTTCATGTGCCAGGATGTTTGATTCAGGCCTCTAAAAGGAAACACACACACACATCCCATCACCATGCACTCTTTAAATATAGCACCTAGGAATACTTCCACCTTCTTTCCATGAGATTATAAATTTTTCAGTGTTGAAAAGAAAGCCCCATTTTAGGCCTTGATTTTAAGCACAAGGGCCTTTCCAAATCAAGGCCGTTGGTTTGCATTAAGAACGCCTGTCTATATTTTGACTACATTTCCATTGTACAGCTGAAATGTAGTTCTGTGTCACAATTTAACCATGGAGATTTCCAGTTAGCAATAACCACCAATTTTGTTTTAATTGTGGGCTTTGGGAGTTTTGCAGTAACTTGGCCTCCTGATGCAAGCAAAATCAGTACTGTATGGGTAGAAGTGTGGGGAAAACACAATCTGGTTTGATTTTGCCTGCTTTCATCAGGGAAGCGGGTTTTTTGTGCCTAGTTAATGACAAACATATTTAAATGTTGTTTGAACTTAAAATGGAACAGTCTTTGTTTTGTCCAAAATTGTAGTTGCATCTCTGGCAGTTAAACAAAGGCTAAACATATTTACTCCAGAGTAAGTTATACTCAGTGGGAGCTTGTTCTTAGCAAAATATCCTTTGGACCAGGCAGCCCAAACCTACAAGGTTGCATGCCTTTTAAGCTGCTAGTGGTTATAGATTTTATACTCCAGAGAATGGAAGTTAATATAATTAAAACGTTAGTATGTTAGCATGATACATATGAAAATACAAAGAGGCCCTAGCTTTAGGGCAGATGTCTTCATTTGTAAGCGGATTTGAAATAGTTCTTGAGACTGAAGTTGAATATTTAAATGTTGAATTATACTATTTTATTTTGTTATGCTCTACTATAAACTGAAACAAATTTCTTTCTATCCCATTACCTCCCCATTTTGCTCCTGGATTTTTAAAATACTTTTTCAGCAGATAAAAGTATTTTGTTTCATTGGGGGAGAAATTGTGCACATGATGCAGACCAGCAGTGCAAAGGCAATCCTTTAGTTATCCAGGCACAATCATCTTCTGCATTCATTACCAGCTGCTTTTCTCCATCTCTCCTGGAAGAATATGGTTCAGTTCCAGAGTACCTCTGGTGGAAGATGTGTAATCGAAAGTTGTGCATCTTCCACTATCCAATATCACTTTGGAAACAGTGTGACTTTGTAATAGGATTCTTGTGACAATCATGAACCAGTTCAAATGTCGGATATCCCACAAGTATGGCCTACAATAAGCAGGTTCAATGTACCAGTTTATGCATTAGACTTTAGCAGATTTGGAAACAGATGTCTGTTAATCCCTCAAAAATCATAAAAGTGACAAGGTCAAATTGATCTCATTGAAACATCAGTTATGATCTTAATATACAATGGCTTTAATAGCAACTATGAGCTCCCAATAAAGAGAACGTTGTGTGTCATTAAGAAACATGGACTACAGGTAGTCCTCGACTTACAATACTTCATTTAGGGAATGTTCAAAGTTCCAACGGCACTGAAAAATGTGAGTTATGGCCATTTTTCAATGTTACAACTTTTGCAGCACATGTGATCATAATTCAGATGCTTGGTAACTGATTCATACTTATGACCGTTGCTGTGTCCCAAGGTCATGCGATCACTTTTTGCCACGTTCTGACGAGCAAAGTCAATGGGGAAGCCAGATTCACTTAACAACTGGGTTATTAACTTATCAACTGCAATGATTCACTTAGCAACTGTGGCAACAAATGTCATAAAATGAAGCAAAACTCACTTAACAAATGTTTCACTTAACAACAGAAATGTTGGGTTCATTTGTCGAGGACTACCTGTAGTGTAATGCTATGGTATCTGTTGCTGCATGATACAGCTCTCAATTGTAATTATGATGGACAACTGAGGCAGCAAGGTAGAAAGGTTAGACAAAAACTGTCCAGACCTCACAGTAAAGAGGGAGAGATTTTTAGCACATTATTTTCCTCTGTATGGCAAAGATCTCTCTGTATTATGGGTATGGGTATGTTCCTTATTAGCCCAATGATCTCTTTTACTGCAGTTGGAGCTGCTGCTATCAAACATCCTTCTCCTCCTTTAAGATACTATATAGAAGTTTCAAAAATCTGTGTTTATCACAATTAGTTAAAACACTGCTTCCCAATTGTGGTCTAGACTCAATGGTTCATTCATAGCTTGATTTTTGGTGGAGTAGAAAACTTGAATGAAATATTACAATCAAGGCCATTCTATCTACTTATCTACCCTCATATTTATCATCTATATGTCTTCCTATTTGTCTATCTATCCATCCATCTTCCTTTCTATCTATCATGTATCTATCTATATCTGTCATCTATTACACAAGTATCAAACTCGCTGCATCACATTGCTGTCACGTGACATTTTGTGACGCATCTGGCCCACGGGCCACCAGTTTGACACCTCAATCTATTGTATCTAGCATCTCTATCATCTATCGATCTATCTATCTACATCTATCTATAGATCTCTCTCTATCTCTGTCGGAAATTTTTATCATATTTTGAAAGTAAGAAGTGCTTTCATTATGCATCTTTGGAATATAGTCAGTAAGAGTCAACATACTGTGTGTTTGGATGTTTGATGAATGGGGCCATCTTACTTTAGCAAATAAAGAATTTGAAAAAAAACAAAATCTTTGTTGATAAAACTGCAGCAGGAAAATTGGGAGAAGGGGAGCTGTGTTGCATTACTTCCTATATTTCTTCACCAAGTTCTCTTTCTAAACAAAATTAGCTTGTTTCGTTCAATTTATGATTTATTTTCTGTTCCTCCTTTTTTAATCATAGGGCAAAAAGAAAAGACGAACAAGAGAAAAGCAGCAAGATTCCAATTCAGGTAAACCTCCTGCTGTAAAATCTAGCACATTATCTGGTTTCTGATCACTTCATTTACATTGGTAAGAAATTAGTCAAACAAGATGTCTTCCAGGAAGTGTAGTCATGGGTTATTATTGAGACTATTTATGCTTTACTGTCTGCACTAATCTTTCTAGCTTTGCTGCTATCTACAATTATATATTATATCCGTGATGACAATATCAACAGACCAAAAGTAACTAACTCATGTTAACTGCAGATTGAAGTACCAAGTTAATCCCATCTTCTTGCCTTAACAGCCTCTTAAATTTGTGGCTGTTTCAGGTTTTTTCAATAACAAATGAGGAAAACGTAAGTTAAAACATTTATGAAACATTTGACTTCCAATCCAACAGCCCGTTTTTGCAACGATTACCCAAATATACAAAAGAAATCGTTTTGAGGTCAAAGGGCTCCATTAAAAAAAAAGTTGGGGGGGAGTATATTATCAGGAACCTGAGTGGGTTCAAAGAGAAAAAACATGTAAATAAAAGATATTTTAAAATGGATTAAATAAAATTCTGCCTTGGCAATACTTGCCAGATCCTGCTTTTATAACTATCTATATTGTGAAAAAGTAGATTTTCCTTAGTAATCAATTTAGATTAGTTGCTACAGTATTTTTAAAACATATACAGAAACTTTCAATAAGCACAAAAGCCTTTGTTTAGGGGATTAGAAATAGTTAACAGGCATGATGCCTGTAACAGTAATAACAGTTTCTAAGAAGGGCATAAAACCTTAACAGATGTATTCTCATATATGCTTTTTTAATTAGTTTTTCCTTAAAATTATTATTCACATATTAAAATATAATTAATCCATTTTGTCATTAAATAAGGCATTTGGAAAGATGCCAATGAGAAAGAAAATCAGATTAATTCCAAAAACATTTCTTAAATTTAATTTATATTATGCACATTTTAAATCTTAAATTCATTCTGGGTAATGAACATTAGTCATTCTCCATTGAGCTGCTCCGAGCATCCAGAGAGTGGGAGGTGCTTAGTCTCTCTGTTCTGATAGGTTGGGCTTAACTGAAGGACATTCTTACTCCTCCTCTGCTCCTCTCCAACATCCCCCAGTTTTAGCTCAGCCTTCGGTTCAGTAGGCAGCTTTTCCTTGGTCGGAGCAGGAATTAATAGCAGGTGATTATTTGTTTTCTAAAAAATTGGCTTCTGGTTCTAAATTTCTAACAATTGATTGGCTACAGGTTCCAAAAATTCACAGCAAGTAAAAAAACCCTACAGTGCTGACTACAATTTCCTTTAGCAGTCGGCAGGCGCGTGATTGGCGCCAGCTGCTTACGGTCCCAGGGGGAGAGGCTTGAGTTTCGTTTTCTCTTGCCTTTTCTTCCCAGTGCCTCGTGTCTTCCCTCCTTGCCGTTGCCGTTTCCACCCCTCATGTGGGGGTTAACAAAGCGTTTATTTTCGATCTTCTCCACTGAGAACGCAGGGGTAGGGGCGCAGGAGTCCTGATTCCCCTATTCTACCAATCTCCACTGTTAATTGCTCGATTGGGAGTGCAGTGTCGGCAGGGCTGTGCGTGGCGCCAATGAGGAGGTTGGCGCCACTTTGATTGGGGATTGCCCACCATTTTAGGCGCGCATCTCCAGGAAGCAGGGCGTTTTCCAACGAGGCTTTGTGGGGCCCTGGCTGGAAAGATCCTGGCTTACTGTTGAGAGGCATTTTTTAACTCTCCTTGGCTCTCTAGACTCAGAGACCAGGGGATAGAAGTCTGCTCCCTATTTTAATTCCGGTTTGGGAGACTTTCTGTTTACGTTGGCAACCCTCACAGTATATTATATACAGATACATATATTGAATATAATAGATATACATATCCTGCACAGCAATCAGTATTGTCAACCTGTACCCAGGCCTGAGGCCTGTGGGAACGGTTGATCAGGGCCTAAACACTGTTCTTGTTGCCCTAACAAATTAAACTTCTCAATTTGGTCTTTGTTGTTATTTCTTCTGAGGCCTCAATCCTATTATCAATCATTATATATCAAAAACTATAATTGTATCTCTTTACTAATAATTAGATACAATTCTTAATCTTATTCAAGAGGCATTACACCTCAAACACTAATAATAATAGTATCATAATAACAATAACATAATATAATACAAATTATATTCATTTAAGTGCCTCAATTCCTAAAGGGGAGTGGATACTCATTGGTTTTCTTGCCCAAGTGTTGGTGCAGGACCCTGGACATGCCAACCGTCCTGACAATTTCATATCTCTATATATATTCTCAATTCATACCTATATCTATATTTACTTAGTTATCTCAGAATACTGAGATACCTTATCAAAGGCATGGCAAGTAGAGGTGGTGACAAGGCACGCAGCCAAGACAAATCCTATTGGACAAAGGGTCCTTCAAAGACCGCCTTAAAAGAGGCATCCAGATGCCAAAAGGCACTGGAAAAGCAAATTCAAAAGAATACCAGGGAGCCTGAGAGTTTCCCAGACCCCTGTCCCTACCCCGCCTCCCCAGCCCCTTTCCGCCGCTAGACCTCCATGTCACCTCGACCAAGCACCTCAGTTGCATCGAGTGTCCGGCCACCCAGAAGGGTACCTGAAGCAACCTTTAACCCTACTGCGGCAGGGTTACGCCAGGAAGAATTCCCCCCCAGAGGAAATTCCAGAAACCATGAAGGCATGGATGGAGTTGGCGATTCGCAGGGGCATTGTATCGGACGTACAACGATCACTCATGGCCAGCCAACTGCCCATATCCGAATGTGACTCTCACTCAGTAAGATCTCTTGACAGAGCTGACACAGATTATTCTCAGGTACCTCCCCAAGGGGAATTTCACACAATTTCACACTTACACCCCAAGAAGTTCAGGAGGAGGGAGAAGAAATGGATCAACTAGAACAGGTTGACACAGTCTCTGTCCAGGAAAGTGAGGATCCCCTAGAGACGGAACCCATAGAGAGAGGGATGTCTGACAACGAGGACATCAGGCCTGACCAACCAAATTTTACGCGGCTTTTCCGTCCACAATTATTCAAATCTCTTCTCCTTAAGGCAAAAACCACAGCCCGCATTCCTAAATCTCCCTCAGTCCAACAACCAGTGGACATGGAAGAGGCTGAGGACTTAATTTTTTCACAACCTGTTAATGAGGTCGACATTATTCCGGTTCCCCGAATGTTTTCAGAGCTCATCCAAAAACAATGGACCTCAGCAACAACCTTTCCAGCAGAGGATGCTCTCAAATCAGAAGAGAAAAAGGCCAAGATAGCCCTCTGGAAAGCTCACCAATCAGAAGCTTGGGCCATCAAAGCAGCAATAGCTGCGTCCTTTTTACCAGGGCCTCACTCAGGTGGCTCTGCAACCTGAGGGATACCATCCCGAATTCAAACATTAGGGCACACCAGGACATAGCAAAATTGATCACAGCCACTGAATTCTCCACTGATGCCACCTTTCATTTGGTTAAATTTTCTGCCCGGGCCATCGCATCTCAGGTTACAGCCTGTCGATTGCTGTGGCTGAGGCATTGGCAAGCCAACATAAAGAATAAATGGAAGGTAGCTTCCTCTCCAATTTTGACAAACAAATTACTAGACCCCCTATTAATTGAGACTAGGAATAAAAGAAAAATCCTACCCTCCCTCCTGCGACGCTCTGACAATAGAACCTCTCAACCCTTTCGGAGGGGCCCCTCTCGATCCTATTATCAGAGTTCCTTCTCCCCCAGAACTCAAAGGGGATCGGGTTACAGGGGCAACCAGCAGTCAGATCGATCAGACTTGCCAACAAGAACCGCAGAGAGGGACAAGGGAAGAGATTTTTCAGGGGATGAACAAGCGCGCGTCGATCCCGATGATCATAGGGACCTAGCCCCAATAGGAGGACGTTTAATACTCTATGCGAACTGCTGGGAGTCTTCCACCTCTGATTCCTGGGTGCATGACACTATCAGATTTGGCCTGGCATTGGAGTTCCAATCCACACACACCCCAAATTTTTTTATGCAATGCCTGCTTTCCAGGAATCCTGTAAAAAGGGAATTGATGAAGTCAGCGATCAAGCATTTACTTGAGATTAAGGCCATCCAACCAGTACCCCGAGATCAACAACGCCAGGGGTTCTACTCATTACTCTTTGTAGTCCCAAAAAGTTCGGGGGGATGGAGGGCAATTCTAGATCTAAAACGTCTCAACTGGACCTTAGTCCACCATAAATTTAAGATGTGCACATTACAATCCATTCTCCTCAGTATAAGGAAGGGCAATTTTTTAACATCTATTGATCTGACAAAGGCATACTTGCATATACCCATCCGGCTCGCCCATACCAAATTTCTCAGATTCTGCTACAACAATCAACACTTCGAATACATTGCCCTGCCCTTCGGACTCTCATAGGCCGCAAGGACGTTTACTAAGGTACTGGCAGCCCTGTCTGCTCACCTTAGGGATGTCCCGGTGAGACTCCAGTGCTACCTGGATGATATTCTGATTCTATCTCATTCATCCAGACAGGCAAAATTGGACACTCAAATTACGTTGCAAGCTTTGCAACAACACGGGTTTTCCATCAATTGGGCGAAAAGTCATTTCTCCCCATCAAACCGCTTATCCCACTTGGGTGCAATAATAGACACCCTTGAGGGAAAAGTTTTCCTATCTAGGTGATAGAAGAGTTTGGAATCCCTGTTACCAATAAAAACGGATTCCTATAGAAATTCATTGAAGCAGCCATTTTTTTTGGACTAAGCATCCATGCGCTGAAAAATGTATACGGTTCAGTCAAGCAGTAGTAGTATATACCCATGTGAAAGCTGTGTGTATAGCCATAGCACTTAGTTATATACCACTTTACAATGCTTTACAGCCCTTTCTCAGAGGTTTACAGTGTCAGCATATTGCCCCCAATAACCTTGGTCACTTTATCAACCTTGGAAGGATGGAAGGCTGAGTCAACCTTGAACCGGTGAGACTCAAATTGCCGAATTGCTAGCTGATGATCCCGTGCCCCACCAGATCACAATAGCTGGGTGGGCTGGATCTCCAAGAGCTATAGTTCAGCAACATCAGGAGGGCTACACTCCTACTTCTGATCTAGACTGTAGCCAAGTATCATTAATTTCTAAGTGATTACTTGTTCTCTTTTTTTCTAACCTGTTTGTTTAACAATAAGGATTTGGCACATAGGATGTCACTAAGTTACTTCTTCATAGGGAAGAATATAACAAAATTTTAACATAAAAAGACCTGCTTGCTTGCTTGGCAGAATTTCAGATCTAATCAAACCTAAAGGAAGCTTTCAGATATTCTCTAAAAATGCATAGGTTGAAACACAAAAGTGACCAAAATGAAATAAAGAATAAAACCCTAGTATTTTATACTACTGATCTGCAATTTCATTTTCCTAATCATTGCGTTCGTGCCCTGTCAAATCTATTTGTTTAACACTCACTTTTTTGCGGGGGAAAGATGATGTAGACATTTATGGTGAAGAATTAAGTTTACGTGGCCTGTTTAGTTTTGTCTTCAGCAGCTAAATCGACATTGCATCTTTTCTTCCTTCTCCTGCTCTTGCTGCTGTTTGCCTTGCCCATTCAATACGCATGCTTCTTGTTCAGATCCTGCCTCTCCTAAGAAATGCAGAGCTCGTTTTGGCCTCAACCATCAAATGGACTGGTGCGGCCCATGCAGGTGTGTATCGGGAACTTTCGCTTTGCAGCCCTGTTTCTTACCACAAAGATGGTTGTACTCCATTTTGATTTATCTCCCTTGCATCATTTCTATAGCTGCCCTTTTCTAACTCTACTAATGGTGCTGCTTAGGCTTGCTCTCAATTTTCCACATGCTTCATTTGAGTGACCTACAGAGGCTTTTTCTGCATTTAACACTGAAGAAATTAGTGAAGTATCTTGGCATAATGTATATGGAGGGGAACCCTTTTTTTAACTAGAGTGGTACACAGAAAAATGATTAAAATTTTGAAAATGATATCAGATTCATTTAAATGGGCTAAAGGATAAAAGTGGTAAATTATCAGAATGCTTTGCAATGAATCAGTAACTGAAACTTATTGACATGCCCTTCCTTGCCAATTGCAAATCCAAACAGTATGGCTTTCATGGTTCTCCAAAGTCTCTTCTTAGTAATCTATTAGGAAAAATGATTCCTGTTCCTTAAGAATTTTGGTTAAGGAAGCAATGACATTTATTATTCTTTGTGTTGGTTTCAATACTTATGCATCAACAGTTCCCCTACAATTGTTTGTTTCTTATCCTGGCAAAAGAAACAATCTGTGGCTGAAGATAATATAAACATACTGTCCTCACTTTTTTTCTTCTAGAACGAACAGATTCAGACTGTTTTTAAAGTAATGAATGGAAAAAAAAGATGTAACACAGGGCTCTTCAACGATGTACTTGTAGCATGGACGGGACTTCCCAGTATTTATTTGGGTGGGGTAGGGTATAAGATTACTAAGCAAAATATTCTGCAAATATAATACAAACCTAATGGCTTCCATTTATGATAGGAACAATAGTAAGAAAAAAGTAGTCTATAAATTGAAGTCTTTCTATTTGAGAGACACTGTAACACGGAAAACACAGAGCCTTCAGATCCTTCCTTTCCTATGTAAACCAGCACTGATAAGAAAATATCTACTTACCTCTCCCATAACAACAACGTTCTTATCTTGGTTTTATTTAGAATGGAGGACAATTTATAAAAGGGCTTATACTTTTCGTACTGGAACATCTTTACTATTGATGGCGCTCAGTCCTGTTCTTTGGAGAGCTAATTAGTCCTAAGGAATACCTTGGTGCTCTTTGGAAGCACCATGTCTGGATGTCTATTCCTAGATTTGGGAGATCATGGGTCAAAAATCATGTTCTCTCAGTCTATCATGATTCTACCCAATTTGTTGATATCCTCCAATTAAATATAGAATTTTTACCTTGTTGATTGGTATAATTTCTTTCAATGTTGGTTTATTGAGCGAAGGAATTCAATACATAATGGTTAACTGTAACGGTTGCATGAGAATGCAATCTAGCCTTCAGAATGCTTAACTTCTAGGGGAAAAAACCTTCAATATTCATTCTGATTATTGATATGAAATGTTTGCTTTTATAAACGGTATCCATGTAGTATAAGTTAAAAATTGATTTCAAGACTAAAACAATAACTAGAAACTAGTGAATGTTTCTAGCAATACAAATATGGCATTCTTAACTACTTTTCTTTCTCACTATATATTTATACTTCTTTCTCAGTATATATTTGTACTGAGGTAAGAACTAACATTTTGCTTGTTGTCAGGTGCGTCTTTGACGCTAAGCCCTTACCACCTCCTCTTCTAAAATGCAATGCACAAACCATCTGAAAGGCAGGAGGACAGTGATGTCTAGATAGGCAGCATGGGTGGATCTTACTGCAATTCAAATCCTTAGCTTACTGGTTTATCTTTCCCCAAAATAATATGATTCTACACATTTTCAAATGTTGCAATTCCTTGAAGTTGTTTCACAATGCAATAAAGATATCCACACTTTTAAGACAATTGTTCTATTTCAGTCTGCTTTAGACTCCCTTGCTTCAGACTCCTTCAAAGCCTGAACTAGGAATGTAGCCTGAGAAGATCTTCTTTGGCAAGGCCTGTAAGAGAAGGTTGAGAATGCCTTCTCAGCACAGGGTAGACATCTCCTAGTATAGGCTGGGAGAATATAGCAGAGCATTGCCCAGTGTATATAGCAGAGCATTGCCCAGTGTATTCCAGGCAGAGGCAGCCTTACTTGTTTTTCTCAAGACAGTTGGCTGGGAGCACTCACCAACAGGTGCCAGATAGGTCAGACAGGTGTGAGCAAGGTGCACCACCAGCTCACCTCTCCTGACACATGCATGTCAGACTTTTTGCCAGTCAATGTCAAAAGGACTTGAGGTGAAACCTGCCTCTGGTTCTGCCCATGCTGGTCAATAGTCCATAAATGTGGCTGGCTGGCATCAACAGTTCAACTCTCCAAGGTACAATGGCCGAAATATCACCATTACTGCTCCTTTCTTTTTGCATTCATAAGCTGAAAATCCTCAGATGGAAGTGTTTTGAAGTTGGCCACTTTTATTGCATGCTGCAAAGAACTCAGCTGTGTTTGTCAAAAGCAACCTGTTTGAAAACCTTTACATACCAAGAAGGCTCAGATAGGCTGGCTGTGGTGTTTGCTACAGAACTGTCTAGAACATATCCATTATACGGTTGTACCACTGATCCATTCCTATAAACTGAAGATTTTCCAGACTACATAGCTTCATTGCACGCTATAGATAATTTTGAAATTGCCTGGCAGAACAGTCCCATCAACTAATCCTGTGTGAAAAGGCTGAGAGAGCCCATCTCCCACAGCCTTTGCCCAAAGTGGTTGGAGAGCACCCGAACAGCTTAATCAAGGTGATTAAATGGCCTTTTCTGGTAAAAATGAATTTGTTTGCTTTCACAGTTCAAACCTGTTTGTCAAAACAAATCTTAATGATTTGCCTAAAATGTATTGGAAATATTCAGAACTGCAATGGAAAATATAATATTATAGTTTTGAAGTTAATGTGATATCCTTTGTTAGTCAAGTGGTGCCTATCACCAATGAATTACAATTAGTTCATACTCAAGAAAGCAGAATAATTTCTGATATATGCTCAATTATGGACAGAGCATCCTTAGAATTACTCCTGCCCAAACAGCTACTCATCTCTAAATTTTGGGGGGAAGGAGGTGCCTTTAAAACAATTGATTCCTGTAAGTGTTGGACAAGTCCCTGCTTCTTTCCAAGGGTTGAGAAAAAGTTATTGGTCTGAAGTCACCCAGCTGGCTTCACGCCTAAGGCTGGGATTAGAACTCATGGTCTCTCGGTTTAGCCTATTTCTAATTTCTAACACCCATGAATTCAACTTAAAACATGATCTATTCGCCACACGTCCTAAAACTAAATAAAGAAAACCCAATTAAACTGACTCAAAAACATTATACTTATTTATTGGTAATTATCCAAATCTACATCTGTGTGTGGGGGTGGGGTTTTTTTGTTTTGCTTTCAGTAATCCCTTGGGCAGCAATAACCAGAACGAAACATTTCTGATAATTTTTTATCTGTTTTGCCCATTGGCTTGGAAAATTTTAGCAGTTTTACAGTTACACCTCCATCTAGTGGTAAAAAAATACAAGTTGACAATAAGTGTTTTTTAATTTAAAAAATTCTTACAAAAACTTGAGTAATAGGTGTTAAGAACGAATATGTTTTTCCTTCTAAATCCTTGTTCCTTAGACACTATACTTGTATTAAATGCTATAAATGCTTTCATTTTTAAAAATATGACCCTGTAAATTCACCCTTTATTTACAGATAACTCTCTTCACTGTTCTTAGGAGGAAAAAGAAGTGCATTTGGTACCTACAAGGAAAAGGACACTGCTCCAGCCCAGTTTCTTCCAATGGAAGTACTATAGATTCCCCTCCCTCCCCTTTGGATGTGCTCCAGTGTACATCCCCTGCTTTTATTCCAAACAAGCTCACTGCTCCTGCTGATCTTATACACCAAAACCAAGCCAATCCTTTTTCTTTATCTGCACATCTTAAAACTGCTACAAGCACATCAGGACCTCCTTCTAAATGTTCAACAATGCCTCATAAATCCATAGTGCCAGGTGAATCCTTAGGGCACAATATGGTATCAATAGGAACATAGTACTAATGGGATAAACAAGGTGCACAGATTCATCAGGCACTTTGCTGATTCGTTCTGCTGCATACAGAAGCTACAGAGACAACTTCAGCTTGCCATCAAATGGTATAGTCAGTCAAAAGCCAAATCAGAAAACAACACTGCAGCACTAAAAGTGTTGTCTAAGTAAGGACATCAACAGTCTCTTTGAAAAGTATGAAGATAAACTTAATTCTGGTCTGTAACTGAATTATTTGATCCCTTTTCCAACTGAGATAAAAACAAAATACACTGATCTAATTGCAGATGAGAGATGCAATAAACGTTAAGGCATTTATTAAACTATTATAGTCAAAAGTCCTGAGGTTCAGCCATCCAATAGATATTACACATTACAAAAGCAGTTGTTGAATGACAAGCTCAAATGCTCCACAGAAAAAGTATAAAGCAGCTTGTAAGAAACTAAAATATTTAATGATGCCTCATTTTTGGGATCAAGGGTGGATTGCGTTAACAAATGTTTATTCCAGCAGCTTTATTAGGTGATAAAATAGGAGAAAACACTGGCTGTGAAAGTCTATCTACTATTCCAGACATAGGGCTGTGTGCATCACAATTTTTCAGCTATAAAGATTTTTTATGCTATCTACTGTAAAATATGCAAAACTCAAAAATACTTATTTTTCAGAGTTTACCATACTTTTGCTATGTAATCAGTGGGAAATAAAAGGATATAAGCTGTGCCTCTAATCATTAAAAATTTACTCTGCAGAGTCTTTGTGGCTTCTTAAAAGCTTGCCAACATTTACCCACCTTCTATTTCAAGCCAACTGTGATAGCGCACTCTGCCTATAGTCATTTCTGCAACTGCAGTATTGAAGCCTAGTCATATTCCTCATTCTCTCTATCCTTTTTGTCCATTCTACAGGGAAGATATTTATTTGAAAGTTATACACTTCCCCAGAGCCCAATTCATTTTCAGTGCTAAGCAAAGTTGATTGCTTGGAACTTTAAACACAGATGGCCCTTTCTGGTGCTTACTTTAGGGATGGTAGTTTTTCTCAGAGGACAAATATAGTCACACATTGATAACCAAACCCAACATACTGAGATAATACTGGACTGGTAAGAAAATTCATAATGTGTAACTGAAATGGGTGAATCACTTCATTATAATGATATTTTAATGAACCTTGCATTAACCTTTCTGGGAGTAAAGGAAGTTGCAAAATCACAGCCCTGAAGAGTTTGCAACTCTTAACTTTATGGACTTGAAACTAAACACTTCTCTTCACTTTATGGACTTGAAACTAAACCAATTTACTCCATCTGAAAGGTTAGAAAGAGACTATAATGCTAACAGGTTACAATTTGAAAGTAGCGAGAAAGCTTACGATAAATGAATCAAAGGTAAGAATTGCAGGTTGATCCTCCTAATACTTGTATGATGTTCTCATTCAAGTATCTTAGGAACTCGAGGGAAATGAGAAGTGATTCCTAATCTGAATTTCTGAATATCAGAAACCTCATTAAATCAAGAGTAGATAAGCCATAATCTCTCAGCCACTTTTTCAGCCTTAACCGTCCAATATATGATTACTAAGAACAGCTGGTAGTATTTTCCCCCAACTTTAAAACTCATCCAAAAATGTAGTATAAATCCTAATAATTAAGCTTTAAAAACTTAATTGGGAAAATCCCAGCTAACATACATATATTTTACTTTGTGTCTTTGAGTTAGCTTTCATCTACAAAACTACACAAACAAGTCCATGCAGTTTTCTCAGGAGCAATTTTCAGAAGTGGTTTGCCATTGCCTTCATCCTAGGGCTGAAAGAATATGACAGTTGATTTTGTCTCTACAGTAGGACTAGAACAGAATCACCTAGCTTCCAGCCAGTGCCTTGAGCAACACATGAAATAGTCCTCCATTAAAACCCATTAGTAAACCAAGAAAAACTAGGAGTGTCTTTTGGCATCAAAAGGTTGTCCAAACTTGATTTCAAGCCTATGCAAGAGCACTTCCCCAAGAATATATTGTTTTGACATTTTATTCTTTAAAATGCTATACTTGATTTCTTCTTCCAGAAAGGCTCATCCAATTGATAATTCAGAGGAACTCTGAAATTCGTGAAAATGCCCTGACCCCAATATAAGCATAGCTCATAAAGAGGCACTTTGCATTTGCACAGACGAGTACATAACTAATGTGCAAAAATGGAACTGAATTAACTATTCAATATTAATCAGCATGATTATCATTTATGTAACTAGGAAGATAAGCTATTTTAGTTAAGTCTAGAGCAGTCACAAGAATTAGAAACATTTTAAAACAATCAAGATTCCAAAAATGCAAGTATCACTTAAATACCAAAAAGAGATGTTTAAAAATGATGTATTAAATTTTCTGTATTTTATCTTCCCTTGCTGTGTAAAATGAAAGCTTTTATCATGGTGTTTTACTCCTGAGTTAAATGTGTACACAGCAAGTGCAATTTTAATGCCATTATTTGCTTTTCTGAAGACTGAATGTACCATGTCATGGAAATTTAACTTTAATAAGCCACAAAAAAAATCTCTGTATGTATGTAGCAGGGGAAAATTTATTTCATTTGTACAATCATCTGGAGTTGTTTTGTCTTTTTTTAATCTTGAATTTGTTTTGCTTCTTTGTTTAAAATTTGTTTATGGCTTTATAAATAAAAGTGATCTACCAGATTGTCCATTCAAAAATGGGTAACTGGGGACTATAATCCTATAAACAATGTTATATTCTGTGTGTGTATATTTCCATATATTACAAAAATATGTGCACATGACATAGTTTATGAAGAAAACCATTGAACCACAATCAGATTCATCAAGCATTCAAATTTAAAATTAAACATTTAGCATTTTATCTGACAATGTTAAAAGGACTTTACTCTTAAAAACAGTGTGCATTAACCGCAATCAAAACTTCAATCAACCCCAGCATCTTAAGTGGATATATCAACAAAGCTAGATCTAGTTAGCCACTTGTAGACAATGGCAGTGAAAATTGACCAGTCTACCTATTTTCTTTATAATTTATTTTCTTCCTACCAAAAACAAATGCTATTTCAGGGCAGGGGTCTCCCTCAAGTGGAAATGGCTATAGCAGTTGAGAGAAAAGCTGCAATTATGATAAACCTAATACAGGCACTGTAAGTGCAAGGTACCGAAGGTGTTGCTGTCTGATTTTGTGTGAGCTATACATGTACAATGGTATATCAGCTATGATCTTCAGCTTTGAGTGAAGTACATGAAGTAAACATGTATCTCCAACTATTTTAAAATGACATTTCAGCTAATTTATATTATTCAATGCGCAGTCTGGTTCCTACAGTTAAACACTGCCTCCCCAAATGAGTCTGTAGCAGCCATGAAAGAGAAAGCCATTGTTTTCCACTTGAAAGGGCCCAGTTGAATTCTTCATATGGCTAAAACAGATTGAGTCTCATTTTTGCATCGGCCATTATGAGAAGGCAAATGGCACCTTCAAGTCAATGTTGATGCCTGGACTGCAATTTTCTTGGCAACATGTTCTGAAGTATTTTGCTTTCTCTGTAGAACTGAAATAACCCAACAGCCAAAGTCACCCACATACGTTTCATACCTAAGATAGAACTAGAACTCATATAGTTTACACCCTGGTGTCTTGACCACTACTGTATATGAAACTGATTCTTTGGCTAGAAAAAGCATGATGGGCAAAAACACCTAGTCTGAGCTTCCCCCTTAAGATTAAGAGAGACATATTATCTTGGGAGACAGCCCCTAAATTTTCTTCAGGTCAAGGAGTTGAAAAACAAAGTAGGTGAACAGCTGTTCTTCATTGATGCAAAAGGCTAGGGTAATTTGCCAAAGTGCATACTGTGAGATGACAGTCAGCCACACTGCTTTGATCTCAGTTCTCAGATAGCAATGTAGATGGAAGGAACCAGCATAATTATGAACAGAGCTAAGTTTCGGAAGCTGTAAGACAAACAATACACATCTTTTAAAATCTACAGGGAAGTCTCCATTACTGATCTTTTGGGCTCTCTGCCCTTCTTGTTCATATGCCCCCAAAAAGCATGGATTTCACCCAAATTTCCAGACAACTGCTAATTCCTATCAAGGCAATAGCTTCAATTCTCTTTGCTAAAGGCTCCCTTATAACAGCTGAACGACGAGAATGACTGAAAAGTCATGGGGATTTGTATTATCTTTTTTTTACAATAGAACACTGCTATCCTCTCAAGACAAGATTCCAATGCTATATATACCATGCTGGGCTCAGTAGGCTGCCAAAGTGTGTTCTGAGACAGTACCTTGAAAATGGCAGTGTATGTATACAAAGGTAAAACATTTAAGGCACACTGAGGTAGAAATAGTAGTGGGTGGATTGGAATGGAAACTTTGTTTAGAAACTAAGATTCCATTGCTGTCACATTTTTGATTGTTTTGTTTTTTCATCACCCTCGCATCTAATTATGACATGTTGAAAAGAGACAAATTCTAAAATTCCATTACTCATTTTATCCTCACTAGATTCTTCAACTGAAACTTATAGTGGTGTGTGAACTATTTTGTAGGAAATCCACTTATTTTTACATTAAAATATTACTGGTAATTAATCTTTTTGGCAACCATTTTATTTTGATAATGACCAAATTTGTGAAATTGCCCAGTATATGCATTTTGTTACGCATAGTTAAATGTTAAAATTCTTTATTGTACATTAAATGCTTAAGGTCATCATCAATCTTTAAATATTTATTCTATTTAGTGTTCATTAAGAAATGGGATGCGCTTATTACATTGCTTATTACATGTCTCTCCTCTAACCCCTAAACAGAATCACAATGAATGAAAAAATTGCTAACCTACTGGCTAGTGTTGTGATCTTAATACAACATCAATATCACCACTCAATATGCAGTGACAAATCACTGCAATCTGATGTCATGTGTCTGATATACTGAAACAGATATTAACTGTCCAAGAAATTTGTTTAGAAATCTATTTTTGATCAAATACTGAAGTTTTTATTGGTTTTAAAAATAGGTACATACCAAATACTATGCTTCTTTACAGAAACTACAAGTATTTAGCCAGAAGAGAGCTCTAACTGCTCAGGCACTACCAAGGTCACACCTATATTAGATTAGAATGGTAGGTATCAAGCAGAGCTAATTTGCTTTAGTTTTAACAACGTCACTACTACAAAAAATGTAGAATGGAAGAATCCCAAAACAATTGTTCCAACTTGTTTTTCAAAACATTTTGTGGCTCTTACTTCATGAATAAAAGTAGGCTTCACTGATTCAGTTTCAGAAAACGTTTTGCAAGTAATTTTATTTACAAGGTCAGAGATTTCTGAATTCTGACATGCTGAGGATTTTAATGTGACAATGAAACATTCAGAAGCACGGAAGGTCTAGTTTGCAGTGCTAATTGCCATACAGAACTTGCATGGAGTTTAGTTTTATTTAGAGAAGAGGAAAAATAAGGAAATCAGATTACACTGATTCAACCATAGAATTTAAATCTATATTCAAACGTTACACATGCAAAGAGAACACCACCAGACTAGTACAACTTCATTTGCTGCTGCATTTGTCTAATATTAACAATTATAAACAGAGCAGTGCAACTGATATTTGGAACAATCCTTACAGTGTTGTTAGGTATCAGGCACGAAGCTTCACTTCTCTTCACACCACTGGTTTTCTTTGCGTACCTAAAAATAAAGACAAACTTTAGAATTACACTTGAAGAGCAGTATCAAATACTAGGTGTTGATAATATATAATATATAGTATCTAGAAAGGGCGTTGGTACTTACCTGAGATGCCTGTTCTCTTTGAGCTGTGAAGAGAGGGAGGTGCTTAGTCTCTTCCTAGACAGGCTGGGCTTAATTATTAGGATGCTCCTCCTCCTCGAGACTCCACCCTAGCGTCCCCCATTTTCAGCGAAGACGAACTGTAAAACCCTTCTAACTTCAACACATTTAAACGATAATTGGCCGGAACACTGCCTCACCCCTGCAGATGGATACAGGGTGGGGCTGGATGCTCTTCACAGCTCAAAGAGAACGGGCGTCTCAGGTAAGTACCAACGCCCTTTCTCCTATGAGCTGTTCAAAGCATCCAGTAGTGGGACATGCCAAAGCTGGGACTGCCCATTGGGAGGGGATCCATCTGACAGACCTCTACTCTCACTCCCTATGAACCTGCTGCAACACTCTTCTGCCAAATGAAGCCTCTGCGGAGGCAAAAACATCATTTTGTAGTTCCTGATAAAGGGCAAAGGTGATGCCCAAGTAGCCGCCCTACAAATTTCAAGGCCCTTCAAAGAGCCTTGGTAGCTCAGGCTGTTAAATGCCTGCTCTTAAGATCCAGCTGCCTACAATTATTGTAGGCTCGAATCCCACCAGGCTCAAGGTTGACTCAGCCTTCCATCCTCTCGGGGTAGGTAAATTGAGGACCCAAGATTGTTGGGGGCAATAAGCTGACTTTGTAAAAATGCTGCTTAGTAATAAGCAGGCATATACAATGGAATGAAGGCTATTGCTGAGCACACTGGGTTGTATCCCAGAAATTGTAAGCCGCCCTGAGTCTTCGGAGAAGGGTGGCATATAAATGTAATTTAAAAAAAAATTTCCTCGATTGGGGCTTGGGTGGCCCAAGCTGCCAACATTGCTGCACTCCTTGTGGAATGGGCTGTGATTCCCTCAGGTACCGGGATGGACTGACTTTCGTATGCTTTGGAGATAGAGGCTCGCAACCACCTTCCAATTGTTGTGGAAGAAACCTTGTGACCCTGAGACCTGGGGAGAAATGAAACGAATAGAGCCTCTGATTTCCGGAAAGGCACCGTGAGTTTCAAGTAAATGCGTGAGGGTCGTCGAACATCGAGGTGGTGTCACTGAATCTCAAGTCAATGAGACGGAGCCAAACAGAAGTTGGGAAGCACTAATTCCTGGGCCCTGTGAAAGGACGAATTGACTTTTGGCAGGAAGGTTGGGTCGGGTTGAAGGACCACCCTATCCGTGTGAAATATGCAGAGGTCCTTTCGAATAGATAAGGCTGCTAGTTCTGAAATCCTCCTAGCCGATGTTATAGCAATCAGAACAGCCACCTTGTATGTCAGCAATTGTAGGCTGATAGACCTCAAGGGTTCAAAGGGCTCTTACCTTGTTGAGATCCCATGTAGGGAATCTCTGCACTGCTGGAGGCCACAAGTTGGTGGCTCCTCTAAGAAAACTGTGAACCCTTGGGCATTGAGCAATGGATTTGCAGTCAGCCCAAGAGACCGCCGACGCTAGCGCTGCCACCTGGCGTCGGCAGTGTGTTTGGGGACAGCCCCTTGTCGAGTCCATCTTGGAGAAACTCCAACAGTTGAGCCACTGATGGAGAGGAAGGATTTACCTGCGTTTTCAAACACCAGCGACAGAAACCGGACCAGGTTGCATTGTAAATTCTAATGGTAGATGGATGTCTAGCTGCCTGAATAGTGTCAATGACCTTGGCTGACATGTGCTCCTCTCTCAAGCGCTGCCACTCAACTTCCAGATGGCTAGGTTGAGCCATTGGGGTTCTGGGTGCTGCACTGGCCCCTGGGAAAGAGCGACTGTCAATAGAGGAATCCTCCATGGTTCCTCGATCGACAGGTCCCTCAGATCTGCGAACCAGGACTGCCTGGGCCAAAACGGAGCTACGACCAATATCACTACCTTTTCTTCCAGTATCTTTTGGATCAGGTTGGGTATCACAGGCAGGGAGGGAAAGGTGTAAAGAAGCCCTGGGGGCCAAGGGCAACGAAGGGCATTGACGTTCTCCACTCCTGGAGTCAGGTATCTGGAAATGAAATGTGGTAGTTGAGTATTGAGAGGAGTGGCGAATAAATCGAGAACAGGGAGACCAAATTTCTGTATTACTGTTTGAAAGATTGAGGAGTGCAGACGCCACTCCGATGAATCAATCATGGCCCTGCTGAGCCAGTCTGCCTGAATATTCGAAACGCCCGAGATGTGTTCTGCCTTGAGGGAGATCAAATGTTTCTTGGCCCACAGGAACAATTTTTCTGTTTCCCTCATAAGAAGTCTGGAATGTGTGCACCCCTGCTTGTTTATGTGGGCTTTTACCGTGATGTTGTCTGTATCATGTGTCTGGAAGGTAGTCTTGACAGAAAGGTACGAAGGGCGAGGGAGACCGCTCTCAATTCCAGCCAATTTATATTGTGCGTTTGTTCCTGGGTGGACCAGCTTGAGTTGAGTGGGAGAGATAGTGAGCTCCCCAACCGACCAGACTGGCGTCTGTCGTGATGATCTGCCTGCGTGGCTCTCTGAATGGGCAACCTCCGTTGATTGTGGGGGAGGACCACCAATGAAGAGATCTGAGGACGTCGACCGGTACTGTGACTCGAACTCTGGAGCTGTCTCTTCCCGTCCGTTGAAATGGCAACAGGAACCATTGCAGAGCCCTGGCATGGAATCGAGCCTAAGGAACAATGGATATGCAGGAGATCATTTTTCCTAATAATTGTGATAAGACTAAGGGTACCTTCCTAAGGGTTCTGATCTCCTGGACTAGTTTCCTGATAGTCTCCTGCTAATCGGGGTAGAGGAACACTTTCCCCTGTTCAATGTCAAGGATCGCTCCTAGATGAATCAGCCTGGTGGTGGGAACTAAATGGTTCTTGGTCCAATTTACTGAGAAACCATGTTGTTGAAGGGAATCTATAGTAGCCCTCATGTCAGCGTTTGCCTGATGGGTGGATGATGACAGAATTACGATGTCATCCAAGTGGCATTGCAATCTGATAGGCTTAGCCCTGAGGGAGGCGGCTAGAGCTGCCAACACCTTGGTAAAGGTTCTAGGGGCTGATGCCAAGCCATAAGGAAGGGCGATGTACTCGTAGTGCGCACCATTATAACAAAAACTGAGAAATTTGCTATGGGAAGGTCGAATTGGAATGTGTAGATATGCTTCTGTAAGGTCAATGGACGTGAGTACATCGCCCTGCCTGATGCCAAGGAGAATTGACTGCAGAGTAGTCATTTTGAATTTGCGATACAGTAAGGATTGATTCAGGTGTTTGAGATCCAGGATGGCTCTCCAACCCCCCGAACTCTTAGGGATCACGAAAAGGTGGGAGTAAAACCCATGGCCCTGCTGGTCTGAGGGGACTGGCTGAATGGCTCTAATTTCCAGAAAATGAGAGATGGCCTTCTGCATAAGGGCTCTTCTTTGTGGGTCCCTGGAGGGCTCAACATAAAGAAATTTGGGGGAGAGGAGTGGAACTCTAGGGCCAGTCCGAATCTAATGGTGTCCCTAACCCAGACATTGGAGGTGGAGGAGGCCCACTGATCCGCAAACAATCTTAACCGGTCTCCAATGGGAAAGTCCTTCGCCTGCCCTATTTGGGGCGATGAAAAGCCCTGTTGCCCGCTCCCCGGAACTACCTTCTGGGTTGGCTGCCCCTACGGCCCCTGTTCGCAAAATCGGGTCTGTCTGACTGCTGCCCCGAGCTCTGGGGGGAAAACCTCTGATATCTCGGCAGTATGGCCCCTGAAAGGAGGGACGAAAGGAGCTTCTACGAAAGGGCTGATTGAAACGAGGTTCTGATTTTCTAAAGAGGGAAGGCAGAATCTTTTTCTTGTTCTTTGTCTCAATTAGGAGGGGATCCAGGGCCGCTCCAAACAGTTTTTCTCCAGAGATGGGTGCAGAGGCAAGCTTCCACTTGTGTTTAGTGTCCGCCTGCCAATGCCTTAGCCATAGGAGTCTCCTGGCCAAGACCTGAGAAGCAATGGCCCACAAGGAGAACTTAACTGCGTTGAAGGTTATGTCTGCAGAAAACTCTGCAGCCGCAATGATTTTTGCCACATCTCGGTTAGCTCGTATATTAGAAGGAGGTATGGTCTCCCTAAGGTGTCGGAGCCATCTGAGTGAGGATCGTGTAAAAAGGGAGGTGGCCGTAGCCCCTCTGATGGCCACCGCATCTGATACATGTGCCCTGCAGAGAGCCAATTCTGCTCTCTTCTCTTCAGGTCTGAGGGCCTCTTCTGCCTCCCCAGGCATGGCAGATGATGAAACCAAGGCGACAACTGGGTCATCTACCTCTGGGGTGTTCAGAGAATTGGAAAATCCAGGGGCCAGGTTATAAAACCTCTTGTCATATCCAGTGGGGGCAGGGTAGGATGCCGACAGGGCCCATTGTTTGTGAACCAGATCTTCAAACATACAGGGAACTGGGATCACCTCTGCTTCGGTGGCTGGTTGAGAAAATATCAAATCTCCTGGCTCATCCTGGGACCCTGATGGTTGGGTTGTGGGAGAGGGGTTATCAAGGCAGGCTGTGTTCTTAGCCTTGAAGAGAGATTTGAACAGAGGTGGATGGAACAGGCCCGTAAAAACAGGTTGGTAAGGAGTGATGCCCTCATCATCGGACATCCCCCTCTCCAAAGGGTCCACCTCTGAGAGGGCCTGATCCAAGTTATGGATTGACCCCCCTTCTTGTTCCATCCAATCGCCTTGAGACTCAAATTCCTGAGATTCCAGTGGGGCCCCAGTCTAAGTTGTGGACAGGTCCCCGTGTCTAGGTACCTGCCGATCAATTACACTCACGGATCTTTCTGAAATGGACATGCAGTCAGGAGCAGGAAGTTGACGGTTGGCCCGCATGGATTGCTGCACGCCTGCTGTGATGCCCTTTTGAATTGCTGTCTCCATCCAGGCTCTCATTTTTGCTGGGACTTTCTCCAACAAGTCCTCTTCCTCACTGAGGCCCGCAGCTGTAGGAGTAAATGTTGCCTCTGGTACTCTGCGAGGAGCTGATACCAATAATGGAAGATCCTGTGAAGATAAACTGACAAGGCTGCGTCTGGGTTGAGTTGATAGATCCAGAGCAGGTGCTGCTGGGCTAGGGGTCCTAGCAGGAACCACATTCTGTTGAGATACAGGCTGTTCCGCCTCCCTGGCCTGTTTTCGCATTTGTTTTTCTAAGGCCTGGTGTCTTCTGTAGGCATCCTTTTCGGCCACCCTGGATGGCCTACTGGGATCAGTGGATTTATCCCTGGTCCTAGTAGAGGAAGATCTGGAACTATGCCCACTAGCCATACTTGTAATATTTGGAGGGCAACTTGACCACAATCAAAGACTTGGGAATTTCAATTGGGGCTCTGCTCCTTTAAGAACAAGGGAGCCTGTTTCTATTTACTTCCCCTCTTTTTTTCCCCCAGGAAACAATAGTTGTTGACACCAGTCAGTGATTTGAGACCGTTATTAAGTCCTAATGGCTGATCAGTGGTTGCTGAATCTCCCTGTATAATCTCCTATGAGCCTCTGGCCTCAAACCTGAGAGCAAAAGACTTTTGCAAGGGAGTTCCTTACCCAGGTCCCCAGAAAGGGAAACCTAAGGGTAGAGAGGAGAGAAGGGCTTCCAATCCCGGTCCCCAACAAGGGAAACCTAAGGATAGAGAGGGGAGAAGGGCTTCCAACCCCGGTCCCCAACAAGGGAAACCAACGGGGCAATTGGTTCGAGGCCGGAATCAATGGGGAGGCTGCCACGCAGCTTCACAATGGCACCGCAGCTTCTTGAAGGCAGAAACCGAAAGCGCTGCTCAAAACAGTCCGCAGGAAGGGAAACCACCAGAAATCCACACAAAAGTAGAAAAAGACCCAAGATCTGCTCCCCTTAGGGAGATCGAGCGAGCGTCTCACAGTAAATAGGGAGGATTAGAGCCTCAGGAAAGGTCCCCAGCAAGGGAAACTGTAGAAGGAAACAGTGCGATCGTTACGATCGGAAAGATAAGGCTCTGAGGCAGCCGCCTGAGCGTTTTACTTTCGCTCTGACGAGAGTCTCAATTCCACAGTACTACCACCAAGAAACCTTAAAAAAAGGAGAAAGACAACCAAACCCGACTGTAAGAATACTAAAGATCTATTCTGTCCCGGCCAAGTACCAACTGCCTGCTACGAAGGCTGAGCTGAAACTGGGGACGCTAGGGTGGAGTCTCGAGGAGGAGGAGGAGCGTCCTAATAATTAAGCCCAGCCTGTCTAGGAAGAGACTAAGCACCTCCCACTATTGGATGCTCTGAACAGCTCATAGGAGAATAGATATATTTATATATCTATTCTAGATATTTACCTGTAAATTAATAGCATCCGTGTGATTCAAATTATTTCCCCAATTCAGATGTCTTCCAGATATCAAGTAGTATTTAAAAATGAAGTGTACCATTGTATAAAACTAGTATTTCCATTTATGGAAATAGTTATGATTATTTTAGAACTGACTGCATGCAACTTTTTAACATGGCGAACTCATTCTGCCAAAAGAAAATCAAAGATGGGTAAAAATCTGAGATGAAGAAATGGGTTTTATTAGCTTGATTACTGGTTGCAGGACACTAGCAGTTATTTTCAACATGCTAAATCAGGGGTCTTCAAACCTGAAAGCTTTAAGACTTGTGGACTTCAACTCCCAGAATTCCTCCTCCAGCTCAGGAATTCTGGAAGTTGAAGTCCACAAGTCTTAAACTTGCCAAGTTTGAAGACCCTTGTGCTAAATGATCCACTGAAATCAAATGGATAAATGGCAGAACTTGTGTCTAAAAATTCTCTTTGCAGTCCAAAAATTATAGTGATAGTATTAAAAAGAATTTTAAACAATCATATAGTGATTCCGTAATAGAGAATTGGACATAAGTCCTTTTAATTGGAATCTAATAACAAGACTGAAATTATAGACTTGGATTAGGTAACCTAGCATCTGCTAAGTGTTTTTCTCAACAGTCCAATTCAGAGGCCATGCATATGGTACTGTAGT
Source organism: Naja naja (assembly GCA_009733165.1). Classification (NCBI taxonomy): domain Eukaryota; kingdom Metazoa; phylum Chordata; class Lepidosauria; order Squamata; family Elapidae; genus Naja; species Naja naja. Next base: position 101,474,864 of record CM019149.1, on the reverse strand, counting down.
CTAAACATCTAGATTGTGTCAGGCAACCTACTATAACTCATCTTTAATCAGCAATAAATAAAAAATTAATGAAATATTTTGCAAGGCATTTGCTTTATCTCTGATTTTTTTTCTTCCTAACATTTTTCCATAAAATGCTCTCTTTCTTTCTCTCTCTCTTGCACCGCCTCCTATAATCAGCAGCAACTACTGGAGTAAAATCCACAGGGACTCCTGTACTGGTAATGCTCTTTGCAGAAATTTTGCTTATTCTGCCCTCATTATCTTGATATGAGAAAGACTTAGGTGAATTATTCCGCATAGAATATCTTGTCTTGGAAGGGGTAAGCCCCTAAGTGATGATGGCCAAGGAAGAAATCTTAGAGGTGCCAAGTTCTATGTCGAGAATAACAATTTGATTTCCATATGTAAAAAAGCTGTTTTTGTATATACTGTAGTTCTAAACTCCCTAATGAAAAAAATAGCAATAGTGTATTAATACAAACATATAGTAAGCTAGCTTGCCTGAGACTTCTTTTCCCATACATGAATGATAGCAAAGTCAGTGAATGGGACTGATTAGAGCAGATTTATTTTATCCATCATTTGATTTTAATTATATGAAGGCTGAATTGCCAAATCAGTATTCGTTGTCTATAAAAACAAATAGTTTAGAGTCTCATTTCAACACCAGCTTCACAACAAACTATGCATACATTAATCAACAGAAAGTAACTATTTTAGCCTACAGAAGTTAAAATAATTGTAGGATTAAATAGTGAAGAGATTTTGTTTTAAGTAAAATGGCTTGACATACCTGGGCTTCCTCCTCCTCAGTGAAGTCATTTTTAATATTGAAAGTCTTGCGGATTTCTTCTGGTGTTTTTCCTTTAATCATATTTGCAACAGTCTTGCATGTCACATCCAGTAAACCTTTGATGTCTAAGTAGTTTGCAGCCTTTATAGAAAGCAACAGATTTTTAAAGACTGCAAATCAGTGCTCCATTATATAATAGTGTACATTATATTTCTAGCAGTAATCATATACAACAGCAACTAATGATAAATGAAATGAAGCCTGGTTAACTATTTTCTTGCTTGATCTAGAAATATTATTACTAATGGCAATAACAAGCCTTTCTTCCATTTACAGACTTCGTAAGGACTGCCAGTTAACATTTCATAGTACTGTTATGAATTCTATACTTTGGAATACATATTCCATTAGACACAATATATCCAGTTTTCATTGTTGCTGAGCTTTCAAAAAGCAGCAAGAACTACAAACCAGTAAACATACATACTTTCTCTTGTTTAAACTTCTGAGATAAATTAAGCAAAATCTCAGCCTTGAATGCTGTAGGCAGAGTTATACATGCTTTAAGGCAGGGTCCCCAACCCCCAGTCCATGGACTGGCACAAGATTGCAGCATGCCAGAAACTGGGCCGTGCAAACAAGTGAAGCCCCATCCGCAGGATCCAGGCAGCACACAAAACCACACCCCCTCCAGTCTGCAGAATAACCTCTCTCCACAGAACCGGTCCCTGCTGCCCAAAAGGTTTAGGCCCCCTGCTTTAAGTGATGTTCATTTACTAAGTTGCTTGCGTTATCTATCTCTGCATCTTTACAATCATGATGCTTGCCTTTGACATTAGATATTTTGCTTAAACCAACTGCAAATTATTTATGACATTAACATACACACACACACTATTATACTCCAATATTTCATTAGTCTGTAAATATCAGTGAAGGAGGATATACTAGGCCAACCTACCAAGATGAGTTCAAAGAGGGTTCCTTGGTCTACTTTGAGAAATTCTTGATCCCACACAGGGATATCATCTGTTCGTTTCTCTTTGTTCTCATCATCCTCAGGAGGAGGTGGATCATCTTTATGATGGGTACACCACTGAATCACCTTTGGAAATTTAAGTATGTAATGGAAAAGCTTTATAAATTTGTTTTGTTTTCTACTGCACTAAACTAATGTTCTACTGGTATCCACAAAGCTTTTATATAAACATTGCTTAGCACAATACTGCAAACATGATGTATGGGTTTATGGGTGTAAACAAAAGGCTACATACCATTTTCAAACTAAGCACACTCACAATGCTTAAGTACCAATCTTTCAGAGATAGAAAAGTAGAAAATATGAATCAGATTTCACATATTTCTTATGTAATTTATTATTCTGAATTCCAGGCCTAATTATACTAATACAAAGGATTTACAGAAAAATATTCAGAAAAGTCCCTAGGGAGAGAGGGTGGCATACAAGTCTAATAAAATAAAATAAATAAATAAAATAAAAATGAAATAAAACAGTAAAAATTATCAACAGAAATGTTCCTAACTAAAATAGTTTAGCTTAGCTATTTCCTAGAAAAATACTTTCAACTGCAGAAAATTATTTTCAATAATGTAAAAATAATGCAAATTTCTATTTTGTTGTGTCTAAAAATATAGAAAGACCAGCTTAAAGATGAACCCTTTAACAATTTTGTCAGGATATTGCACTGATATTAACTATATAATTAAATATTTTGTTTTTCTACAACTATTTGAAGTACCTTCCAGTACAGAAACCACTGAACACAAACTACTCTTTAAAAAATTAAGTCTAATTTTAAACATTTAAAAAGTACAAAGTTAAAAATAAACAATCTGCCTAAAAGTAAACCAAACAGAAATAACGTATAATTAAAAATAGTATAATTGGGCTATTATCACAAGAAAGTTTTTTCATAGTTTTGTCATTCTAATGGCTCCTCACTATGACAAACACTATGACAAATATAAGAAACCCTTTGAAGAACTTAAATTAACATTATTTTAATTAATGCAAGTGATAGAAGAAATGGCACAAAACAGGCAACAAAAACAGAACAAAATGGACAACAAAATGCATGCCAGAATGCTGTCATATTTGGACTAACTGCAACTTCCAAAGATTCAAGGTCAGCCTCATGTGAAGCGCACTGCAGCAATCTATATAAGAAATGTTTTAATCACTCTCGGTATCAACACAAACAAGAAATGGTATATATGTTACAATAGCAAAGCTAGACAAATGGCATTCTTGACCAGAAAATTGTCCTTTCAGAAACAATGAGGGATTCAAAAGCAGTCCAATTAAAAAAACTAATCCTTTTAATGGAGTCAGCTCCACAAAGATGAACAAGCCTAATTTTTGCATTGAGGGATTGTTTAATTATTGATTGACCAAAGTAATGTGAAGGCATTTGTAATCAATCTTTCAAAATCTAAGTAGCTCACAGAAAATATTCAGTAGTATACTATAAACATAAAGTTATCATAGAACACATGGACAACAGTAAGCCAATAGTTACAACTTAACCAATATTAAATACTATAGCCTATTGTTCTATGGAAACAACTATTGGATGAACGCCAATAATAAACTGCATAACGTGGGGAGGAAACTCAAAGATGGTCTCGTAGCTTTAGCATTTACTATTGTACAGAAATTCAAGATGTTTAGTTAATGACATCATGTACAACAAAATCTGTTCCCACAATCTCAGAAATCATGTTTTGCAATATCACAATAAAAACAACAGAATTAAAACAATCTATAATCCAAATTACAAAATCAAAGGACAGAAAACAAGAGGCGCAGAGGAAATTACAGATGCCGTCTCTGAAAAAGCTCCATTTTTAATACAGTAGCTTTTTAAAAGATACCAGAGAGAAGGCCAGTCTGATTTCAATGGGAAGCCCATTCTATTACACTGACATTGCTGTGAGCAGCACTTTCTAGCTTCAGGTCTCCTAACATCCCAGAAATGCGAGACAAGGAGCACCTCTTCCATGTTATAAGAGGCCAGGTTGAATCTGACTGGACAAGACAGTTTTCAAGGTACGCAGGTGCCAAGCCAGGGAGGATTCTATAATTAACACCAGCACTTTACTCTGCAGTATAGGTGTCCCAAATGAATAAGGTTCTGCAGCAAAAACAAGAATATACCTATAAACTTAAATTATAATCCATCCAATAATTTTTAGACAGAACTGCCTTCCCCAAGCATTAGATATATTACTTCTCGATATAAAAATTAACTTAGAAGATATTTATGTTATGCAAACAGATTGTTTGAAAATTCTGTATTTCGTTAAAATAGAATTATTACCTTTTTTAGTATAGCTGCATTAACATTTGGAAGAGGAACAGGATCATCATCTCCTTCATCATCCATTCCCAAGTCTAAGAAGGAAAACAATCAACAAAAAATATATTAGCAGCCATTTTACTAATACAACACTTAAGCCAATCTAGCAATTTCCAAAAAAATTGCTATTTTTCTCTGTAAAGAGATATGAATTTCTACTATTAATCAAGTAGAATATTTGTAGTTCAGGGTTGAAATGAGGGCTCTTTGGCACTGAGCTTGCTTGTTTTCTTGCAAACATTTCAATACCCTAACAAGGTAACATTATTAGGATTAGCACTGATGTTATCTAGTTAGGGTAATGAAATGTTTGCAAGAAAACAAGCAAGCTCAGAGAGCACCAAGGAGCCCTCAGTTTCTACTATTGCTCCTTTAACATCATCATGGCCCATTATGTGGGCCATAAAATATAAAATATTCATAGAAGTAAAGAACTTAAAGACCTTCTAAAGAAATATGCACAGGATAAGATTGTAAACAGATCTGTTTCTCTTGCTTCTTATTTGTATTTGTTGGCAATAGCCAACACTCCACAACATAGGCTCAAGATTCAGAAGGATCTTGATAGACTGTAATATAATGCTGACTCATATTTAAATAGTTGTCCCGAGACTCCTAGATCCCTCTTGCAGTTACTGCTATTGAGCCATGCACCATCTTTTCTGTACCTGTGCATTTTAACACATGGTTTTTCTTGTCCTAAGTGTAAAACCTTACTTTTTTCATCACTGAATTTTATTTTGTTAGGTAGGGCACAGTCTTAATTACTTTAAATACCCACTACTTTTTCCATTTGAGAGGCCTGCTATGGAGTTACAAATCCGCAGCATCCCACCAACTTCCTTAGCACACATCCACCCAGCTGTGAGATTAAAATGAGATTAAAAATGAGATTAAAACAAATATTTCTAGGCTAACACTAAATAGAGCTGCAAGTACATTTTAATCCATTTTAATTGATGGATTTATCTGGTTTAAAGCAGCTGTCTAACACCCTGAAATAGCAGTGAAGAAACATGACCAGAACAAGTGGCATAAATTCAAGTATAACACAAAAGGAGGACAGATATATCAAGATGTTACAAACATTTTATATAATAGTAAATATATATATTTTTAAAACCCTCCAATGTTCTGTCATGGTCTTAGTACAATATTTGATGTAGCTGTTCCCTTTAAGTAATCAAACTGATGTAAAATTTCTAGAATTTTTGAAGAAAACAGCTTTTTAGGAAATGAAGTATAAAATCAAACGTTTTGGATTACTTGAAAAAGCATATTCTGTATATATACTGGAACAATGTATCTCATGAAAAAATTTACCAATTTAGAGAATGGGATATATTTTAAAATAATTTGTATTACAAATAGAGCTACAAGCTGTTCAACTCTAAACAATGTAGCATCACTTTCTTTTCCTCTACTTAGTAAAAGTGGACAGGCAAAATAGAAGAAACGACCAATAAAACATAGGAAGTTTACATATCCTAAATGTTGTCATCCACTTTATCAAAGCAAATATTAATTAGGAGTGACATAAAGGGACTGAGAATACTTATTTTTATCATACAAAACATCACTTTCTGAATATATTGTTTTATTTCTTTATTCGATGAATTTCCAAACACAGACCTTTCACTCCTTAACTATTTTCTGCATTATTCAAAATAAAAATTTTCCAGAAATAAATTTTAAAAGTTCTCACATTTTCCCTTCTCTACTTATTATTACTGAGACAAGCAATCACCTGGATAATTACAACTAGTCCTCAGGTTATGACCCTTTGTTCAATGCCATTCAGTTATGACAATGTTGTATAGGGAGGGACTTATGATGGATCCATGGAGTTCCAGCCATCTTAGGGCTCCCATAGCCACATGATTACAATCTTGGTTCTTAGCACTTGGCTTACAATTGAATTATAGCATGTTGTTGGTCACATGTTCACGATTTCTGATGCTCCATGCTGGTTTACTACAAGCAAAGGCAATGGGGAAAGCCAGCAGGAAATAGAAAATCATGATTATGTGAGGTCCTCAACAATCTCATTTAGCAATGGCTACTGGTACTCCTGGAATTGCCATCATCACTGACAGTCATGTGATATTGTTTTACAACCACATTGCTTACAACTGCTGTCATAGCTCAAGGAATACCTATACTGAAATTGAGAGATAATGAAATTTAGAAAGTGTTTGTAATATAGAATTTGTATACATCACAAATCATCATTTATGGACAGAGAAAAGGGTTAAAGGAATACATTTCTTCAAAATACTGCTTACTCCTCCCACATTCAAATTAACTGTAAAAGTAGCTTGCAAACAATGCAATAAATTATAAAAATGTCAAATCCGTATTTTAAAAAATCACAACATAGTCAAGAGAAAATTCTGGGAAGAAATCTTTAAACATTTCTAGACTCTTTTTCCAAATTTGTTTAAAAATAAGTTATCTGACTAAATTCCCCCATCAATTTTTTAATATGCTGACAATTAGAATTAAACTGTCATCCTGCAAGGCTTAAGTGCTTCCAAAACTTTACAATCCATCTGTATTAACCTTATGGCGGCGTGGTGGCTCAGCAGTTAAGGCGCTGGGCTTGTCTGCTGGAAAAGCTGGCAGCCAGGTTCAAGATCCAAGTGCCATGTGACAGGATGAGCTCCCATTCTCACCCTAGCTCCTGCCAACCTAGCAGTTGGGAAGCATGTAAATGTGAGTAGATAAATAGGTACCACTTCAGCAGGAAGGTAACACTGTTCAGTGATATCATGCTGGACATATGACCATGGAAATGTCTTCTGATAGTGCTGGCTCAATGTCCTTGAAACGGAGATGAGCACCGCCCCCTATAGTCAGCAACAACCAGCAGAGTAAAATCCGCTAGGACTCCTGTATCTTTTGCTTTTATATTATCTTATCGCTTCATAAGATTTAACTGTAATCCAATCGCAAGGCATAGTAAGAATTCACTATCAGCTTCAAAATCACCTTACCCATACCTTTGCCAATAAGCTCTCAGGAAATCCATTAGGCTGTAAAAACCCTTGTCTTCCTTCCTTTAAAAGGAAGACCTCCTAAGACTGATTCAAAGATTAAAATCCAATTTATCAAATTAAAAATGTTTGTGTGGAGAGAGAAAAACAGAAATACAGAAAGCATTTATCTTTTCTGATGCTCATACCTTCCAACATTGTCTTGATTGTTACAGACTGTTTTGCAATTTCAACATCAACTTCAAATATTTCTCCATCAGAGCTCTGTAGTTTAATTGAAGGCATCTGTAAATGAATGAAAAAATATTTTACCTGTATTTTTATGTATTGCATTTCAGTTATGTGGTTTCACTAGCATCTATAAAAAAATAGACAGTAAACCATATTTATAAAGAAATTTAATTTTTTGTTTTATAATGCTCAATTTCATCCATCCCTGCATCATCATAATGTGATCAATAAAGCTATATCACTTGACTCAGTAATGGTTTGCTTAAAATTAATGGCTAAAAAAAGGGCTGATCAGATTACAACTCACTCTGACTATATTTGCAGTGTTGTCTCCTTAAAAGTAATCTTTATTATGGAATATTAGTGCATAAGACTAAAATACATGTTTTGATTAAGTATTTCAAGAAGCTTAATTTTTTTACCTTTTAGTGTTCCAGAACAACTTCTTACTTGCCAGTCTGAAGTACTGCACATGACCGATAAAAATGTCTGACTAAAATTACTTAAAATTCTAAAACTGACTTGCATTATGCTATTTAAGGCAGTGTATTGCATATCCTTATACCTTGCTTCAAAAGCAGACATTCATTTTACAGAATGAGACAACTATTTGGGCATTTTGTCATGATTCATGGTCAATGACCTAATTCTAATCATGTGGGCTGTTCACCAAGCAAGTTTTGAAAATATATTACACTTTCAATGAACTATCTGTACACCATCGTTCTTCACACAACTACTGTTTTGTATTATAACTTCTGTTTTGTACTATAACAACTACTATCTTGTATTATAAGTGATCAGGCATCATGAAAAAAACTACATAACCAGTAGTAAGTGTTTTTAAGAGGAACCCATGAGGGCCGCGGTGGCTCAGTGGCTAAGACACTGAGCTTGTCGATTAGAAAGGTCGGCAGTTCGGTGGTTTGACTCCCGTTACTAGTCCCAGCTTCTGCCAACCTAGCAGTTGAAAAGCATGTAAAAATGCAAGTAGAAAAATAGGGACCACTTTGGTGGGAAGGTAACAGCATTCCGTGCGCCTTTGGCATTTAGTCATGCCGGCCACATGACCATGGAGACGTCTTCAGGCTCTTCGGCTTTTTAACGGAAATGAGCACCGCCCCCTAGAGCCGGAAACGACTAGCATGTATGTGTGAAGGGAACCTTTACCTTAAGAGGAACCCAAATTATTTTTCAAGGTATTGAACCAGAAATCACTAAATATATGAAAATTCTCAGAATTGTTCAAGTAGTATCCAAATCATACATAATCCACTTTGGATAAGGTTAAGCAAAATTCTTGATTTCAACTACTGTGGACGCCTTAAAACAAAAGCGGATAATACATTTCATAGTATACACAAGTGATTACTACCTTGGAGACCTCAGGGCACAACAATTAACAGTTTCCGTGGTATTTTTCATAAAAGTTCCCATTAAAAGACATAAGCATCTTTAATAAACTAAATATAAATGCAATATTAAAAATCAAACATAAGAGTTATAAAAAGTATGCAGTGATGAGATCAGAATGAATCTGATTACTCAGACAAACAGATCCATTAAACTGAATGGACACTTTAATCACCATTTAAAATCCCATGATTTAGGACATCATTAAATCCTGAGGCTAGGCTTGGATCCAATCCATTATTATTATTTTTTCAAATAAGCTTAAAACTCACCAGATTGTTTAAAAGACAGGTTTTTATAAGCAGCTTCGGATTAAACGGCAATCGTGACTAAGCATTTAGGGTGCATAAAACAAGTGAAGGTAAAGTGCCCGGCTGGCTACGTCAGCCCTATACCCTTCTCATATCACTCACTATATTGTATTTCTTGCTTAGCTCCAGCAAAACACACACACACACACTCTATCTCCCCACCCCCGAAGTGTGCATCGTTTGCAAATTAAGGATGCCCTGCAAAAACTCACACTGTCAAGAAATGAGGCACGTATCGTCAACTCCCTTTTTTTAATAAATAAATACAAATACGTTATTTCCTTAATAGAAAAAGAGGGGAAACGGGATAGGAAAATGCTCCTCCGGCTCAGGCGACGAAAGGAGTGCAGATTCCTGGAGCCGGTCACCTTCCTTCCCTCCCTGCCTTCTCCTCCAGGACGAGCCGGGCTAGTGGAAGAGATGGCGGAGGCGGCCCTTCGGCTGTGCGCGTCTCCGCACCCCTTTTCCCGGGGGGGGGGGGAGCCGCTCCCTTAGCAACCACCTGCGATAGGTTCTCAAGCCGTCCTCCTCCTCCGCGGCCCTTACAAGCCTCCTGCCAACTTTGTTCTCGCCCCTCACCATCCGCTGAGGAGGCCCGAACCTCGACCAGGCCTCGGCCTCACTCACCGTGAGGCCGCACAACAGCGACGGAGGCGGCGGCAATGGCAACGGTCGCAGCGGTGGCGCCTTTTAGCCTCTCCCCGAAAAACACACCACCCAACTCAAATTAAGGGCGCACTGGAGTGCCTGGTGGCGGCTGCATTTTATAGAGTTGGGGGAGGAGCGGACCCGAGGGCCTGGCGTTTGTCCCCGCCCCTTCCACTCACGGGGCTGGGTATGTCGTCTTGAACGCCTGCCCCGGGCGACTCAGCGAGCATCGCCCCCCCCGCCTTCATCGTGGAGGGCCTGCGGACGGGCCGAGTGGGGAATAACCTAGTTCGTATAAAAAAGGAGGAGACCCTTAAACGTATTTAGATATCAAGTACCTTGGGGTCCTTCAGGCAAAATCGGAGGTTGCCCTCTACGAGCTCGCTCGTGGCCGAGGCTACCTCATAATGGTGGCGACGATGTTACGTCATAATAGGGAGGACAGTTTCTCATTTATTCTGAGCGATGTAATTATGCTCTTTTCTTTTACGGCTGCGTAATTCATGTCTGATAATCCTGGATGCTCCCTGTATGTGTGTGTGTGTGAATCCAGCTCCTTCTGGTTATTACTCCTTGGGGTTATTTGGCCCCCTCCCACAAAAGATGTTGAGTGATGAAGACAGAGAAATTGAAACAGGAGGAATATCAAGTAGTTCAGTGCCGCCTAAGAAATTAAATTTACTGTATCCACAAATGCACCAGACGTTTCAACGTACCCTTGGAATTAAGTATTAAGGGAATCGGTATAAGTATGTTTTTCACATATAATCATTGGTAAGAAACTATTCCATCATCCTAACATTAGCTCATGCTTTACATCTGTTTCATATCAGGTTGTAGGAAGTTAGCACCCAGCCCTCCTAGAAAAATGAAATATTCTAGTAAATATTTAAAAAGGCAGAATATTTCCTTTAAAAAGAGTAGAAACCCAGAAGCAGAATCTCACCCCCACCTTTGTTAATGGGTGGGCCATTAAGGCCTGAGCCAGAATACTTTACATAAGAAAGGTCTCCAGGTAAAGCTATAGCAATTGCCAAAAGCCCTTTTAAGGGCATAGATCATCCAGCAAGGGTCAACCAAGCTTGGAACTCAGGACAGCCTACAGAGTTGCCCCTCATGGGAGTCTGACAACCAATGAGAATACAAGCTCCAATTCAAATCCCAGCAGAGGTCATAAAACCCAGGCACTCTCAGCACCTCAGCCCTTTTTTCTTGAGCTTCTTGAAGCATGTGATCATCTTTCTCTGGAGCTCCAGACCATGTGGTCCTGTTCACCATTAAACTTTCCAAGCAGCCTCCATGTTTCCAGTGTCTTTTTCCCCACTTGGAACTGAACCCAGGATATTTCTTTCAACAGGGTAAAGTATTAATTGCCATTACTATGCTAGTAGAATTATTCAAGTTGTTTCTTTAGCAAGAATACAGAATTGATTTATTGGTTAGTCACCCACCCTCCCCAAATAGTTCTATTTTAATTGCATAGATGTTCCAACTTTTGAAAGAGGAAGCCTTGGAAAGGGGCCTGCTTATATAATGGGCAGCACTACATTTACTCTTCTGGCACAATAAAATTTCAAATTGTACATTATGTTTTCTCCTCCCCCCCTTTCACCTCCCAATAAATATTTCAAGAGGAGCACCTCTGAAAAACTGTTTCCAGATCAAGGAGCGGATCATAACTTGACACTAAACCAGAGTTTGGAATTAGAGGTCTCTGCCACTTAAACCAAAGTTTAAATAAACTCAGACAAAAACTACTCCCAAAGCAGTCCTAAACTACTTCAAATGAATGCCATATGATGTTTGATATCACAGCTATATCACAATTTATATCCTTACTTGCTACTCCCTCCCACATTTATGGATTAATCATGAGACAGCAAAGCCTTTTTTGTTCCAAGCTGGAAAGTCTCACCTCTTGCTTGATAAATCTAGTGCATATAAGTGTCATCAAGCACCATCTTCTAATATTGGTAGAACTGGAGTGTTCAATCTTCGAGCATTAAATTTCTCCTAGGCATACGGAGTGAACTGCAGCAAAAAGATAAGTCCAGGTAGATCTAGACTAGAGGCATTATAAACCCAATAGAAGAGATCACTGTCAGCCACGGTGAAATACTTAGCCCAGATATTGATGAAAACATCCAATTCCACCATCACCATCTAGTATAGCATAGGTAGTTCTTGTTTAGCAATTCTTTGCATTTATGATGATGAAAAAGTAACTTTGCAATCAATCCTTGCATTTATGACCTCAGGCCTGTAAAGCAAAGGTAAGCTGAATTGAGACCATAAGCAGTCCTAATTTCACTTAGCAACTGAGTTATTGGTCACTAAACAAGGATTACTTGGAAGTAAAATTGCCTTTGAACCAAGCATGAGCTCAACAATTTATATTGATATCTCCATGCATTATGGGTTAGTTCTGGTTCACTGCCTTTCAGGATGTTTTCCAAGCTCCTGGACAAACCAACTTCACAGATGTTTCCTAAATAGCTTTCTAGATAAGCCAAAGTTGGCTAGGTACTACCCCTCCCCTCCCCAAAAAGGATTTAACTATGACTTCCTTTCTGACCATGCTGATTTTCAAACATGTCTCTTTTAAACAAGTATTTAAAACATGTTAAAGAGTAACAGAGCTATCATATTAACTTTCATAGATCAAAATCAACTTAAATCAGGTTTATTAAATATCACTAGTGTCCATGATTTGTGATGTAAATGACTAGGTATGCTGTATGTTTTCATTAGTATGTTTTGTTAACATACAATTATAAAAAATAGTCCATACTTTATTATGTTCAAGTTATTCTAAACATTTACTACCTGCTTTTTCAACTGAACAATTCTTTTGCATAATACATAAGGCTCACAAGACCAGTCAACAGGCCTTTTCTTTTTCAACAGAACAATTTCAGCTTTCTCTTTTGTTTCCAGAACCATATTTAATAAAGGACAGTAACTTGCTTAGAAAATGTCTTAAAAGCAGCCAATTAGACAATGGAATTCAATGAAATCAAGAAGGATGGCTTCCACTTTGAAAAGCTTCTCCAATCATCATGACATGAATTCCAATCATGGAAGTGATTAAAAGTGAGTAACATATTGTACATGGAAACATTTTCTAATAATTCTGTGCTTAAATATGGGATCATGTGGAGAATAGGAGATGAAGCTACAAAATGAAGCTGCAATGTAACAGTTAATTATCATTCAGTTAAAGCACTGCAAGAAAAATATTTTGTTCAAACTGATATTCTTACTGGCTAAGACTAACGCTAAGTCATAGAAAAAGTTGGCTACTTTTAGTTTATTGCTTACCTTTTTTAAATCAGTGGGTATTTTAGCTGGCATCTAATTTCTATTTGAAGGTGTGTTTTTTAATATTTGAAGTTAAATTTCTATTAAAATGAATATTCTGGTCAACTGATGCTAGCAGGAAATGAAGATCAGTAACAGTGCCGATAGTATTTCTTTATACTTGTCCCTTTTTTGGTTTTTTGTAACTGTTTCTTAGAAAAACCTCAATTTTTAAAGTTTTTTCAGGAAAAGGAAATTGAAAATGTATGTATGTATGTATGTATGTATGTATGTATGTATGTATAGAGAGAAACTTATATGTAGTTAAAAAATGCCTTGGCTGGGAATTACAGAAGCAAATTTTCCCTGCTTCTGAGCAGCAACCCTTGATGCTAGGCTAACTACTTGAAATTGAAGGTATCAGCCCACTTCATTCCATGAAAAAGTTTCAAGAATCACAAAGTATGCACAACACTTTAACATGCCCTGTGCACATAAGGACTTTTCTCCCAACTTGATTATTCTGTTACTACTTTATTGAATGGTAAGTAAAAACACTAGTTACAAAGTAAGAGGAAATCACTGTTAATACATGTTTTGATTTTCACATTTGAGACAATCAGTTACAGGTGGCTTGTTGGTATATCCCCATTGTTACACTATTTTCATCATCATTCAACAAATGTGTGATACCAACAATTACAAGTAAGAATTTAACTTCCATTATAATAGGTTCATTTTTCCTAGCTATTTAAATATCCCAAGTTCTGTGATCAGAATATATTCAGCAAGTATTTGGAGTATTTAGTCTATAACTTACTCACTGCCTTCTGGTCAAACCAAAGGAAAGTAAGCTGGGCATGAGAGTAATGTGTATGAGAGACTGCTACTACTAAAAATGGGTGCAGAGTATTGAGATTGATTTATGTCACCAGTTCCTTCCCATTTTTCATTCAGTAGCACAAAAGCAGTAACCTCATATTCTTTTGTTTACAAGTATAGCAGAAAAAGTAGATTTCATCAGGAACATTGAGGATATATAATTTTTAAGACCATGCTTAGGTGAAGTTAGATTTAACTTCACAATGGAGACCTTTTCACTTTAAATATAGAATTAAATGTCAGAATATCCATTTCAAAGAATAGCTTTCTCCCATATCCTTAGAGAATTATGGCAATAATTATTTGCCTAATATATCACAGATTACAAAATCTGATCCTTAGATTATGATTTTTATGTACTGTAATGTTTCCTGAAAACAGCTTGTTTGTGACTGAGTCTTGTTTTGGTCTTTCAAAGGTTCAAAGAGACATAAAAGCTACTTTTTATTAAATACAACATGATATGTGCTTGCAATACATCTTCCAAACTTAGTTCACAAGTTTATTATGAAAAATGCTGCAACACTCTCCTGCAGCAACATCTTACAGAACTAAATTGTTCTTTCAAAGTAATTCACTATGATGAACACATACATGGAACACTTTGTAAAGGAAACGTGTGAAAGAAAAATGGGAGTGGGAACAGAGTTCAGATGAAACAATAATACAATTAAATTAAATTGTTTCTCTAAAAAACAAAATAAGAACACAAATAAGAAAAGTCAGTCTTGGTGCTTATTTAAAATGTTCATTAAGCTTCAATGATAGTTTGCTATTCTTATCTACAATCATGCTGGAAAGCTAAAACTAAATGGAAAGTTACTTGTAATTCACGAAGTGTTAAATGTCTACGTATTAATATTTGCAGTCTCTCAGAGAAAGCAAAAGTAACTACAAGTAGAACTATGCCAGAAACTGATTTCTTGACCAACAATGTTGCTTCAAGCATGCAATGAACTGGTTCATTCTAAAGTGGTCACAGTCGCTGACAGACAAGAGGCTTTGAATTTCAATATGGCACATCTTTTGGTCCATGTGAAAACAGCTTTCAATGTTAAATGTTTTCTGACACTTTGGAGTTACTGTTGCTCTTCCCATGTTCCTTTAGGTCAACACATGGTTCATGGCAATACTGTACAAGTGGAAAATCTCATTACAGAAAGTAGTCTGGGGTGCGACGAGTAACATGTGGTTCACCTCTGCGTGGTGCTGGATCAAACTGCAAACTGGAAGAAAGAATTCAAATTTGTTGGTCTATTAATGTTTTTAAAACAACCTATAACAAACTGAATACTGTTTGAAATTTCAAAAAACACTTCAGAGCAATTTCTTCAGAAGGACAGAGAAGCTTCTCTATAATGCTGCTAAGTGTGGCAAAGTAAATGGCAGGAGCCAGTTTGGGAGGAAAAGAATTTCCCAAGAAAATCTATTCAGGTACAGAATTAATGTCTTGTCATTCACTGAGTTTATTCAAAAAGGAATTCAACTTATCTGTGTGAATCTTAAAAGTAAAAAGATTCCTGAACATACCTAGTATTAATATAACAGAAGCAAGTATTTCTTAACATAACTTAGGGCTTAAACTTCAAAGAACTCATCCAGAAAAATAATTTTAAGGATTGCTGTTAGGTTTTATAGTAACTCATGAATTAATGAATACACCCTGAAATAGCCAAACAAATGTTTTAAAATTTTAAAGTTATGCAAATTTAAAATAAATTGGATATTCCACAAATAATCTCTTCTGAAATACCTGGTAAGGCCAGATCAAGCAACAGTGCATATTTATTTCAAGCATACATGCCTTTTTCGTGTGTGAAAGTTTTAATAGGAGATATAACATTGAACATTCTCATATAAATATTTTTTAAAATACTTACAATGAGTATTTTAAAGTATCATCAAGCTCCATAATTGCAGCTTGGTTACCACAACGGTAACAATAATTTGGAGCACTAAAAATTGTTACTACATTCCGATCATGACACCAGTTGTATCCCTGAAAAAAGAAAATATGTAATTTTAATAAGAGTCTCTGCAGATAAAATAATACTAGACATATAAACTGTAGTTATAATAAAATACATTACTGTATTAAAATATATCAAGGTATGATCTGGGTTTATTTTAAACATCTTAAAACGGTTAAGAGCAGGTCAAAACAAGCTTACCTCCATTACCAGCTGATGAGCTCTTGAAACCAACGTAAGACCATTAGCATGGTTGAAAGTTTCTGAAATATCTTGTCCAAAAGTATATCCAGCTCCTCGAGGAGAAATACCCCAACCACCCCGATCATCAGGATCTGACCACAGCAAATCACACATTGGACCCTAAGAAATATTTCAGCATTATGATTTAGCCTTTAAAAATGGAAGATGCCTAATACAACATAGAAACTTCAAAGGGAAACTTTCAAAATGGCGATTGGAATGGCTAAATATGTTGGGAACAGTATACTTATCCAGTGCTAATGGTAACAATTAGTGATACTAGAAATCCAGAATTTTATGTATTGCTAAGTTTCCTACACCTAGGCATTCTTAAGAATTCAATTACAGATACTTTTCAGCTACAGCTGAATTCAACTAAAGCTAATTCTTGTGAACAACAATACTGTAAGACATTGTGGCAATGAACATACTTCTGGGGAGAAAAAAACCCCAGCATCTCCTTGCCCACACTCTAGCCATCCACAGAAAGAAGTTTTTCAGAATGGTGAAAATATAATACAGAACAGTGAAAATTAGACAAACACTGTAAGTTTGAGTTGTGATTGCCAACACTTAGTAGTCACTTTATATAATTGATTTACTTCCTCATTCAAGGCAGTAAAACCTGAGTCAGGTTCATTCTTCTGTAACATAATATACAAATCAAGGCTTTTTCTACATAATCTTCCATCTTGTAGCTGCTTTGAAAAGTTCCTCAACCAACAGTGGAGAACTTGCGGCTTGTAAGAGAAATTGACTGCTAAAATAATTTATCTCTATTCTGCTAATACCACTTCTCAATAAAAGAGCACTGGACACAAATCTCTAAATACTGACAATTATAAGATTTATTTAGCAAGATTGTCAGGTATGTATGGTAACAGTACCCAGAGAATTTTGCAACACATTGGTAATGTATAAGAAAACTAACTAATTCTCATGAATTTAAAATTAGAGCCAGGGCATTAATTTTTAACTCTACATAATTCTGAATCCATCATTATAAAGATTAGAAGAAAGATGATGCTATCAGACTGGGGAAATTGTCTTTCAGATACTGTAACTTGCTGGTTACTTGATATTCAGCAACAAGGTGAGTGCAACAAATTATCCACTTGTGCACTACATTAATTCTGTATCGTGTCAGGAATTTTTGTACAGTACTTAAATCTTTCGTCCTAGATTGAAATTCTTAGTAGGGTTCTATAAACTCCATAATCAATTAATACATTAATATTGCATTAAATGAGAAATTTACTGCCAACTCTAGACTCATCAATAATTTGAAGACTCCAGACTTCTAGAGAATAATAGCAGACTGAAGATGGCTCTGCAAAAAGTGAATTCCATGGGGGGAAAAAATGGGGGAATAAACAGCAAAAGGGATGATTAAAAATTTTATTGCAAAATTACAAATAGACTTCAGATAAATCTGAAATAAGATTTGGGAATCAATTATAAAGTGCCTTCCTGTGGGAAAATATGTTTTGTATTTAAAAAAAACTTTTTAAAAATGGACACTAGAGGGAACTAAAGATTATAAAGGAAAGAATACTCAAAGTCAACTCACAATTATAGAATTAAGAAAACTGTCTTAACATTAGATCTATTTAAGGATGTGGGCTGAGAAATTAATTGTATGATTGTCTGTCTCTTTAGTCAGACTGGGTTTAAAATATACTATGGAAGAATAACAAGTTTTAAATGACGAGAATGAAACTGGTTTTAAGGTAGATTTAAAAATGACAGGCTCCAAAAATAACAGAAATAAATGTTACTCAGAAAGAAACCAACTGATGTTTTAATAATTAAGAAGGATATACAAATAAACTAAGAGTGAAATGGATAAATTTTCTATACTGGACCTACAAAAGAGGCTTGTTAAATGTTTTGAAGAATTTTGAGAAGGAACAAAGAAAAAATGAAAACAAATCAAAATCTAGGACATTTTCTGAATGAATTAAAGATCAAGCTTGTTAAAAGTAAATGGAAAGAATGTACAGTTGCTTTATATAATAATAATTTATTAGACTTGTATATGATCAAGGTTAAAATAGATATGTAACCTCAGGTAACCCTTAACAGACTTTTGCTGATACCAGGATTAAACTGATAAGGCTTTATTGTTTACAAATAAAAGATTGGCTATGAGATCATTTGCTGTATTTTAAGAGAAAGTGGTAAATTACTACAATTGTTTTTACTTGTGATGAAGGGGGGGAAAGTACTTTATATATTTCCTTTCTCTACTGTATTCTTTTTTTCTTTTCTATATTTTTGAGTTTTTTTCTTCTGCATCTTTTTTTTTCTTTTTCTTTTCTATTTGTTTTTATTATTGTAATTTTTAATAATTAAAGAAAAAATAATTTAAACAGTACCATTAGACATTAATCACAACTTAAGTTACCTCATGTGGAACTTCTTGAAGACGATCAAGTGCTCTAATATGATCCAGTGTATCTATAGATGGAGACAGTCCTCCATGTAGACAGAAAATCTGTGAAAATATTAAAACTAATATTAAAATAACTTCTTTTTAATTATCAAAAACTAGTTAGCTGAACATATTTACTGAAAGTTGTAGATGGTTTTAAAAGGAAAACATCTGATTAAAATACATTGGAAGATTCACCCTATTTTGTATTTTTGTTGCTATTAACAAAAAATATTCGTATTTTCAGCATACCTGTCCATCCACCAAAGCAGTAAGAGGAAGATAGTCAAAAAGATCTGTGAAGTATTTCCAAACATTTGCATTTCCATATTTCCTTAAACACTCATCATAGAAACCATATACTTGAGTGATTTGCCTGCTTTCATGGTTCCCTCGAAGAATTGTGATGCGTTCACGGTAACGGACCTATTAAAAAAAGTAGTTAGTATTATCAGAGCAATTAAGAACTTTTCATTTTATGTTCCCTATCTTGACTTGTCCCGATCTCTATTAATATATACCGGTATCTTTCCCTATTGTAATCACTATTTACAGATGTATGGAGAAAACATAATGTTCTAAACATCTCTTGAAGCCAAATTTTAAAAATCTGTATTCCTCCTACCTCCTTTTGTTTAGGTTGATGGTACTGATATATAGGAGGGAGGGGGAGTGTCTAGTAAATTTAAATTCAAGAGTAGAATCTTATCAGTCCTTGATCTATGCTAATGACTTAAGTGAATTTTAAGACCTTTCTTGCCACAGTTGTTAAGTGAAACATTGCGGTTGTTAAGTTAGTAACACGGTTGTTAAAAGAATCTGGCATCCGTTTTGGCTTTGCTCATTAGGAGGTTGCAAAACAGGATCACATGATCCCAGGACACTGCAACAGTCATAAATATCAGTCAGTTGCCAAGATCTGAATTTTGATCACATGACCATGGGAATACTACAACAGTTGTATGAAAAGTAGTCATGTCTATTTTTTCAATGCTGTTGTAACTTTGAACGGTCACTAAATAAACTGTTGTAAATCAATGACTACATATCTAAGCATCTTAATTAGTATGTGGGAGTTTCTTTGAATTTCTCCATTGCATAATTTCCTCCTCTACAGTTTTTATTTTGTGCAGAATTTTCAACAGCATTACATCCTTACAGTAATTCAGAATATAAACACAATAAAGTTCAAAATATCTGGAAGTAACCCCAACATTTTCTATATGCCTGTTATTTCTAATGCCAACATGTTTTAAATGTATTTTTATTACCTTAAGCGCTACCAGAAGTGTTACTGTTTCAACAGAATAGTATCCCCTATCAACGTAGTCCCCCATAAACAAGTAATTTGTGTCTGGTGATTTGCCTCCAATTCTGAAAAGTTCCATGAGATCATGAAATTGTCCATGGACATCTCCACAAACTGTTACTGGACATCTTACTTCTTGAACATTGGATTCCTTTGTTAAGATTTCTTTAGCCTGCAACAAAGCAAAAAATCAGCTTAACCTTAAGAAATTTCTGCTTCTGAACAATACTTATCATACATATAAGCACAATTCAGTTGGACCCATAAAATAGAAAAATCAAAACTAAAAAACAGCATAATATAAACATAATCCTTAAAACTGTCAAATATTATAACAAGAGACAACAACAATAACAGTATTGTACTGATGGTAGATTTTTCCATGTTTCTTTGGACAGTTGAAATCAAAGTTCAGCTGAAATGTATCCATCTAGATTTCTGGTGGAAGCCTTGCTCTAGAAGTGGGTATTATTGCTGAGAACATTGAACTAAAAAGAGTACCAGATATTTTCTGAACAAACAGAAACCCAATCTTGCTGGGATTCAATTTTATCCTACTTTTGCCTATCCAAATTCTACAACTTCCAGCAATAGGTCAGAACTTACACTGTACTTGAAACAGACATATATATCTAAGTTATCTATATAACATCATCATACTAATGATACCTCACCATGGACCAATATACGACTTCTAAAATGTCACACCCAAGTTCCTGACTTTCAGACCATTAACCTGACAGATTAATATTCACATATTTCTAAGGTTGGCACAATGAAGCTAGACAAATCTAATATACTTTTACAGTCTAGAAAAAAATTAAATCCAATTCTCGTGTGAAATAATCTGCAAGGTAATTGTCTGCTAAATTGCATTAGGAAACTGTTCAAGATGGAACAGATCCATATACTACTGCACCCTAAGCAATTACTTGTTTGCAAAAGATTGAAGTAGCAATAGTAGCAACAATTTAGTAAAAAAAAGTTTATAAAAGTATACTAATTTTTTACTATATTAAAAGTTAGTAGTAAAAGTAGAGCAAATTTTTAACCCCAAATTGCAAAAAAGTTTCAATTCTAAATTGAAAGATTCAGTTGCCCTAATGATTGCCAGTTAATTATACTTCTGTAAGAAATAGTCCTAGCTATACAGAAAAAAGATATTATAAATGTTAACATGCACACCAATGGCAAGACTTGTTCAAATCACATGTGTCTGCTTAACATTCAATTTCTTTCAGCCGATCTTCCCCCCAATGTATGAAAACATTAATTTAAAACATTTGTTGCTAGACAAAACTACAAATATGGTTGTTTATTAGAAAATGGAAGTCAATGCAATTTCAGAAAAATTAGGGTAAATGTGTGTCCCTGATACATGTTACTTTCTTGACAAAATTGAATGGCACTTTTATTCTTTCGGATAAAATAAAGTCTGGTAAATTTTAGATGAGCATGTTCGAGATTTTTGTGCAAACAGTGGGTCAAAAAAGGATGCACTTTTCTCATTGCGTTATTATGGGCATCCATAAAAAATCCATATAATAGGGAGATAACACCCTATATACATCTGCACCTCAGAAGAACTATGAAACAGTACTAAATATGGTAATCCTTCAGCATATTTCAACATCCTTTCCCCAAAGCAATGTAGCTTCAGAAAGATCTAATGACTGCAGTGTTAGCTGACTTGGGTGGCATATTCAATTCGATAAATTACATATAGGTATTTCAAATGGTGTCTTCTTTTAGAACAGCAGAAATTATAATCTCCAAGGAAAAGGGGCTACAGTACAACATATATAAAAATTATACTGCCAAAGAGTGAAACATCTCTAAACAAATAATTCAGAAATCTTTTAGTTTGAAACTTACCAATTAAGAAATCTGATTGTTCCATAGTTCATACTAAAACTTATATCACAGAAAAGATGTACGTATTTGTTCAATTTGATTCAAATTATTCAGAAAGAAAACCGAAGGAGGAGGAAAGCAGGCAAACTAAAAATAACCAGACATTGCCCATTTTACACTACTTTCATAAGTACTGAAAAGTTCTGGGGCCAATCTTCCCCATCTGCGTAACATTTCATGTTTTTGCTACAGAATATTGCTACTCAACATCCTATGCGAAGAGACTTTGAGTTCAATGTTATATCTACATGAAACCGCTGGGTGAGATCATCCGAGGTTTTGGGGTGAGGTATCATCAGTATGCTGATGATACCCAGCTTTATATCTCCACCCCAGGCCAGATCAGTGATGCTCTCTCCGTGATGTCCCGGTGCCTGGAGGCGGTACGGGTCTGGATGGGTAGTAACAGGCTTCAGCTCAACCCCACCAAGACGGAGTGGCTGTTCTTACCGGCATCTCGGTCTTTATTGGATGTACCATCTTTGGTCATGGGGGAGAGGTGTTGCCCCCGTGGATAGGGCGAGAAACCTGGGTGTTCTCCTGGACTCACAGCTCGGTTTGGAGGAGCATGTGGGAGCTGTGGCCAGGGGGCTTTTGCCCAGGTTCGGCTGGTTCGCCAGCTTTGCCCTTATTTGGACCGAGATGCCCTTCGAACGGTTACTCATGCGCTTGTCACCTCTAGGATTGACTACTGCAATGCTCTCTACATGGGGCTTCCCTTGCGGACGATCCGGAGGCTTCAGCTGGTGCAGAATGCAGCCGGGCTGTGATGGGGTATCCCGATACTCCCATGTTACACCCCTCCTGCGCGGCTTGCATTGGTTGCCGGTTGCCTCCCGGGTCGTCTTCAAGGTATTAGTTCCAACTTATAAAAGCCCTTAATGGCTTGGGTCCAGGGTACTTATGGAACGCCTCCTGCCAGCATCACTCTCCGATCGCCCTGTTCTCTCATAGGAGGGGCCTCCTTGGGGTGCCGTCAGTCAGACATTGTAGGCTGGCGGTCCCCAGGGCTAGGGCCTTCTCTGTGGGAGCTCCTGCCCTTTGGAACCAGTTCCCGTGGATCTCCGTTTGGCCCCTGACCTCCGCTCCTTCCGCCGGGACCTGAAGACTTGGTTGTTCCAACGGGCCGCCTCGAATGACCCGGGTTGGGTTTTATTTTAACTTTATTTGGCTTGTTTCTTGTTTAATTCTGTTTTATTGTAAATTTTCTCTGTTTTAATGTTCACGCCTGAGTCCTTAGGGAATAGGGCGCATACAAGTCGAATATAATAATAATAATAATAATAATAATAATAATAATAATAATAAGTTATTACTTGTGAAACAACAAAACTGAATACTATTAATAGTGCTGAGAATAATAAGATAACTACTGTGAACCTTCTTTCCTCCTTTAAACACAGCCAATTCTGAAGAATAATATTATTATCTGGGATAGCTTGTTCTTTAATTGACTCTAAAGGTAGGCAACCCAAAAGTATTGCTTTTGTATTAAGTCCTACATTTAACAGCATCCAGAAAGCTTTGAGAAATAATGAAGTTTGTTTTAGAATAAGAAATATATACCATATGCACCAAAGACCAGTTATAAGTAGTCTATTTTTGAAAATGTAAAATCTGCTATTCTTTCACAGGCATTATGACTTAATTCAGAGTCATTTACCTTTCAAATAACTTTTTGCCAACACATTAAAAAATGAAAGTATTATTAAATACAAAGGTTTTTACCAATACATTTACCAACGTTAGTGGTTAACCAAAAATCAGCATTACGGATTAAAGTAAAATAAATTACTTAAAATTGAGGCATGCAAATGAAATTACTAACATAACAATTGAAATAATTTTTTAAGCTTGAAAAACAAGCTCTTTGGATTTAACCATCCCTATGAATAATAGTTTTGTTTAAAATGTAGAACAAGTGCAAAAACAGAAATGTTTCAGCTTTCTCTTAAGTGTTGCTTAGTTTTTCTCTTTCTAGCATGCGATACATGTCTCTTTTCAAATAAAGTCTTTTTAGGACACAAAAACTGAGGGAAACAGTGGGCACATTTAAAATTCTGCAGAATGCAATGGTATTTTCATAATATGACTATCATGGTCAGGTCAAATAAATGGATTATCTGAATAAAAACTGATACAGCTATTCTCTGGCACTCTTTAGACAAAGCCTAACCCTAGGATATCATTAATTATGATTCTGAAATCTATAGAAGCTATTGTAATACAAATAAAATCTGCAGTATTCACACCAATAAATATTATCTATTTAATTATCATTCCTATTTGAAGACACTTTCCATTCATGTAACAAAACCATGAGAAGATTAAAATGGAATATAACAGTGATGGCTAACCTTTTCATTGTCGCGTGCCAAAAGTGAACATGTGCCTGCACCCATAATGCAATGCACACGTGACCCTCACCCACCCCGCGCATGTGTGCGTGACCCCCCCGCAGGTGCTCCACCCCCGCACATGCACGGCAGATACCTCACAATCAACTGGCTGGCAGGAGGTATGTGAGCATGTGCAGTGGACCTGATCTGGGGCAACAGTTCGCATGCCAGCAGAGATGGCTCTGTGTGCCACTTCCGGCACATGTGCCATAGGTTCACCATCACGGGAATATAGCTTGTAATAAAATAATGAAGATCCAATAAATAAAAAATTCTTAAGAAGCAGCAATACACACTGCATTGCCAAAATAAAATAGCACTTTGGAAGATTTCAATTAAGAGACCAATATTAGCATGCATGCAAAGCTGTCCATCCAAGTCTGCATGTTCCCACAAATATCAGTCTGAAATTAAATTACAGCATTGATTTCAGGTGTCTAAAAATCAAATGAATGATTCTTTAATATTACTAAGTATTACATTTCAAATAATTTTCTACAAGTATTCTATTGCCAACGCCAGGTGTCTTCCGGCAATACTGGCAGAAATAGATTTTTTTAACAGCTCATCAATGGTCTACTATATAGTTTGATTATACTCAATGCTCCACCATGATAGAAAGATAGCAAATTCTATACCTAAATTAAATTACCTCAGTATAAATACTATTGGGTTTGTAAAAAAATTTAAATGGCATACGTACAAGAAAGCAAGTTCAGAAAAGCCAGATTGAATAAAATTCATATTTGCAGCAGTCTAGAGTAAAGACAATCAATTCCCCAAATGTTTTTAATCTACAGGTAGTCTTCACTTAACGACTGGCAATTCCATTACAAAACAAGACAGTTATTAAGCCAATTGTCAAGTGACTTTCTGCTTAGTGATGGCATTTCTGACAATACCAGTTGTTATTGAATGAATCCTACATGATCAGTAGCGGTCCCCGACTTATGGAATGAACTGCCTCTGGACCTCCGTCTGGCCCCTGACCTCCGCACCTTCCGCCGCGATTTAAAGACCTGGTTGTTCGACCAAATCGGGCTGTGATTACCCCACCAGGGCCATGGGATAATTTTAAGTATTTTAATTTGGATTTATTGGGCTTAAAATTGTTTAATTCTTTTTTAAATAATTATTGTATTGTATGTTTTAATTGTGAGCCGCCCCGAGTCTTCGGAGATAGGGCGGCATATAAGTCCAATGAAATAAATAAATAAATAAATCATTAGGCAAGAAGCTATCCGATTCACGCTACTCTTGAACTGGATTCAAGCCAGACTTGAACAATGTGCCCTATCCAACAAAATGGATTTTAATGTGGAGAAAAGCAAAGCTTTACATTTAGGCAGGAAAAACCAAAAATTTATGTACAGATTAGGTAAGACCTGTCTCAAAAACACTAACTGTGAGAGGGACCTTGGAGTCCTAGTGGATGATCACTTGAATATGAGCCAGCAGTGTGCGGAAGAAGCCCAAAAAGCTAATACAATCCTGGGTTGTATAAACAGAGGCATAGAATCAAAATCACATGAAGTATTAGTACCACTTTATAAAACCTTAGTAAGATCATACCTGAATACTGCAACTAATTTTGGTCACCACACTACAAAAAAGATGTTGAGACTTTGAAAAAAAAGATCAGAGAAGAGCAACTAAGATGATCAAAGGCCTGGAGACTAAAACATATGAAGAACGGTTGCAGGATTTGGGGTTGGCTAGACTAGAGAAAAAAAGTACTGGGGGTGACATGATAGCAGTATTCCAATATTTGAGGGGCTGCCACAAAGAGGGAATCAATTTATTTTCCAAAGTACCAGAAGGCAAGACAAGAAACAATGAATGGAAACTAATCAAGGAGATAAACAGCCTGGAATTAAGGAGAAACATTCTAACTGAGAGGACAATTAACCAGAAAGCTTGGGCACTTTATCACTGGAGGTTTTTAAGAAGTGACTGGACAGCCACTTGTCTGAAACGGTATAGGTTCTCCTGCTTGAGCAGGGGGCTGGACTAGAAGACCTCCAAGGTCCCCTACAGCTCTATCCTATTCTTGGCAGGAGACAACAATTGTTTCTACTTCAACTCCTTCCACCCACCTATCTTCCCCACTCTGTTCATTTTATTGCTTGCCTATGTGCTGCTACAAGCAGCCCCTACCCATTACTGAATCCACTACACTGCATATTGTTTCTGTGCCATTTTAGCCTAGTGCAGCTTGGATCTGATTTCTTGGGCGATATGATAGAAGGAACCAGGAGGGGTATGAAAGGTCAATTGGTGAAAGAAGGCCCTAGCTGCAGAAAAGGGTCTTTTTTCGCATGCTGACCTTCTTTCCCAACCCATACAAACCCTTATTTTGTAAAATCCCTGGCCAGCATGCAAGAGATGTACCTCTGTGAAAGAAGGCCCAGGCACACAGAATGGTAGGCAGGGCCAGGCAATGGGAGCAGCTGGTGGCAGTGGGTAGGCAGGCAGCCGAAAGGCAGTTGTAAATGTGGGTGGGCCCACATGCTTATCTTATTTCAAGGGCAATACAACAGCCAGAATTTCAAGAACCCATCATACGTCCTTCTTTCCACATCATCATAACTTCAAATGGTCACACAATCTTCATTTTCAATGTTCTGTGACAGTTTGCTAGCCAGTCTTGCAATCCCTAACTTCCTCCAACACCTAGCAACACTTAGCTTTCAGGAGGGAAGGAAGGCACTTTCCCTGATTTGTGCCACCAAACATTCCCTGGCTTGTGCTGCCCGCCCACCTTCCCCAAGCCACACAGTACCTCTTACATAACCCCATGAACCTTCCCTGACCTGCGTGGCCCCTCACACGCACTCTTCCCTACCCACATTGCCTCCCCATGCTGACTCACACAGCACCTTTCACAAAACTCTCAGCTTCCTTCCTGACCCACACTATATACTCATATGCCCTTCCCAATTCATGTAGCAACTCTGGCACACACTCACACACCCTTCCCAATCCCTGCAGCACCTCTCGCACACCCAGATGTGAGATTTTATGATAGTCCGCTTCTTAAAAGCATTAAATTAAGACCTAGTGTAGTTTATTATGAATGGAATGGAAAGTTCAAGACTTAAGATTGAGTTCAATATATTACAATGCCTTGTTATTGTTCACTTTATATCATGTATTAACCACAATTGTACATTACCATCTGGATAGCAGTTGCATGGAACAGACATAAAAGAGTTTTCACTAAGATTGGATGCAGCTACAATACAACAATAAAAACTTCATATCTACATGTTTAAGCACAAATAAAAGCAAATAAATATGTCCTATCACTACAATAGGAGTACTGCCTTCCCTGCATCCTAAGTAACTTTCTAATACAGCTTTCCACATGATCCAAAGCTTGTTTTAGTTCAGCCTATAGACAGATATAATACATGGAACAGCATTCAAAGGAGCTTTGGTAAATTTGCAAAATTCTTAAGATTAACTAACTCATCGACACTCCAAGGCATCCAAACGTTTTCCTCTTAAAAATATGAATGGCTGCATAGTCCTAGTTACTATTCAAAGCAGTAATGTGATGAGATCCTACAAAATTCATCTTATTCTTGCTATTTATCATTAGGATTTCTGCCTTAAGCAACACTTAAAAAGTTGATGTATAAAATGTAAAAGATTCAAAATATTAGTTTGATTTCAAAAATTGAACTTACTTTCAGTAAACCTTAAAAGGTTCCCTGCACACATACGTGCTAGTCGTTTCCAGCTCTGGGGGGCGGTGCTCACCTTTGTTACAAAGCCAAAGAGCCAGCGCTGTCCGAAGATGTCTCCATGGTCATGCGGCCAGCATGACTAAATGCTGAAGTGCACAGAATGCTATTACTTTCCCACCAAAGTGGTCCCTATTTTTCTACTTGCATTTTTACATGCTTTTCAAACTGCTAGGTTGGCAGAAGCTGGGACAAGTAACGGGAGCTCATTCTATTACGCAGTGCTAGGGATTTGAACCGCCAAACTGCTGACCTTTCTGACTGACAAGCTCAATGTCTTAGCCACTGAGCCACCGCGTCCATTTCAGTAAATCTTAAGCATGTCACAAAACATGAAATATACAAAATTGTAGACTGGAACAACTTGGTTTTTATTTGGAATACTACACCTAATCCAAGATAAGACAATGTTTCACAATGAGGTCATAACACAGGGCTTTAATTGCTAACTTAAATGCTGATCTGATGAATAACATTGAAAAACCTCATTAGTTCTGATGAGAACCTTAAATACTATATACTCAGATTCATCAGGTTTCTATTAGTACCTAATCCAATTCAGAACTAATTAACAATTGCATATTTAGCTAGTACTGTTACTTATCTTCATATCTAAATTAAAGGCATACCAGTACAGAGCACCAAGCTCTTTTAACTAGAAAAGAGAATCAGCATGGAGGAAATGAACAATTATTTTCTTTATTAGCCAAGACAGGAAGAGGCAATACAGTTTATTATATTTGTATTAACTGTACCAGCAGGACAGTATTTATCATTAATATCTTAATTCAAGTGAAAAATTAAAATCTGTTTAATTTCCTTAGAACAAATCACTACTGTAACTTAAATCTCTTTACCCTAAATGTCTGGTTTTTTTTAGTATAAATAATTTTTTATGCTCAATTCTTTCTATTCCCTTGCTGTGTTTTGAACAGAAACTGTTACTTATATTTCTGTCCACATACTAAAAAATTCTGAAGCAAAGTGCATGTTCTTTATCCACATTTTTAAAAAATCTGACATTCTACCCTTCCTCCATAATTTGTAATAATCCAACTTTATTTCCTAGAAGATGTTGTTATATAGGAACACGGCATTATGTGCTGAGCACTAACAAAATTGAAATTATCAGATGGCTTTAAGAACGCCAAGATTTGCCAAAATAATTTTTAAAATTCTTTTTTTAGAAAAGGCAACTCCAAGCAATGGCCCTGTGCAGAAAGAACAGGATAATAGTTTCAGAAATATAAGTATCACTATAACAGAAATACACAAAGCAAGAGATGACTGCTAACCTGAACAAAGGTCTTAGAAAAACAAGGATTTTCTGTAAGTATGCTATATTTTGTACAAGTGTGACCAATATATTATTATGCATTCCTATTTCATTGAATAAACAATTCAATTTTATAAAAATATTCCTTTAGATTTCAGTTCTGAATTTTCCAAAACATAAATTGACAGGAACTTCTGCGTTTGGTATAATCTGAACAGCCCCAAAGGAGTTAGTGAATTTTCCAATAACATTTAAAAGGGCCTTGGTGGCTCAGGCTGTTAATTGCCTGCACTTAAGATCCAGCTGCCTACAACTGCTGTAGGCTCGAATCCCACCAGGCTCAAGGTTGACTCAGCCTTCCATCCTCTCGGGGTAGGTAAATTGAGGACCCAAGATTGTTGGGGGCAATTAGCTGACTTTGTAAAAATGCCGCTTAGTAATAAGCAGGCATATACAATGGAAGGAAGGCTATTGCTGAGCACACTGGGTTGTATCCAAATTGTAAGCCGAGTCTCCGGAGAAGGGCGGCATATAAATGTAATTAAAAAAAAAAGAAGTTCTGATGGTCAGTTTGCAAAGCCACAATTTCTACCTGCTATTCTGATCATATTAGCAAAAGGGTAATAATGAATCTATGAGACAATGTTTCACTTATTCATGTATGTATCATTGAACAAGCAAAAAAGCTTCCTGGTCTCATACCATTCATATTTAATGTTAAAAATCATGCTGGCCTTATTTATATTTATTATATTTATTTCTGAAGTTTAACCTTACTGCTTGGATTACAGGTAGTCTATGTTTAGCAACCATAATTGGGACCAGGATCTTTGTTGTTAAATGAAGCAGTTCCTAAATGAAACCACAATTTCTACCTGCTATTCTGATCATATTAGCAAAAGGGTAATAATGAATCTATGAGACAATGTTTCACTTATTCATGTATGTATCATTGAACAAGCAAAAAAGCTTCCTGGTCTCATACCATTCATATTTAATGTTAAAAATCATGCTGGCCTTATTTATATTTATTATATTTATTTCTGAAGTTTAACCTTACTGCTTGGATTACAGGTAGTCTATGTTTAGCAACCATAATTGGGACTTAATTGATCTTTGTTGTTAAATGAAGCAGTTCCTAAATGAAACCACAATTTCTACCTGCTATTCTGATCATATTAGCAAAAGGGTAATAATGAATCTATGAGACAATGTTTCACTTATTCATGTATGTATCATTGAACAAGCAAAAAAGCTTCCTGGTCTCATACCATTCATATTTAATGTTAAAAATCATGCTGGCCTTATTTATATTTATTATATTTATTTCTGAAGTTTAACCTTACTGCTTGGATTACAGGTAGTCTATGTTTATCAACCATAATTGGGACCAGGATCTTTGTTGTTAAATGAAGCAGTTCCTAAATGAAACCACGACTATGATTTTCTTTGATTTACAGATCTACAAGGATTGTAAATGCGAGGATTGGTTGTAGTTATTTTTCATCACTACTGTAATTGCAAATAGTCATTAAATGAGGCAATCACTAAACAAGGACAATCTTAATTTTTCTCTCTAAAAGCTTTACTATCAAAAGTACACTGCTCCGAAGGATTCATTTCCCATATTTAACACCTAACCCTTTAACAAAACTAGAAAAATAGTAGCTTCAAATACTAGTTAAAAGCAGCATCTCATAGTAAGTGAGCTGCAAATTCAATGTATATTAAGCACCTTTGAATGTTTTCACAGATAGGATGCATGACCACAAAACTACAAAGAAAGGATTGGTAACATTAAAATAAATGCTCTATTATCTGTTTTACTCATTCCTATTAATATTATGCCAATGTATTGGACAATCTCCATCCTTCACCCCAAAATCTGGATATTTCAAAACTGAATTTCTACCATTTCTAAAGTTATTTACTATAGATGGTCTCCGGCTTACAATTGTAATGGAGCTTGCTTATCATTTTGTAAGTTGTAATGGTCATAATACCAACAACTCAATCTTATAACCTTTATATCAACTGTTAAACAAACCAATGGTTCACTATGAGCAGTTTTGCCATATACTGGAAGTAAACACTGATTTTTAGCAAAAACCATAAAAGTGTAGCCACATGACTGTGAGCATTGATAACTGCTGTAAATGCAGGCCAGTTGCTGAGCACCCAACATGCAATCACATGACCAGAAGCAGCCATCAGAATTTTGGAACTGGGCTGTAAATACCCCCAGGGAGATTTTAGTAACTTCAAAAGGTCACTAAGTAACTGATTGTAAGTAAGAGGACTACCTGTATGTAAAGTATGATTAACATGTAAAGTGAAGGAACTGAAAACATTTAATGTTGCAGTAGGTTTAGTAATCTTATCAAGAAACTGAGTAAATACAGTCCAAAATGGTTTCCTGATGATGGACTTGGCTTGCAGGTTTCTAACTCAAACAATTAAATTTTGTTACCACAAAATTATTACAACTAAAACTCTACTTAAGTTTAAGTTCCTTCCATGGATTCCAGTGAAACCTATGACTGAATATCACACAAGTGCTTTTTCAAAAGGCAACTGGACTTTTAAAATGAAGTCCTGGTTGCCTTTTGAAAAAGTACTTTTGGGACAACCATGACCTGGATGACTGAGAAGCTTCACAGACCTCTACGACTAAGTAATACAGTAGTCCTTGACTTACAATGGTTCATTTAGTGACCATTCAGTTACAACAGCACTAAAAAAGTGACTTATGACCATTGCAGCATCCCCATGGTCACATGATTTACATTCAGATGCATGACAACTGGTTCATATTTATGATAGTTGCGTGTCCTGGGGTCACGTGATCCCTTTTGCGACTTTCTGAAAGCAAAGTCAATTAGTCAGATTAACTTAACAACTGTATTACTAACTTAACAACTGCAATGATTCATTTAACAAATGGTAAGAAAGGTCGTAAAATGGGGCAAAACACTTCACAAGTTTCTCACAAATTTCTCAACAGAAATTTTGGGCTCAATTGTGGTTGTAAGTCAAGAACTATCTTTGGTTTATATCAAAAAGCACTCTTAACATATTAAATATTAAATATTTAAATTCATTTTTTTAAAAACGTATGGATCTAATGAAAATTACCAAATCACTTCATGTCAATCAGATATATTTCTAAGCCAAAAGTACTTACCATAATCCTAAATTTAAACTTGAATTAAATACAATTGTTATTTATTTAATTTGTATTCCACCTGCTATTTTTGGAAATAATTCAGTTGGACAGTGAACATATCAAACACCCCTTCCTCCTCATTTTCTCCACAACAACCCTGTGAGGTGGTATGGGCTGAAAGTGTGTGACATGAATAGCCACAGGAGTCAATGTAGAAAAGGAAATACTATGCACTGAGAAAAACTGCCCTTTCTCCTGCTGTCATTTAAGTTTAATGTAATAAAGTTAATGTAATGCTGCTGTAATAAATTAAGTATTCAAATACCATGTTGCTGTAATTTAACAAATGGTATTCAAATGCATCATTTAAAAAATCAAGTGCATTTTAGTAGGAAGAAATTTGACAACAAATGTTACAATCCAATTGAACTGATTCATCATTACATACTACTGCAATACAAGAAAATATTCATAAGATTCCAGGGTGATTCACTTTTTTCCCCACACTTCTCCCATTATTCCAACAATGCTTTTCTGTATATTTACTCGGAAGTAAGATCCATTAAGTTCAGTGAAATAAAATGCCAAGGAAGCGTTGTAAAATTACAATCTCTGGACATAAATCACGATCCGAACGATATTCCGACCGCATAAATTAATCGCTGAATCCTCTCGATCCGAGCGAGGTTGGGGGACTGCTGAGAGCTTGCGCGGATTTAGAACAATACATTTGGCTCCTCTCTTCTCGCCGGCATCTTCATCAAACCTCTCCCTCCATCACTAGCCCGTGCATCAAAACCCGCCCGCCGAGCACAAGTGACTTCCTAGCAGCATTATTTTCGGAGAAAGGCGCCATTTTAAGAGCTAGTGGGAGGAGGAGGAGGAGCGGGCGATGCGACAGGGGGCGCAGGACCGGCGGGGAAGCGATCCATTGAGCCACACCGGGTACTCCGCGAGTAAAAAGAAAAAAAATACCTCGGGGGTGCCTCGCAGGGCTTGCAGAGTGGGCAGCCTGGCCGCCAAGAGCCCCGTCTCTTACGTTGCACCTGACCCTGGGACACACCCCGCTCTGCCTTCTCTGGACAGATGTACTACTCCTCCGCTTCCACCTTCGCCGCCACCGCCGCTTCTTCTTTCATTCCGCCGGGAAGGCGCCCCTTGCGGTGGCTCCCCCAAGTCCGGGCTCGTCCCAGCGCCCTTCTGGCCCTCACCCACTTCCTCATCTCAACGGAGCCTCCCCGCGATCGGTGCCCACCCGCGATTCCTTCCGGATCTTGCTGGATCCCGGTGCGTTCCCACCGAGGCTCCTTTCCCGAATTGTCTGTCTGTCGGGCCTCTTCCTCTCCCACTCCTGCCCCCCCGGTGTATTTCTCTCCCCCCCCCACAGCCCAGCTGGGTCTGAGTCTTCCCCCCCTCACTTCCCCCGCCACTGGCTGCCCACCTTCTCGCACAGGCTCTTGACTTGCCCTTCCGAGAGCTGTTTGCATTCGTTCAGCTGCTCGACCCACTGGTCGAGCTCCTTCGTAAAGACCTTCTCTTCCATCGTCGCTGCTCCCGCCGCCGCCGCTCCTGCTTCCTGGCTGCTTTCTTCGCTCCCTCGCCGGCACCCACCACCCCTGCCCCACCTCCGCCCACCCTTCTCCTCCCTCCCCCTCGCGGAGATTAGGGGAGACTGCTAAGCGACGGGAAGGAGTGAGGGGTGGACGGAGGAGGAGAGAGACATGCACGGTGGAATCTCTCCCTCCAAGGCGACGGGGAGCAGCGGCAGCGGCTACTTCTCACGCTCGCTGATCCGGTCCGCTCTCCGTGTAATGGCTGCCGCGCCTTGACGTCACCCCCACACTTCCCACCCTCCTTAGACCTGCTCAGGCGGCGCACATGCGTCCTTACAGTCAAATGGGTGGTTCTGCCCTGAGCGCCCGACGAGCATGCGCGCAAGTCCCGTGCGCGGCGGCGCGGCGGTGTTTCAATGAGTTCTGCGCGTTCTAGACTCGAGAACGGGGTAAGATTCCAGGGAGTGTATGGGTGGGGGTGAGGCGTCCTGGTTACGCGCAAAGAAAGGTAGCTCTTCTATGAAATAAATTGAATACATAAATAAAGTGAATCACAGTTTAGAAATAGATGGGTAAGGCGCATTCTAATTCTTGCAGAAAGTTTGAATCAACTTTGGAGGAAGATGCTTTGCAAAGTACTATATTCCTCTTCTGTCCCATAACTGAACTCCAAAAATCTGAATCAGTCGTCCCCAGCGATTTTTTTTCCGCATTCCATAGATACTAAAGGCAGGAGACATTGAAGCTGAAGCGCAAAAAAGTCTGCAGTTTAGCGGACCGCGTCAGGTTGAACAAGACAAAAATCGCGCAAATCCATTTCCCCCGTTGGGTTGTCAACGCAATAAAAATTATACCGAAGACGCACATAGAACATTGCAATTGATGTTAGCCAGTGCCCTCCAAAGATCTAGTACGATGTGTTCAACAGTTGATAAAAAGCATTGGGTAATTCTTCAGTAGTTTAAAATTCTGTGTTAATAACTAAGATGACCTTTCCTATAAAGCTATGCTCTCAAAGTCTACTGGATTATAGCTCCTATTATCATCCTGAGATACTATCTTTTGGCATTCCCAGTAACCATGGGATGACCATTACTGTTCAACACTCTGAAGCTTTTGGGAAGAGGTTTAGATCCAAATGTAATCAAAGTAATCAACTTTTTGCCACTCTGTTTTAAATAAACATATGGGTATGCAGGCTCACTCTGTAGCAATGTTTTTGGAGAATTGTGGGGCAGAAATGGGGTGGTGGTGGTGGTGATAACTAATTTGATAGTTATTAAATGAATAACAGTTTAAAATAAAGAACACAAAAATTGCAAACACATTACAAGACAAAAGACAAAGATGGCAGAGAAAACAAACTCAGAGGGGAACAAGGGAAAGAAAAGAAAAAGAAGAGAAGGGAAGGAAGGAAGGAAGGAAGGAAGGATCCTTTCTAGAGCCAGGTCTTTAAGAGCCTTCAAAATACCCGTAGGGTGGGAGTCATTTGAATTTCCCTAGAGAATCTCATTCCAGAGAGCAGGTGCTGCTACAGAGAAGGCAAGCTTCCAGGGTTCTGACAGATGGCATTGTTTAATGGATGAAATCCAGAGTGTTCTAACTTTCCCAGATTGGACTGGCCAGGCAAAATCTTGCATTAACTGATTTTAACTAATTTACTTTATCCACTGACATCTTTCTATTAGTATTACTGTAGCTTTTCGCTGGAGTTCCGGTTTGCTGTAGTGGTTAAGGCACCAGCTAGAAACCTGGAGATGGTGAGGTTTAATCCCATTTTAGGCATGAAGCCAGATGGGAACCTTGGGTCACTGCCTCAGCCCAACCCACATCCCAGGATGGTTGAGGGGAAAACAGAAGGTGAGACTATTATGTTTAATTTAATTTAATAATGGGATTTCTATGCCACCCTATCTCCCGAAGGACTCAGGGTGGCTTACAGCAATAAAAACAAGAATACAAAATTTAAAAACTATTAAATAAGAAACTCCAATACTCATATTAAAACATTAAAACCCACAAAAAAATTAAAACACTTAAAAAAACCCTTCAGTCCAGGTTGGCCGATGGAAAAAGCCATGTCTTCAGGTCGCGACAGAAGGATCAAAGGTCAGGAGCCAATCGGAGCTCCACGGGTAGTTGATTCCAAAGGGCGGGCACACCCACAGAGAAGGCTTTTCCCCTGGGGGTCGCCAGCTGACATTGGCCGACGGCACCCTGAGGAGACCCTGTCTGTGGGAGCGCACAGGGTGATGGGAAACCGTTGCTGGCAGCAGGTGCTCCCACAAATACCCCGAACCTAAGCCATGAAGCCATGAAGGGCTTTATAGATGATTACCAACACCTTGTTGGTAACACTATGTTGCCTTGTATGAAATAGTGGCAGATATAAATCTAATAATTTCTAAAAACAAATAAATCAAGTATAAATTTAACCATCTGCATTTGCCCCATTTACCTTTGCTGAACATACTTTTAAGAAACTTCACTTAGAGGTTTGATTTACATTCCTTATTTATGATTGAAAAAGCAGCATCCAATCAAGGTTGTCCTGCAAGGGAGTAGAACCAGTTTTCTCTAACCTCCACCCTAGAGAGGATTAAATAGAAACTGATAAAAATAGAATTGGCATCCTGCTAAGGTATGCCACTTTTTCTCAGTTTTCCTCTACAGATTCATTTATTTATCAATGTTCTAGTACTATTTTATTAGAATTGGCATGAGTAGACTTACTGTGTAATTTTCAGCTCTTTGAACTCAGATTTCTGAATAGGCATGCATAGGATTCTGCTGTTAATGGGGAAAAATTATTATAAGCAAAGATGCTTTAAAAGTATCAAAAAGTCCTGAAATTAATAAAAAAAGAGCAACTGCTAAATTTTTTATTATTATGGGAAGTCTAACAAATGAAAATCACTAAATTACCAACATTATTATACTAAATGAGGTTCCATTAATTACTTTAAATACATGGATGAAATATTTAGGATATTGTAGACCTTTAGGCAAATTAAAAAAAATTGCATCTCCCAAATGCTACCTGTCAAATCAAGAAACATAGAACCAGGTTAGTTAATTTATATAATTATAAGAGATAAATTTTGCAAAATGCTGGGCAATTAAATGTGAGGAAAATTGCTCTAATTTTCCCAAACAGAGATATGCATTGGTTATATCTCCCATGTTGAAAGAAATATTGACTATTTTCACTTTATACCAAAAAAAAATAGCCAAATTGTGTATTTTGCAATATAGCAAGGTTGGAAAACCTGGCAATAGAAGAAATATTGTTTGTTTATTGAATAGCCGAAGGCCTTTTCAAAGATCACATGGTTAAAAAAAACCTTACGGTTGCAGAAATGACAATCTAAAAATATAACATATGTAACATTAAAATTGATGGTATAAGTGTTCAATAACTATATTTACGAAGATTGAAATACTAATTAACATAGCTCCTTTCTAGTTCAGCTCATCTTTCTTACAATCGATAAAATTCTTTTCAATATAGCTGGCTCGTATTACTGTCATCCTTTTAAGATAGCCAGTGATTGCCCTTATCAGAGAAGAAGAGTCTGCTTTCAATAAGAATATTAACTTATGCCTTACGTCCCAGTGGGAAAATTTATCATGATTGGGAGATATTTTTTCCTTACTTCCCCATACAAACTACAATCAAATATTATATGCAATGTGTCCTCTGTTGCATTTGTCCCACATACACATGTTCTATCATTATACGGGATTTTCCGATAACGGCCAAATTTAACGTTAGTATCTAGGAGTTCAAATCTAAATTTAGCAAATAGTTCTCTCTCCAATGATGGAATAGAAGAAATATATTTGCTGATGATTTCAAGAGGCATAATACTGATATGTTAATGTGACACAATTCTAAGGAACTCTAGGGGCTACGTATAAATAAGGCTGGGGTTTCTCACAACCTGTCCAGAAAGAAAGGCACCAGAAATATATGATTCAGAAGAGTCAATACAAAAGTTACAAAATTGGGAGTAAAAGTTTTTATCTGGGTATCACAAGATATAAAAACCCTTCATATTTCTAAATGCAGCAGTCCCTTGGCAATTTTGAAACAATCCTACAAAAACAAAGTAATTATGCTGGAGGAAAATAGGTGAAAGTCAAATAATATTAATCACTGTCATATTAATTCCTGTTTTTAAAGTGTGTGTGTCTTGACAGTGTTAGAAGGCTGCATAACAAATACGAGGCTATTGTATTCATTTTCAATACTATAGCACTAGAAATAGCACTTTGATTTATAAACCACTTCACAGTGCTTTACAGACCTCTCTAAGCAGTTTACAGTGTCAGCATATTGCCCCCAATAATCTGGGTTTTCATTTTATTGACCTCAGAAGGATGGAAAGCTGAGTCAGCCTTGAGCCAGTGAGAATCGAACTGCTGGCAGTTAGCAGAATTAGCTGCAATATTGCATTCTAACCATTGCGCCACCACGGCTCTTTACCTTGCAGCTGTTTGAACTTGATTGTTTACTTGCAGACATTTCATTACCCGACTAAGTAACATCATCAGTGTTAGGAAGTATGTGCTTTATTCCTTGTGTAGTTTGCCCTGCCATTGTTGGTGAGGTTATGATGATGTGGTATCTCTTTGGTATTTTCAGTACTATTTGCAAAGTGACTGTGACTTGAATTTGGAAGAGTAGCACTAAATCTTCTATAGAGAAAACAATCAAGTATCTTGGGCTTTTTAAACTGTAGGGAGCCATAAAACATTTCATGGTTTTGTCTTGAAATAGAAACTGAATTAGGACAGAAGTGAGAGGAAAGGTTTTTCTTTAGCAACAGTCTTCACTAACCATGTGAGCTAGGCTGTCTTTTGTCACCAGTGTTGTGGGCCTTAGAATTTAAAATAGCAGTGATGGGTTCTACAGTATTAAATGCAATTGGAAAAAATGTCTCTTAGGTACTCTTCATATATGTATTTGTACAAAAAGCAATTGCTCTCTTTTTTGGGTGTGTTTTCACTATGATGAAAGTAACTTTGTGTACTTTTCAGTTTTTATTTCAACTCCTTCCCTCAAAACGACGCTATAAAGCACTGCACATCAGAACAACTAGACACAGAGCAGTTTTTTCCCAAACGCCATCACTCTGCTAAACATATAATTCCCTCAACACTGTCAACTATTTACAAAGTCTGCACTACTATTACTATTAATCTTGTCATCACTCCTTATCACCCATCCCCTCCCCCTTGTGACTGTATGACTGTAACATTTTCGCTTGTACCCTTACGGATTTATATTGACTGTTTCCTAGTATGATTTGATTGCTTATTTTACCCTATGACTATTATTAAGTGTTGTGCCTTATGATTCTTGACTCTTGACGAATGTATCTTTTCTTTTATGTATACTGAGAGCATTTGCACCAAGATAAATTCCTTGTGTGTCCCATCATTATTGGCCAATAAAAAAGAATTCTAATTCTAAAGAGAAAATAAACTTTCATATAAGGTTTTTGAGTTCACATCTGGCAATAAAACATACTATACACATAGGAGGGGCCTCCTTGGGGTGCCGTCAGTCAGACATTGTAGGCTGGCGGTCCCCAGGGCAAGGGCCTTCTCTGTGGGAGCACCTGCCCTTTGGAATCAGCTCCCCGTGGATCTCCGTTTGGCCCCTGACCTCCGCTCCTTCCGCCGGGACCTGAAGACCTGGTTGTTCCAACGGGCCGGCCTCGAATGACCCGGGGGGGGTTGGGTTTTATTTTAACTTTATTTGACTTGTTTACTTGTTTAATTCTGTTTTACTGTAAATTTTCTCTGTTTTAATGTTCGCCGCCCTGAGTCCTTAGGGAATAGGGCGGCATACAAGTCGAATAAATAAATAAATAAATAAATAAATAAATAAATATTGGTTAACTAATTTCTTGCCTAAACTGGCCACCTAAAAATCTTGTCTTTGGTAGCACATGAGCTGCAGTGTTTAAGAGCAGTTTTTTTGGGACAATATGGTTTTGCAGTAGCAAAACCTTATTTAAACTAGCAGTAGGAATCTGCATTATACTTACTTTCCAGAGTAAGAGAGGGAATGCAATTAGGTGAAGTTAAATTTTGTATACACATCTAAAATTATGACTTTACACATGACTTTACACATTGTACCAAGGCATAATTTGATTTGTTTATGGCTTGGTATATTTCACCAACAT
The DNA here is from genome assembly GCA_009733165.1 of Naja naja. Lineage (NCBI taxonomy): Eukaryota > Metazoa > Chordata > Lepidosauria > Squamata > Elapidae > Naja > Naja naja. The sequence goes on along the minus strand of CM019149.1, from coordinate 101,434,694 downwards.
GGCTGTTTGTGAAATATGAATTATGGCTAGTGCAATTATGTTGATTCCTATCACAGCTTTCATTTAGAGCTCAAGGCAGTGTACATAATGTTCTTTCTGCTTTTCCTCACTGCCTCTCTGAGGTAGGCTAAGCTGAGAAAGTGACTTGGTCCAATGTCACCCTGGGAGCTACATTCCATGAATCCAGCCCATTATGACCTATTCAACCATTCTAGTGACCCGGGGAAGGGCCTATTCTGTATCGGCCCCCGCCTTATGGAATCAGCTACCCGTTGAGCTCCGGCTGTCTCCCGGTCTCTCCTCTTCCCGGCGCGATCTAAAAACCTGGTTGTTTTTACAGGCTGGGCTGAACTGATCTGGGGGAGAGGGTGGGTTTTAAATTGGATTTTAATTCGGTTTTATAGTTGTATTTTGGCTTGTCTAGTTTAATTTCTTTTTAAATAATTCATTGTTCTGTGTTTTTATCTGTGAGCCGCCCCGAGTCTTTTTCGGAGAGTGGCGGCATACAAGTCTAAATAAATAAATAAATAAATAAATAAATAAATAAATAAATAAATAAATAAATAAATAAATAAATAAAATAAAATAAAGTGATTAAATTCAACATTTCCAAACATAATTAGAAAGTGAGTTTAGCTGGCTTTGTATCCCTATGAAATGCTCTGCCGTTGCTGAGAACAAAGCTCCCTTGGCCCCTGGTGCTCAAACCCACAGGAGACTGCTGTTTGTGAGTAGCTTCAGTTCAGAACACTTGTAGACAATCTCCCAATCTGTCCTTCTTTGGAGAACCAAAAAACCCAGTCTAATCTTTTTTTTTCTATTCATATTTATATCCCGCCCTTCTCGGGAGACTCAGGGCGGCTTACAATTTTTGGGATACAACCCAATGCACTCAGCAATAGCCTTCCTTCCACTGTATATGCCTGCTTATTACTAAGTGGCATTTTACAAAGTCAGCTTATTGCCCCCAACAATCTTGGGTCCTCAGTTTACCTACCCCGAGAGGATGGAAGGCTGAGTCAACCTTGAGCCTGGTGGGATTCGAGCCTGCAATAATTACAGGCAGCTGGAACTAAGTGCTAGGCTATTAACAGCCTGCACCACCAAGGCCCTTTCTTCTTCTGTCCTTCACAATGATTGTCATCTCTGATTCATGGAGACATCATTAGTTAGCCATGACTCACACCAGAAGCCACTTATTCTGTTTGATTACTGATTATGTATTTTGCATCACTTGCTTTTTTTACTGAATTATGTGACACCACATATAATATTACGTATTGTATTTAATGTGTAACTGCATATTATCTAGAAAAGTATGGTATGACAGATGATAGACTAATTTTAAATACATTCCATTGTTGGATTAGAATCCAAATTAGACTGGTTTTCTATGAGTTTTGTAAAACTAATTATATAATGCCATTCAAAGACCGGATTCCCACACTGTACCAGGTCATATTATTATTTTGAGAACTCACATCATGAAATACTATGGATTTGTTACCTACTGCAGTATGTTAGCCCAGCCAATTATGGCATATTTAATAGACTACAATTTAAGAAAATAGTGTGATATATATGAGCTCCAATAATAAATTTTCTCTCCATTCTCTCTATTATGGCTCTCTTCCATACACTCTATAAAGAGATAGCAATGTATGTGCATTCAGAATACATGTCTTTCTTTGTGAAATGGCTTTGTGCTAATCCAGTGCCTAAAAGTGACTCCTTCAGCAGCAGTCCACAGATATAATTATTTCATATAGCCCTGTATTGTTCAATATCTAGATATATTATATATTATAATATAGTGTCAAAATAATGTCAATTAAGAACAAGAAATAGCAATAGCACTTAGACTTATATACTTTACAGTGTTTATAGCCCTCTCTAAGCAGTGTACAGAGTCAGCATATTGCCCCCAACGATTTGGATCCTCATTTTACCCACCTCAGGAGGATGGAAGGCTGAGTCAACCTTGAGCCTGGTGGAATTTGAACTGCCAAATTGCAGGCAGCCAGCAGTTGTCAGAAGTAGCCTGCAATACTGTACTTTAACTACTGCGCCACCGTGGCTCATACCGTGTTTCCCCAAAAATAAGACCTACCCCAAAATAAGACCTACCCCGAAAATAAGACCTACCCCGAAAATAAGACCTACCCCGAAAATAAGACCTAGTGTGTTTTTGGGAGCCAAAAAATATAAGACAGTGTCTTATTTTCGGGAAACACAGTATGATTTGTTCGTGGTTTCGTACATGAATAAATGTACATTGTTCTACATGAATATGGTAAGTGTTTTTTTCATTATATATATATATATATATATAAGACCTACCCCGAAAATAAGACCTAGTGTGTTTTTGGGAGCCAAAAAAATATAAGACAGTGTCTTATTTTCGGGGAAAAACGGTATATATTTGTTTGTACAATTTATTTAATTAAATAAAAATATATAACAAAGGAACAGATGTAATTTGCCCTTTGATGGAATGCAAATACCTATTATACCTAAATACAGTATATACACTCTGGAAAAAATTTGCTACCTGGTTAATTGTATGTTAGTGTTAATAGTCACTCAATTAGGTTAGTTAATGTGATTTTAAATTCCAATGTTATTTATTGGGAGAATAAGTGTCTTTGTAGATGTGGAGAGAAAAACAGAGAGCATTTTGAAGGAAATTTCCCTTCCACAAATTCCTCAGACCTTTATACTGTCGATACTGGACCCCTACCTTTAAGTTAAGCTATATAAGGTAAGTAAGGAAAGAACCCCTGTTTCTCAGTTCTAGGTCAGGAGTGTCAAACTCACAGCCCATGGGCCAGATACGTCACATACTGGCCCCGACCCCGCCTGGTTTAGCAAAGGGGGAAAAAGTCCCAATATGTCATGTCACGATGCAAGTTTGACACCCCTGCTCTAGATCATTTTCTTATCCCTATTATCCACTAAACTAGTTCTTTTTCATTCCTGATAATGCCACTACTGGAAAGAACTAATAATATTTAAAGCAGCTATGTCCAGTGGCCCTGAACAGCTAGTAATGTGGCCCAAGCTTGTAACCTTTTAAAACTATTGTGGGATTTATACACATTAACTATATGACGTATTTTGTATGTGGCCCAAGACAGTTCTTCTTCACTCAGTACAATCCAGGCAAGCCAAAAGGTTGGACAGCCATGATTTAAAGTGCTACATAGCAATATTTTATTATTGTATGCAGTTGTTTAGTATAGCCCTCTGGGAGAGCTACACTCTCTGAAAGATACTTTCTAAATACATACTTGAATTTGTAAAGGAAGTGCCTTTGTTCTGAATAGATGAAACTAATTATCATAAATGTAGGCAATTTTCACATGTCTCATTTACAGCTCTTTTGACTCTATTGCTATGCATGGATCAGATAGAAATGTAATTTTAAATGGGATTATGTCAGGTTTTTATCACACAGAATGGTAATGCATATTAAAACTTCCTGTTTTCTGCTAGCAGAAAGTGAACCGGTTTTATCTGTCTGAAATACATGCTGAAGTTCTTTTACAATTTTGCTTAGTTGTTGGATCAGCATAAATATTTGGCTGAATCTTTTCTATATGATAATACGTGCATACATATTTAAAAAAGGAGTGGAGGAAAACATAATACATGAATGATAGTGACATGAATTAAGAGGATATCATTCAGGTCCATGAAAATACCTTTATGCTTTCATCTTTCAATTTAACTAATTGAATTGTTTTTTCTCCAGTGGAACTAGTGAAGTTTTCATACAAACTGAAACCATGTTACCCCCCCCTTTTTTTTTTTTACTGAAACTGCACTTGCTATGACAATTATCAAGGATGTCAACCTCTCCCATCCATCCCAATTGCTGTTGTGCCCTAGGGAATAGCGCCAGATTAAAATATAAATCCTCTAATTTGCCAACAAATACTTGGCAGCATTTACAGCTTGGTGAAAATCAAACATTGGGAATCCTATTAAATTTTATGCTGCTGTTTGGAACCTGACATCTGCTCACATTTACTGCTGGGAATTGATGATATGTTCATTGAGTTGCCATATTGCATTACACAGCAGTTGTTATGGGCTCTCAAATCCCCAGTGGTTAATTTCTAAAAAAAGGAAATGCCGGCAGTTAGCTTTGGGGGTGAAATTTTCTGATTAGGAAGCCCTTCCTTTACTCCCTGATGTATGCTGCAGATTTACTCTGCTTTGTCACTGGTGTGTAGGAAATACACTATAAGCCTGCCTAGGGCATTTTTGTCTGTTCTTAAATCATCTTTTCCCTAAACTAAACCTTGGCATAGAAAATAGATACAAAGACTGAATCCTGGAAAGCTCTGGTATAAAACTATAGTACATAAAATAAAGTGAATGTAGCAAAGTGCTTTGATGATCTGTGTTGAACATCTTCTGGCTTCCTTCATTCCCTGAACGACATAACCTGAGGCATAGTTTCCTGTTTCTTCATAATTCGTTCACAAAAGCCAATAAAACAAGGAACAGATCATGAGGATAAACAAGGAGTTGCCATGGAGATAATATGCTACCATTTTATGTTGCAATTGAAATTGCATATATTTGGCATGCTGCACATGGCTCCAGTAGGCATAAAATTCTATATAATTTCTGCATGCCCCTGAGACGCTTCCTGAGGAAGCCTACCTGCTCACTCTTCCCATTCAGAAAGGACTGGAAGTTTGTTCTGGTTGAGAAATATGAGGACAGCAACCCAAGCCTGCCAAAACTCACTCTTTTATGTATCTGTTCATCATGCAGGGCTCTTGCCCTCTTTGGCATCCGGCCCTTCTATCAGCCAGTTCTGGGCCACTCACTCCCACTTCTGCAGTTCTAAAGGGAAAAGGAATGAATATGCAATGCTTTCTGCAAAACCAGGCTGGAAGTCACTGAAGGCTTACCCAACAGGTCAGAACTTCCTGTCCTTAGTTATGTAACTCTTCAGTTGTGTGTAGAGCTTAAGAACCAGCGGATACATGTGTTGGGTTAGGAAATGCTGTATTTCAATAAAAAGAATTACTTGAGATTCAGAAGTCCAGATTAAGGAAGGGGGGAGCTACCTACGTAGCAAATTCAATCCACGTACATGTTGGATAAGTGCAAGTAACTTTCTAAGCATAGGAGAAGAAAGTTTGGAGGACCCAAATTGTTGGGGGCAATATGCTGACTCTGTAAACTGCTTAGAGAGGACTGTAAAGCACTGTAAAGCAGTATATAAGTCTAAATGCTATTGCTGTTACTATTGGTCAGAAGCTTCTTCATCTTTCCTTTCTGGGGTACAATCCCTTCTGGGGTTCTTTTTTTCCTCCTCCATTTTTTTTTACTTTTTTCACTTTCAAAACAGAGAAGGTACTGCCATTGCACCTGGCATCCTCCTAAGAGCTCTTCTGGGCAAGATGGAAGCAACAATTAAAACACACACACACACACACACTGGGGACTCTCCAAATTGTAAGTGTGCTGGATTTGAACTCAGCAATTTAGATTAGTATTTCTCAACATCAGCAACTTTAAGATGTGTAGACTTAAACTACTAGAATTCCTTGGTGCCTGGGAAGGTTTGTGTGACCTGTCAGTTTACCAGCCTGCCTTACAATCTGAGTAAGTAAATATAGGAGAAAATGTTGTATTGAGCAATGTGTGTGAGAGAGAAATTTATCAGAAGAAGGCATTTCCTACACTTGTGAAGGAATATCTCTACATACATATAGTCCAAGAGATGTAATTAAGAATCTTTTATCTGCTTCCCCTAATATCAAAATCTCCATTGTCTTGAGAATTAGAACTTGGCTTGTAAATCATCAGTTACCTATTGGTACTTCTGTCAACTCTAAATCCTAGAAGGACCTTCAAAGTTCAAATGAAGAAGTTAAATAGCAAATTATCACATCAACCTGCATGTAACTGATTTGATTTGATGTGTGTGATTTGCTATTTTTTTATCATCTTCATAAAATATCTCTGAACACACCTTAAAAATACTACCCACTGAATCAGCAAAAAAAATTAAGGTAGATTTATTTTGCTGCCCTGACAGGTGAATCTTATGCCTCACTAACAAGGCCAGCAAGGTAGTCTGCTCTTGATACTATAGTGTTAATGCTCAACAAGTTAAGGAAACTCATTGGTTGAATCCCCTATTTAATTTCCCCTCCCAATGAGCATCACCTGCTATGGGGGATATAACAACCAAAGTTTTCTCAATATATGGGGTGAGTATGGATAGGTACCTTGAATGGTAAATTTAGCCATCTGTCAAGTTGCCTAATAGGTTGAAGGTATCACATAGGAGCACAGAAAGAAGCAGGATGTAGTTCCTTCCAATGTATTAGAGTTTTCCTTACATTGCCCCATGTGCTACTCCTATGTGCTTATCACCTGTCCTTCAGGCTAAAAGGTGCAAAGGAAGGACCAGGGTGAAGGGAAAGGGAGAAACAAGCAATGAGCAAGCTTTGTCCTTGACGAATACTACACAGGAATGGCGATGCTGCCAGTGAGTGGCCATGACTAACCCCACCCAGAAGTAGCCTTTTGGTAGGCACAATGGTACTGCCCCACCTCATCCCAGCTATATAACAGTTATTGGCAGAAGCAGATAACTTATATTGGCCCACCTGTTAAGCAACCCATTGTTGACAGAACCAGCAACAAACACAACTGGTCTGGATCTTACTCTCTTTCCCAGTGTAAATTGTCTTTTCTGTAACAGATAATTAAAAGCAATAAGCTTTTGTTTCCCTAACCCACTTCTAGCACGCTTCTAAGTGCTAATCTGGGTTTATAAAAGATGCAGCAGAAGGAAAATTATAACAGATTATCCAATGAAAAAATTGTTTGGAGCACCTAGCATTAGTGCCTGGGGGAAAATCCCATCTCAAGAGAGAGAGATCCCAAAATAAGAAAATTCAAATGCAATCCATCAATCAATTTTTAAGCCTATCAAACTAGAAACCAAGTAAAAGCAATCAAAGCATAGGAAAATCACACTGAGTACTGTGCCCAGTCAGGAGAAAGATTTTGTCACTGAAGTAAGCCTTTAAAGAAGGAGGGGGCTGGTTCCATATTGTCTTAGTTCTCACATAGAAGCTGAAGTATTTCTTCCTGGGCTAGTTCCAAGCCATGGAAACAGTATCCTAATCACCAGAAATTTGGGGCTGGAAGTCAGAAAAGTTATCTAGTGACTAATGTCAGATAGCTGTGAATTAAAATATGGATTTTATTTCACAGAAAATAAGAAAGTAGAAAATAGATTAACAGTAGACCAACAATCAAGAAATTAACAATACTCCTATCAAGGAACCACCACCTCAGACAAACAAGCTAACAGTAAACAACAGCCTAACAAGGAACCACCAAGACCACTCCCACCAATGCTGACAGGGAAAATCACTATTATATACACTGAGAGCAAACCCTACTCCCTTCTAGCACTGATGATGTTACTTAGTTTGGTTATGAGATATCTGCAAGAAAACAACCAAGATCAAAGAACAAGGGCCTCACAGTTCAACCCTGAGCTACAAGTATTCTCTTCTATCAGTATTACAGAAAATAATGTACTTGGTGCTTTCTTAGTTTTTGCCTTTATTCTCTGATTTTGTGACTGCTTTCCTAGCTGGAAGAGAAAATGGCTGGAAAAACTCTTCAGAATCTGTTCTTTTTGGTGAAGGTGTTGGCTTAGAAACCAGGAGACTGTGAGTTCTTTTCATCCCACCTTTGGCATGAAAGCCAGTTGCTTGACTTTGGGCCACTCTCTTTCTCTCAGCCCAGCTCATCTCACAGAGTTCTTGTGGAGAAAATAGGAGGAGGAAGGTGCATTGAGTAACTCTGCCACATTGAGTTATTTATAGAAATAATAAAGGCAATATAATAAACATCTAATAGCAAAATAACAAAATAAATACTTTTTTCTTCACCTGGCTAAGGTAGCTAATGAGAACATAGGACATTTGACCCCCTTTTTCCTCCTGAATCACACAATGCAGAGTAGGACATTTACCTGGAATAACATGAATAATGACAATGTCCTGAATAGATGGTTGCAGGAGAATGGGAGAATCCAAGAGAGATTATGAGGAAATGCTTTAAAACAGCCTTTATCAACCCTTTTACACATACACACATACATACATGCCCCCCCACCAAAAATCATGTTTGGATCTCAGGAACCACTGAATAAAAATTGCAAAAAATATGAAAATTTCACAATACTATTCATTTCTAACTGACACAATATTTTTACAATGTTTACAGTAACAGAAAAACAGCAGGCTGGCAATTTAGTCATGACCCATAAACTTCACCATCATCAAGAGTGCTAACACTGCACAGTGTGCAGAGTTAAAAAAAACTGTGGGTTTGGGTTTTTTTTAATCCCAATCTCTCACAGAAACTTTTCACAGGGCCCCTAGTTGAGAAACACTGCTGTACAGACTTCCCCCAAGGAACCAGAGAGGGCAGTCCACTGTCTTCCAGGCATGTGCTTACAAACATATTCTGCTAGAAGAGCAGTCAATCTGCATTTGTACAAATAGCCATATTGCATTTAATAAAAGTGGGACTGTCAGTATCAAATTAAATGTGCCTGGATAAAAGCACATTATTTGTTCTGTAAGATTGAACTACTTAGCAATTTTTCAGTAACATTTAAATGAAATCCTCTCTCTCTTTCTCTCTCCCTCCCTCCCTCCCCTGTGTGTGTGTGTGTGTGTGTGTGTGTGTGTGTGTGTCTTCAAGTTAGTCTTGACTCCTGGAGACTACTTGGACAAGTCCCTGCAGTTTTCTTGACAAGGTTTTTCAGAAGGGGCTTAGCATTGCCTCTCAGCAGGGTTGAGAGCGACTGGTGGAGGGTTACCCAGTTGGCTCTGTGCCCAATGCAGGACTAGAGTTCCCAGTTTCCCAATCGCTAGCCTGATGTTTTAACCACTATATCCAATATGGGAATAACAGATTACCAGAGTGGTTTGATAAATTCTTGCAGAACTGTGGTGTTTCTTCATGTAGTTTGTTGTTTTCTTAAAACATTCTAAATGCTATTTTTATCATTCAGTAAAATTGAGGTGCAGATTGGTGGGACAAAGGGGCCTACATTATTACACACACACTCTCTAATTGCACAAATGTCTGCAGTGTGGTAACCCATCACTGAATCTAGGCAACAAAAGTATCACATTTCATGATACTTGACTGCAGATGGTTTCAACTCAAACAGTGAAGCTATATTCCTGATCTAGTCTATGGAAACAGAACCGTGATATATACATAATTTCTGGTTGCCACAGCATATCATTCCACTCCTCCCTTTTAATAAAGGCTCTGGGTTAGAACATTTTGTTATGTAAGAATGCAAACTATATTCAGACCCACCATAATTATCCTAACTGCATCATCACCTATTTTTAACACCAAAGGCACCAGGGAAGTTTGCCTTACATTGTTCAGAGAACAAACAGGCAACAGATATGTGCATCCAAAATGAAATATGATTTAACAATTGATTGAGTGGGGCTTTTTATGAGTACAGTAGATAAACAAGTTATTCTTTTACTTCATTAACACTAAATTCCAATGGCATGCTTCTAATATTGCACTTTTATTCAAATTGTAAAATACCCAAATATATCCAATTTTCCTAGTCTGATTAACCAAATAAAGGGCCTATCTTTCTCTCCAAAATAACTTTAACAAGTGATGTTGGTAAGATCTAATGGTTAGCTTCATGGAGTGGCTGTGATGAGAGAGAAACCTAATCCTTCCCTCTCCAGCAACGACAAGCGATAAAATCGTGGAAAGAAACATCTTGTGATCTGATAATCAACTGGCTGAAATGCTATGTTTAGAATTATTTTTGGAGCATTTAGTCATATGTGGGAAGGGAATATAAATATAAGTGACTCTTCAGAATGGCAGCACATATTCCTGCTCAAGAGGTCAGATGGAATCTCCTCTACACAGTCTATTCCATGTCTACCCTACAATTACTATTCAGACAAAAAGAATATATTCACTTTTTTGTGTAATATTTTCCTTGGGCAACAAATCCAGAGACATGGAAAATGTAGGACAGCATGCAGTCCAGTACTGGCTTCACAAAGCTGCTCTCAGGTGATCAACTACATTTGAAATTAAACCTTATATTCAATATTGGGAGACACCCTCCTCCCAATAATTGTTTTCTATATAGAAGCCATCTCTATTTAGGATTCATTATCAAGTAAGTATGAGAACCAGCATGGCAAAATAGTTAAGGTATTAGATGCGGTTCTCATCCTGTCTCAAGCATGGAAAATGGCTGGGTGGCCAAGTTTCTCAGCCCTAAACTGAACCAACATAATAGATTTGAATCCATAATCTTCAATGAAGAGGTTTTCAACATATATAGTGGGTTGGTTCAAGTTAATGATGATAACAATAATGATGGACATAAGACTTCTGGGTATCAAAATCAGATGGAGAGAAATCCATCAAATCATAATAAGCAAAAGATTTTGGGGCTTAGGATTTTAAAAAATAACAAATTCAGAAGAACTACAGCTATGGTAAAACAATACATGGCACAAAAGGCAAAATTAGGGCAGTACAAGATAGAACAGAATGAATTGTGCAAGAGTTACAAAAGAAAATACCTATCAGTTACTATAACCCTGAAGCATGCATGACTTATGCATGAACTATTTTTGTGGTTACCGAACAGTTTAATACAAGCTATTGCATTCACTATGAGAACCTCTTGTGCTTTGAAAGTTTGTGTTGTTTAAGCACCATGCCCTGAGGACGGCATAGAAGAAATTGAGAACTGAATTCTAATGTTCAGCTCTCCTGTTGACATGCAAGAAGGCATAAGGCTTGATTGAGACTTCAGCTATGAATATGAAAGTGCAGATACTGTAATTAAGAAATGTACAAAAGTAGTTTGGTCAGTAATAGAATTAATTGCTACAGGGTTTTTTTTGGGAGCTGTGATTGGAATCATATAGATTCAAGGTTTTCTTTTAAAATATAGTTCTCATTTTTCCCCAATATAGATTTCTACTTTGGATCTTACACAGCAACATAACAAAGGAGAAATTCAACTGGGTGAACTTTTCTCAAAAATGTGCCTAACTAGAATTTGTTTTGCCACACATTAGTGTATTTTAAGTAGGCAACAAGCCGTAACAAAGGGTACAGTCTGATCCAGTTTCTCAACCACTTGCTTGGTGTCAGGTGACATCTAGTCATGTAAAAAGTACACCCTCTTTAAATTCTATGGTTTTACGTATCACAACATAGTAAAAATCATCTGGTCCTTAGCAGTTCTTAAAAGTAGGTAAATACAACCTCAGATGAACAATAACACATGACATATTACACCATGTCATCATTTATTTTACAAAAAGAAAGCCAAAATTGAGAAGCGATGTGTGAAAAACTAAGTACACCTTGTGATTCCATAGCTTGTAGAGCCATCTTTAGCAGCAATAACTTGAAGTAATTGTTTTCTGTATGACTTTATCAGTCTTCTATCACATTGTTGTGGAGGAATTGTGGCCCATTCTTTACAAACTTTGCTCCAGTTCATTAAGGTTTGTGGGCATTTGTTTATGCACAGCTCTCTTGAGGTCCTGCTACAGCATTTCAGTCAGACTGAGGTCTGGACTTTGGCTCACTACAACACCTTGATCCTTTTCTTTTTCAGCCATTCTGTTGTAAATTTGTTGATGTGCTTGGAATCATTGTCCTGTTGCATGGCCCAGTGTCAGCCAAGCCTTAGCTGTCAGATAGATGACCTCACATTTGACTCTAGAATATTTTGCAATACAGAGGAGTTCATGGTTGAGTCAAAAACTGCAAGGTGCCCAGGTACTGTGCTGCAAAATAAGCCCAAATCATCACCCCTTCACCACCATGCTTAATGGTTGGTATGAGTTGTTTGTGCTGATATACTGTGTTTGGTTTTCGCCAAATCCAGCACTGTGCATCATGGCCAAACATCTCCATTTAGATTTCATCTGTCCAAAAGACAATGTTCCAAAATCTTGTGATTGGTTCAGATGCAACTTTACAAACTTAAGCCATGCCACCATTTTTATTTTTATTTTATAGGGGCTTTCTCCTGGCAACCCTTCCAAACAAGCCACACTTGTTCAGTCTTTTTCTAAATTACTGTCATGAACTTCAGAATTTAACATGCTGAGATGTAACTCTTGAGGTTTTTTTGCAGTTTTCTGAGCATTGCATGATCTGACCTTTGTTTTCCACTTATGATGTTCCTCACTGTAGAATGATGGACTTTAAATTGTTTGGAAATGGCCTTATAACCCTTCCCAGATTGTTCGGCAGCAACAATTGTTTCTCTAAGATCATTGCTGATGACTTTATTATTCGGCATTGTGTTAACACAATACCTCAATGCTGGAGACCAGCAAACTCCTAAAATTTTGGCTTTTATAGTAGTCATACTTACTGATGATCGATTGATCAAGGGGTCTTGATTAACAGACTTTGGTGCTACCTAGCCTCTTCATACCTATGGAAACAGTACCGGTGTACTTAGTTTTTCATATGGCTTCTCCATTTTGGCTTTCTTTTTGTAAATTAAAAGACATGGTGTAATATGTCATGCATTGTTCATCTCAGGTTGAATTTACCTACTTATAAAAACTGCTAAGCAGCAGATAATTTTTATTATGTCCTGATACGTAAGTCTGTAGAGAGTCTGTCATCCAGGTCATGGTTGTCCCAAAGATGCTTTTTCAAGAGGCAACTGGACTTCATTGTTTCTTTTGAAGACGTTTCACTTCTCTCATGAGAAGCGAAATGCCTTCAAAAGAAAAAACAAGGAAGTCCACATGCCTCCTGAAAAAGCACCTTTGGGTCCTCCTGTCAGCTTTGGAACCCATTTAGTACCAGATGCTTCCACACTGCCATTCTTGAGCCTGGGAAAATGGGAGGGGGGAATTTCTTGAAGTGTATGTGGTTAGACATAATAGCATTCTTCTTCTAAGTCAAGGCCATGTTATTTCTGCGCCTGGCTGAGGAGTGGTTGAGGGGACGTCTCAAGTTGGGATGGATGGCAATTGGGGCATGTGATGCAATGAAGGGTGCAGGGGTGGATTTGTAATTTTTTGCTTATTGAAGGGAAACCTGGAACTTTCAGATTCGGTATTCCCAAATGTGCCAGCTTACTACCCTAATAAAAAGAACCTTTGAGAAGATGTCTGTCTCAGTTATTGGTTGGAGTTGACGTTTTCTGGAATGCTGACATCTGATACATAAAACCATAGAACTCAAAAGAGGGTGTTCCTTCTTTTTCACATGATTATATTTTATGGAATCTTGTTTCCTGAATGTGTGTGTGTGTGTGTGTGAGTATAAATATATATTTTTATAGTTGGAAATGAGAAATAGCATTTGTCATTAATGTCCAAAAACCCAGTATGTGTGTGTGTGTCTCAGTATAAAAATACAATATTTTTATAGTTAAAAATGAGAAATAGCATTTGTAATTAATGTCCAAAAACCAGTACCAAGTGAAAATTGTTACTATTTTATAGAATTTAACAGCATTACACAAGGCAACTAATGACATTGAATGAGCCTTGCTATAGTACTTTTTGTACATTACTTATAATCATTAAAACAGCAATAAAAAGTAGATAATAGTAAAATTCAGGCATATATTGCTGTGGTATTCTGATCAGCTGCTGTAGAAAATATGTGTTTCTGGGTGTGTATCTGAGTGAGAGTGTGTGTAACTTGATTGCCTTTGTGGAGGAAGGGAAAGAATTCTTTAGCAGCCGATACACTTGCAGGTTTTCCTTTTGTTTTATTTTATTTTTACAGGTGATAGTGTGTTTGTTTCTTTAAAAATGATCCTTGATTCAAGTTGCAAATAAACCCTCTGCAGATAAACAGCCACAAAAATTCAGCTTATTGCCAATGACATGTACAAGACACATTGAAATATTTTTAATTAGCTAAATGAGAATTACTGTATATATTTATTTTGGAAAAAGTCCTGCAGCATATATATATATATATATTCACTGTATGATAAAAATTTATTTCCTGTTTATTTCCTTTATCAAGAACTTGGAGCTGAATGGTGAAAACCATAATCAATGGAAAAATCATAAAGAAAAAACTGTATTCATTCACTTTGTGTTGCATTAATAGTAAGTTTCTCTGACCTCCTGAAAAATAAAATAAAAAAAAGTTTAGCAGAGCATTTAAAATGTACCAACCAATATGAATAATAAAAAATACTACTATCAGTTTGAAGTAGAATATACTTTGTAATTCCTAATGTATTGTCTGTTTTAATCAAAAGGTACTCCAGCTGATGCTGTTTTTCCCACTTGCTTTGACACAATGGCCCTTCTCCATATAATAGTCATTAGAGCAACAGACATACTATTAATAACACTGCATTGATCAGATTGCACAATCCTGATTATGTCAAATTGATGGAAACAAAATGGGCATATATTTTTATTGTTTTTACATTTTTAATGATGAGCTCCCCACATCTGGAGTTGAGCTGCCTTTAAAGCTAATAAATAAATAAAAATACTGGATACAGTGTAGATAGGGCAATTATCCTTCTCTTCATTTCTCCTGTTCTTACTTTCTTTCAGATGCATAACAGGTATTTAATATTTACTTTCTATCACTATCTGAAGAATCCTTTCTAACCGTGCGATTTTACATCTTTCAGCATCTATAGATATCTTGATAAACCATGCAATAGTCCAAAATGCCATTTCCAAAACCCACTTCTGAATATTTTGCTCCACATGTATATATTATCTTGATTCTCCATATTTTGATTGTGCTAAATATCAAGATGATGCTTTCAGGGCTCATGTTTCATTGCCTATGCAAAGCATTCAAATACTGTACATCAGAGCTACAGCGTACCCTTAATTAACATCACCAGTGATATAGTTGGTAAACTGTCTTACTCTCAAAATAAGCACCAGAATTAGAAGGGTTTTGATTTTAGTTCCCCAGCATTTTAGGTGCTTGCTTACTCAGATTCAGACATTATCACAAAAACTGATTATGTACAGTACTGTGCAAAAGTCTTAGGTCATATCTAGATTTGTTGTTGCAGCAGTGGTATAATGACCGTATATAATTATGTCTCAGTCTCCTTATTAGAATACAACCAGAACATACCAAGAAATTTGTGTGCAGAATCCAAAATAGGAAAAAGCAGAAAAAAATGCTTCCATAGGCCAAAGTGACAAGTATTTAATGTGACCTCCCTTTACAGTTGAGCAAAGCAGGCACCTGGCCCCTACAGTATAAACCTAAATGGAATGAAATCCTAAGTACTGCCATTGCTAACACCTGTAGGTGTCTCACTATGTCATGCCAAAATGACTGCTGTGCAGAAAGGTCTATTACATAAGGTTTATGTAACATTCTGTATGCTTCAGGATTACATACACCATGTTGTATGAGTATAATTCATCGGAAGCTTACAAATAAGGCCAACTTTCTATCACATCATTCCAGTTAAAATGTCAAGGATCACAGAATTTGACAGAGGTAAAACCATACTTTTGCATCAGCAAGGCTACTCTCAAAGGGAAACCAACAAGCAAATTGGATATTCAAGATGTGGTATTCAAGGCTAAACAATAATTATCATTAAAAACTTGCTAAAACAACAAAGTGGGTGGTGGCCTAAGACTTTTGCACAGTACTATATTTAAAATATATGTTACATGACTGTATAATATTTCAGCAGTGACATCTATTATTATCATTGCGCAAATCATTTTACAATGTCTTAGTTTCACTCACAAATTCACTACGTTTTCATCATAATAAGTAGCAAAAATTATATGTCCAGAAATACAGGAGGCAGGGACTCAGACATTAGTATTTCAAAGGCAAATTAAGTCACAGGATAAGCTGGAGGTGTTTTATATTAGCAGCCAGTGAATAACCAGAGATGAGAAGGTGGCTAAAGGCTAGAGGCATTAAAAATTTATGATAAGGGTTGTCCTGAGCTCCAAATATTTGTGTTTGTGGATGGTTTCTGTTAGTTTTCTCCTTGCCCAAAGTTATCTTTTGTGGTTGAGATAAGCTACAATTATTCCACAAGCTAGAATCCTTGCATATTATCTTATACAATGTTCTGGTGTGCTTTATTAGCAGTAGCCACCTTTAGCAATACCGTTTTTGGCATGGACCTGAGGAGTGAAAAGCTAAAAAGTATTCATCCCCTTTTGGGTTGTTAAAATTTTTGCATACGTTGGCTATTAATTGCTACCAAATAATTATTTCTGAGAGAAAACATAACACCAAAATAAAAAATGTATAGCATTGGCAAAGATATGCAAAATTCATAAAAATCTAAAAATGGATGAATATTTTTTCATAGAACTGTACATTGCTAGCAATGTGAGTGAGGGCTGGTGAACTAAAGGCACTTGGGTATAATTTTGATTATTCTATGTGTGCTTATGTGGAGCTGAATGTTAAAATGTTCCCCTAGTGTCCTAGTATGAGCACTGTGTATATATACTTAGGCAGGTTACCCCAGCATAATCCCGGATCAATCAACAATGCTGAAATTTCTGTGAAAACTATGGTACGTCTTCTCTTTTATTTTTCACCACAAAGTGATAACAAAATAATTTGATAATTTCCCAGGCTGAATACATAAGACAGTATGGAAAGAAGTGGTTCCTCAAGATCTAGAGAACTACAGTTCCCAGCATCCCTGATCATGGACATACAGACAGTAGCTATTAAAACGTGTAGATCAACATCTGGGTGGCAAGGTTTTTCTCCCCAATATAACTGATACTAAAATAATAACAACATATGCACTCCCCAAACATTTAATTTAACAAACTGATTATAGCTCTGCTTTGCAGACCTATAAATGTACTATATAATTCCATACAAAATGAATAGTTTGGTGACTATTGCATTTCAAAATACTTTATTAGAGGATCTACACATGTTCTGCAGAGTTATCCATGGCACTTTTTAAATGAAAAGTTAATTGAAAAGCAAATGTCTTACGCCAGACATTCTATATCTTCCCAAGATGCATGCTGTTACATGGAAAAACTTGGCTTTTTTCATTCATTTTGCATATTTCCCGAATTTCCCGTGCTCTAAATATTACATTGAAAAATAAAATTAGTTGACACAAGACTTTTATTAGAAGCTCACTAAAATTATCTTATTTCTTTATTAATCCAATTCTATAAAAATAACTCTGGGCAGTGCACACCAATCTTCTTTCCAAACACCCCAGTGTTATACATTGCAATAAAATTTCAAAACGTTTTTAGCATTCCTTATGCAGCATGAAATCATGCTTTTTATGTATTCATAAATGACAGACCAAAGAATGCAAGTGTTAACTCATAACCCCATTCAAACAATAACTGACTAAAGAATTCCAAGAGGGTCTGGGAACATGAGAGTGAAAGAGCAAGATTTCCTGGTATTTTCAGGATTCTGCCACCTCAAAAGTAATCTGGGCATCAGTGTTGTTTTATTAAAATCCCAGAAAAGAATTGGGAGCATTTTCTTTTGTCAGCTTCAGATATGCAACCAAGGAAGCCAATGCAAGCCCCTCTCAAGGGAATAAAGGGCTCTGACACCCACAGGATCATTCATATACCATTCTGACCTATCACTAGTGCAACCTGCCTAGCAGCCCACCATCAGTGTAAATATCCCCAACAGTAAATTTATATCACAACATTTTCATCAACCACATCTGGGTCATTTAAAATGGATATCACATGCCTTCCCATTCTATCCTATCCTCCCAATCATCCAAAGGGATTGTGGTTATCCCTGGACTTTTAATTTTTAGCTGAGTTGTTATTATTACTTCATATACAAAGACAAGAAAGTTTAAATCAATTTTAATAGACTAAGCACATTATTATATGGCTACAAGTTCACAGCAGAGAAATTTAACTTACTTCTTGTTTTTCACGATTCTGATCCGGATTTTGTAAAGATGGTATTTTGGATATTTCAGCTTTCTTTGACTCCCTTTTCAACACTCTTACCTGTTTAACTTTACAAGAAAAAATAACTATTTCTAGAATTGCACATTTTCTTTTTTTTATCTTTCCTTTAAAAGAAAAAGAAACTGACTATGGGTTTTGCTGTTTAGATTAGTTTGTTGTTTTAGAAATGGCTAGTACTTATTAAATATATAAAAGTAAAAAGTTGTGGCTGTAATGATATGATCTTATTCTAATGTGCTAAAAAGAGTCGGAAGTCAATATTTTTTTTCTTTTTTCCCCCTTTACACTACACCTCTTCCTCTTCCCTTTTTCCTTCCTCATTTTCCCAATATTTCACTTTCTTCATAAAATTAATAAAATTATCAATATAGAATTGCACATTTTCTGTTCCGAAGCAAATATTAGAAAATCTACAACTCAATAACTAACAAAACCACTGAAGATTGCAAAATCTTGGAAAAGGAAAAATGATCTGTTTATTGCTTTTGTATTTTAGTTCAGCTTTCAGTACATATATATCTGAGGACCTTAGCCTATATGATGAAAAATAAATGAAAGTGGTCATTCACCTGTCAGAAAAGCAACATTAATCACTGCATCTGGTCCAAATTTGAAGCTCCTCAGGCTGCTTAGCATTAAAAAAAGTGGCCCAAGAAAGTTGTTTTTTAAAAAAGCAACTGAAAACAAAAATAATAGAGAGTAGAATTTCACGGCCACTATTTATTAGTGAAATAATTAGTGAAAGGGAATGTCAGTCATGCCACTAGTCTCTTCAGAGTAGGTCTGAAGTTGAATGCAGCAACAGATATCACATCCTTATGTAATGAACATGTGTGACATTACATACTGTATACACACACACACACATATTGTATTCTATTTGGATGTTTGTTTGCTTATCTACTGCTTACAGACATGTACTGCCTCAATGAACATAGACGTATGATTTGACCTCTATTTCCAGGTTCAGTTTTAAATTTCTCTAGTGAGGCAGTGACGTGGTTAGCGAAATGTTAGTGTGCATTTGCTACCTGCATTATCCAAAAGGTATATCACCAATAAAAAAGTAATTCTTCTTTTCCCCTACCTCATGTATTGCAAGCCTTTTTAGAAAATGAAGGAGTTCCAAAGCAGTTTCTCAGTTGGTTATTGAATTTCTCCAGTTCAAAGAAAATAAAACAATACACGTGCTTGACCATCTTGTGGCCAAATTATTCAGAACTTTACCTTTTAGTATTTTATTTATACTTAAAATATTCTAATGGAACTAATTTTTTACTGGAGAAAGCAGCACTAGATAGAGGAGCTGTTTAATCTGATCTTTGGAAAAAATCGAACAGAAATAAGTGCAAATGGTGGCATTTACACAATATAGGTAGTCCTCGAATTATTACCACAATCGAGCCCAAAATTTCTATTGCTAAATGAGGCAGTTGTTTAGTGAGTTTTGCCCCATTTTACGACCTTTTTGCCACCGCTGCTAAGCGAATCACTGCAGTTGTTAAGTTAGTAACATGGTTGTTCCCCACTGACTTTGCTTGTCAGAAGGTCGCAAAAGGGGATCCCATGATCCTGGGACACTGCAACCATCATGAATATGAGTCAGTTGCCAAACGTCCAAATTTTGATCACATGTCCGTGAGGATTCTGTAGTAGTTGTTTGTGTGAAAAACTATCAAGTTGCTTTTTTCATTATTGTTGTAACTTCAAACGGTCACTAAACAAATGGTTGTAAGTTGAGGACCACAACTAATGCTTCTAATGGAAAAATATAAAAGGCTAAAGCTCGATCTGAATTGGGGCCAAATATGTTTGATGGCTGACACTTAAAGCCAGCCATAACCGTACACTAGTAATAGCTGGATTTCTTCCCATTTCAGTAATTTCTGGATTTGGTTTGTATCTGTGGTAGTATTCCACCGGTTCTGCCCAGTTCTGCTGAGCTGGTAGCGGCGATGAGCAGTGGAGACCCAACTGATTCTCTCCGCCGCTCTGCTGTTGGGCCCATTCACCCGCCCAGGCTCCCATACTCACCTATATCCTCTGAATTTGAAGCACAGCTGCTTTGCGTGGCACAGAAGAGTGCTGTGCAGCAGGTGCTGAATCGACCAGGAGAGTGCAGGCTTGCAGGAGGTGAGTTAGAATGCCACTGCGCCTGCGCAAAGTGCACGTTTGGTGCGTACATGCACGCAAAGTGTGTGCACACATGCAAAGTGCGCCCACCAAGCCACACCCACCCAACTGGTGGTAAAAATATTTGAATCCCACCACTGGTTTACAAAGAAAAGAGGCTACTCCAGTTATGTACTAAGCAAAAAGATTGCTGTCAATGAACTTTTTGGGAACTATTTCCTCGAATCTTATGTACTGCTACTTCATATTTAAAGTCCATAATTACACATACACATTTCAAATGTAAAGCCCTTAATTACATACACAAACACATTCACAAAGACCTGTAGAATATAACTAAACATACTTTCCATTGCTTTCAATTCTTTCTGTTGCCCTGTTGTATTTAGTTCTGGCAAGTGAATTTCTCTTTTCTCACATCTTGAAATGTTGCGTTTCTTCCTGTTTATGTTCACCATTTGATCAATTTGAGCAGCTCTTTCATACAGGGATACTTTGTCCATTTGGTTCTAAACATGGAATAATTATGCATCCAAGGAAACATCTATACCATGATTATAATATAATTTATATCAAATCAGCAACTCAACACTTCAGGTGGCAATTGTATATACACCATCACACCGCCACCAGATGCCTCCCACACACCTCATTTTTAAAAAATCAAAAATAATTTTTAAAAATTTAAAAATCAATTAATCAGAAATATAAGAAATTGACCCTAATCATGCAAGATTCTTGGGAGACATCTATGAGAATTCATTAGATTTAATTTTTAAAATTATTTTTATTCATTTCTGCCTTTCATGTAACATAACTAAATTTTTCCCCTTTATTTAGGGAAAGCTTATATCACCAAATAAATTTATACTATTATAATAGTAAGTAGAAGTTCTTTAAAAATTATTTAGTTAAATCAATATATTTTGTGCTTTAGTAACTGACAGCATTCAGCATTATGTCTCTGAAAAATCCAACTATAGTACTTGCTTGGTTTACATTTTACTAAGATTTGTTTATTTTATCTGCTAAAGAAAAAGAAGCAACTTCCTTTGAAAAAAAAATGAGAAAGCCAAGATAATGTTTGAAACATGTTTCCAAGCATATGTCTCTAAAATGATTATTTAACTGGCACACCAAAGGCTATGAGTCAGAATTCAATAGCCAATCTTCCCATAAAATTTGCTACCTTCAGTTACCACATTCAAATAGGCCTACTCTATAACCAAAACCACCAAAAAAGCCGAAGAGATGCATAGCTGAGTGACAATTATTTGTTTTCCAATTCAGATCATAGAAACAAGCTATGGTCCAGATGCCAGGAAGGTATAAACATCCATTTAGTATTAAGTTGTTTACTCATTTTTAGAAGCCTGAAAAGGTGTAAATGTTTTACAAGGGAATATAATTGAATTGGAATGCTTAAACTCCAGGCTATACTAGAACAGCAGAACTATTGAATGCTTTTATACTAGGGATGTACAGAGCTAGACTTTGTTTAGCAACCTCAACTGGAACCAGTAACTCAGATGTTAAGAAAAGCAGTCCCTCAACAATGCTCATCATTTGATTTCAGTTTTCCTTTGCTTTTCTGCCAGAAAGATATGACTCCAAACAGCTAGGTGAATCCAAACAATGAGGAAAATTTCCAGAATTCAACTTACAAGGAAGCTGGGTAAAAGGGAAAATCTTATGGCCCTTGTTTTCTACTCTTCCCTCCCCACGCTTGGATAATTAGCAAGAAAAGAACTAATGGTGGAATTTGCATTAATTGGATAGGAAGGGTTTACAACAGAGTAAGTTGGCATACAATGGGGAATTCCCATCTAAAGGAATGTGCTAGCAGTTTTCACAGATGAAGCCCTTCACAGATAATCAGAGTTGGAAGAGACCTTGTAGGTCATCTAGTCCAACCCCCCCTACCCAGAAACATCATTTCTGACAAATGGCAATCCAGTCTCTTCTTGAAAGCTTCCAGTGATGAAGCTCCCACAACTTCCGAGGGCAAGCTGTTCCATTGGTTGATTGTTCTCACTGTCAGAAAGTTTCTCCTTATTTCCAGGTTAAATCTCTCCTTGTTCACTTTCTATCCATTATTCCTTGTCTGGCCTACAGGCACTTTAGAAACTAGCTTGACTCCTTCCTCCTCTCTGGGGCAGCCCCTCAAATATTGGAACACTGCTATCATGTCTCCCCTGGTCCTTCTCTTCACTAGACTAGCCAAGCCCAGTTCCTGTAACCGTTCTTCATATGTTTTAGTCTCCAGCCCCCTAATCATCCTGGTTGTTCTTCTCTGCACTTTTTCTAGAGTCTCAACATCTTTTTTATAGTGTGGTGATCAAAACTGATGCAGTACTCTAGGTGTGGTCTTACTAAGGATTTATAGAATGGTATTAGTACCTCACTTGATCTTGATTGTATCCCTCTGTTAATGCAACTTAGGATTGCATTAGTTTTTTTGGCCGCTGCTGCTGCACACTGGCTCATATTTAGCTATCATATTTTTCCTATCAGGCTTATGGCTGCCAGCTTCCTAGAGGCAAAAGAATCTTCAGTGTGAAATTAATTAGGGTCTGGTCAGTCTCAGGCAGCAGTGCAAACCCATTAGAGAGTTCCCATCAACTAATTAAACTCACAGAGCTGGGTTTGTTAACTTGAGGTTAGCACCTCTTGGAGATACACTGCATTGTGGAGAAAAGCATCTCAGGAAGACATAGCTTGCTTAAATAATAATCCCTCTGCCCTGCCAGGGGGCAAAAAAGAAAAGAAACAAGTCAGGTGTAGGACAATGCAATATTGTATTAATTGTCTGTAATGGCAAATGTGCCTGAGAAACAATGCGAAGGTCATAGATGCAGGCTTTGGCTGCCAAGTTCCTTTTTTTATCACCATTGTAACTGCAAATGGTCATAGTCAGAGGCAATCGCTAAATCAGGATTACCTCTACAGCAAATCAAAACTACAAAAGTCAGCAGCATGATATTGACAGATTTGTTTAAGTCATTTCCTTACCGATTTAAAAGAGCATAAGAGGGTTTTTAAATATTTTCAAACATGAGACCATTAAACAGAAATACTGATTTTAAGATACACAGCCTGCAAACCCTAACCCTGCAAAGAAGGTAAGGTCCAAAGAGGACACACCCTGATTTTTTTTAATCCTACCTTTATTGCCTTATAAATCTCACAATAGTGAACATAGGTAATACTCCTTCCTCTTCCTATTTTGCCCACGATAACAGCCCTGTGAGGTGAGTTGGGCCAAGAGTCACTCAACTGAGTTTTCATATCTAAAGTGGATGAACCTTCTTCCTTCTTTACCTGGGCTAGCTGGGCTATAAACCATGTTTAAACAAAAGTTTTATTTGTCAAATCTAGTATAGCTTAACATTAATTGGAAATTAATTTGATTTATAATTGCATTAGTGCATGAACTACAGTATTTTACAATATATATATATATATTTATAGTTACTTGAGTCATAACTCCATCTTCCAGACGACTGTTAGAACCTATTTGTCCTACTGAGGGCCAAGGACTTCGCCGTTTTTTTGCTTTTTCTGGAAGTCTGTTAAAGAAAGTATATATTTATTCTTATACAAAATCGAGCAGTTGAAAGTAATGTTTTCCCCAAAATGAAATTTTAAAACATGTTTCAAAAATCATTTTTAAAAAATTTATCCTGGAAAGATTATTTTTAAATAAGGAGTCAAACACATTATATTTAAATCTATGAATTAAAAAACCCTACTCTTTAAAGCTTTGAATGAGCCCTGAGGGTTGACTGAGATGTTTTCCTTCTATTAACAGAAGTGATTGTCTGGTTGGAATGGAAATTACTCTTATTCCCAGGATTTCATTTTGTGATGTTTATGAATGTAATATTAAAATTATATTTGTATAGTATTAATACAAGTTATGGAGAGGAAATAAAACATTGATTCAAGTTGGTTGAGATTGGAGGAGCCTGTAAGCCATCTAAAACAAATGAATAAAAATTAATACCCTTTCCTATCCTCCACCCAACTCTCCCCTACACATGGCCAGCATTCAGTTTTCCAATACATACCTTGAATTAGGACACAGGAAATGTGAACTGAAATTTCCAGTAAGATTTCCACAGTTTGGATGTATCCGTGGCATTGTTGTACAGGGTGTCTGTGGAGCTTCATCCTTTATCCCACCAGCATCAATGCCAACTGTTATCAAGCTGGTACCATCACCAATTGTGGGTTTGCTCTCATGAGGTAAGTTGAGAGCATTCTGAGACAAAGTCACCCACTGTGAAACAGCATCTTCTTGTTCATTTCTTTTAAACTCTGAAAGTTCAGATTTCCTGCTTTCACTTTAATACCTTTGATCTTCATCTCCTTTGACTTTTTGTCTTTTTCCATTTCCTAGAACAGGTAATACATTCAAACTTTGTGCAAATATATCTACTCATACTATAAAATGTGAAACATGTTTATGAAATTCATTAAAAATGAAACTGTTCAAATCATTTCAGAATATGAATTCACAATTTTAAAATAGTTATTTTGGAAATAACAACATAAGGAAGACCCTGCTTTATTTTTCATAGTTTCAATAGATAAACCTGTGTAATTCTTATATAATCTTCTGATCCAGAATGCTAATTCAACAACTATGGAACACTAACTTTGATAGATAAAATACCATCTTGCTAGTAGAATACATGAACATTCTCTGGATAATATGCTGGGATTATTAATTGTGGAATTGTCTTACTAAAATAATTGAGAATATTTTCTTTACAGGAATACTGCTTTAAACAATTCTTAACACTTAAGCTAATGCATTTGTTACATCAAAATTCTGTTGCACAAAATCCATCTCATCAGGGGATTGTAGTAAACTTGTTGGTTTTTTAGGTGTTGCAAAACTCTTTATAGCTTTTGCTGCAAAAGGCATGCCAGCTACTCCTCTGGAGCTTGCTACATCTAAAAACAATATTTATATTAATTGAATGCTGCTCAAATGGAAATATTTCTTCATTTCTAAAGGCTTTTTATTTTATAATTAAATAAATTTAAAAAATTCTGGAAGCTGTAATTGCCAATAGACCTGACTTGTTGAGAGAAAAATAAATCACTGTGGTAAGAGAAGAATTAATTTGTATGGAAATTAATTTAATAGAGCTATAAAATATGATTAAATAAACCATACAAAAAAGCAATATAATGGTATATCTGTAGATATTTAACAGATAATTTGTATATGTTACATGCTGTTTCATAGATCAAACATTTAAAAAAACAATCATAAATCATTCTTACCTTTACAATAACAGGACCATTCTGAGACATGTTAATATGAACTATTCTCTTTTCTTCTTTGATTTGTTCAATCTCTTTGTTATTGTCTCTGAATTTTGAAAGATAACTCAGCTTTGCTTCTTGTAGTAATTTGCTTTTCAATTCTGGTAAGAATCTGATATGAAAAAGGACATTACTTACATCACACTGACAATTGCAAATATAATCTTGTCCAGTTGCTTGATTCCCTACAACAATTTGGTTCTCCCTGTTTTCCCAACCACCTACTTTTTCTCTAGAGACCAAGCTACTATATATGAAATAAAGTACATAATTCATAGATAAATTAATGCAATAGACGGTTCACATAACTCTTTTCAGTATTCAGTAGTGTTACTGCCTACACTCTTTACTAAGCAAATATACTGTACAAAGCACACAAATGACAACACATGTTCTATATCATAGATTTGGCCTCATTGGAAAAGATTTTAAGAATCTGTTGATGCGCTCTATGTTCCACACTAAATATTTACTTCTCAGTACAAAGTATTTGCTAACTTTCCCATTCTCTTTCAATCCTGACAAATTATGCACTGCTGCTATGTGTTGTATTTAAAAATCAGGATTCTTTCTTGTCCTTTTAGCAAAACTATTTTGAAGTTTGAAAAACAGAACAAATTCCTAGACAGATTTGCAACAAATTCACTATTTATTCAATCTTTTCATCTAATACTTAAGATTATCATGTCACCATGAATACATTCCAAACTATAAGGGTCTACAAAAAAAAGACTTTCACACTGGCTTGTGCTTCAAGCTTTCCTTCTATACATTACATCCATTCAAGCTAATTACTAAAATTGTATCTGAAACTATAACTATATATGCTTTGATAAGCAAGATTGGGTGACAAGATAGGCAAGGCTAGTAAATTTTCTAATATAGCTACATAACCCATCTTCTGCATAAAGGCAATAAAACCTGCTTCTGTTGTTCTCAGCCTTTCTACTGAAATATACTGCTTTTCTTTCATCCATACTTTGTTTATATTGTGAGCCATTTGTTGAAACTAAGAATATCTCATTCACTGATCCCTTTTCCTTCACAGAAGATGAATCAAGTTTCTACCAATATACATTCTTTACAAAAAAAACCAACCACCTGTCTGGTGATGGGACATTCTCTTGATATAGATTATGCTTTTCATCATTCCAAGATATCTGTAAGACTCAGAGAGTTTTTTCAGCACTTGTGTTTACTTTTTTTTCATACTTTGTTCAATAGCAGATATGCAAAAACATAACTCTCAAAAACCAGTAACCTGGGTCCTGAGGTTTGGATTCAAAAAGTAAGGTTTTTCTTCCTTTTCCATAGGACTAATTCCTCCAATGGGAATTAATATCTTCCTTTTCCTCATATATTTTTAGTTTCTAAGTGCAAACCAGTCTTTATAGAAAAGGTTTCCCTATCCGAGGGTATAATTTTCAGATTTGAGCTCTGAACCAATTAAGTACATCCCGAAACAAGAACATGAGAGTTAGATAAAATAAGAACAATAAGGTAACTTCTCCATCTCTTTTTCTTTCTCCCAGGCTACTTCCTAGAAACTTGGCTAGTTATGAAATTTTGAGAAAAACTATTAAATTTCATAAAGTAATACCCTCATGTTCACATTGTTCTGGTTATGATAAGGAGAATTCCTCAGTTACCCTCACTCACATTACTGTCTCTGGCCCACCTTTCATATACCCTTTTGCTCCCCCTGATTTGTTTCAACTGAAAAAGCCAGAATACCCAAGCAAAGCCACACCAGATAGAAAATTTTAAAAGTAGTAAACACCTAGAAATCTGGAAGGTATTAGTTAGGGAAGGATGTTCTGATCTACAGAGTACTGGAACATTGAATAGCAGCAATCACTCAGTAATTGTATTTCAAATTGCTCTGTTTTATATCTAGAACATGTCAAGAAAATAAGATTTCCAAGAAATCAGATGTTACGCGTAAGAAAAATATAGCATCTCAACA
This sequence comes from Naja naja, assembly GCA_009733165.1. NCBI lineage: Eukaryota > Metazoa > Chordata > Lepidosauria > Squamata > Elapidae > Naja > Naja naja. Next base: position 101,407,229 of record CM019149.1, on the reverse strand, counting down.
ACACAAGCAGTATTATTGTGGAGATTTGACTCTCTACAATCAATAAATTAACAGCAATTTTACATCTGTCATATAAAAAAGCCAATCATCTCAAAAAGCTCTTTGATTAAATGCTGAACGTTATATCCAAATAGCTTACTTTTCAACAAAACCATCTCTGGTGAAATATTCATGCTGTAGCAAATCAGCAGATGATATCCTGTCTGCAGGATCCATTTGTAAACAAGCCTAGTAAATAAAAATTATTATGTTAGAAATAATATACTACAGAAGAATGTTGTGTAATAAAATTTGTATTATATTTTTTCCTATTGTTTAAAAAAGTAAATGTAATTGTCAATAATGAGTAGCTCTCTTTATTGCCAGAAAAATGTTGCTCAATTTTTCTCTACAAAAATTCTTATATTAGTACACTAATATGTGTAAGTCTCGGTCCTTTTAAGACAAATTCTGTCTTGCTTGAAACAGAAAATAGCTATCCTTCTCATGATCTTTGAAAGAATTTCTAAGAGCATTTTAGGAACACAGGCCTATTTTATAGCATAAGAAATGCAAATTGCTGATAATTTATTGTCTAGAATCCTGCCATCTTACCTAAAGGAAATATACTTTTCATCTACAAAACAGTTAAACATGTTTTTTTTAAAAACCCAATTATTAAAAAAGTAAAATAACAAAAGAAAGGACAGCAGATGTTAACAAGACTAGAACAATCTCAGTACCTCACAAGGCCCCTAGGGGCCCCAGGTTTTGAGAACTTCCAGAAAATCAACAGGGTTGGAATCAGCCTCACATCGGGGCCCATAATGTGGGTGCCATGGCAGAGAAGGCTCACTTCCCGAGACCTGAAACCTTTTCAAGGATAGTCTCTTGTAGAGTGTATTAGATAAGTCCAGTCAGGAGATGACCAAAGTATAAATGACAATAAGCACAGCCCCTGATCTAGGAATAGGTGCAATACAAAGACGTGCAAAGGCCCTTCTAGCCATGACTGCCATCTACTCTTTGAGCAGGAATCAAGAGTCCAGGAGGATCTCCAAGTTGTGCACAAGTCTGTTTGGGGAAGTGCAATCCCATGCAACAACAAAGATGGCATAGCCTTAGAACCAACAGGCCCCAAAACCCAGTCATTCAGTCTTGTTAAGGTTTAGCTGAAGATTTTTATTCCCCATCCAGATATTCACAGCCTCCAGACACCAAGGTAAGATGTCTATGGTATTGCTTAATTCACCAGGGGCAAAGAAGTATCATCAGTGTATTGATGATACCTCACCCAATGGCAATGGATGAACTCTCCCAGCGGCCTCATGTACATGTTGAATAGGAGAAGAGAGAGCACAAAACCCTGTGTCACCCCATACAGTAGTTTCCAAGGGCAAGATTCCCCCCAATGACCACTAATAGGATTTGACTCTGGAGAAAGGAGATGAACCAGTACAACACAGTGTCACCTGCCCTCAATTCTCTGAGCTGATTTCAGAGGATACCATATCAAAGGCTGTAGAGGTTGAATAGGACAAGGGTGGATGTTCTCATCAAAGCCTCAGCTGTATTAACGTTCTTAATTTTCAAACAATACTTTACTTTTTTTGAGGAAATGCAGTTTTTTCTCCTTAAAGCATTAGCTGATTCCAAAAAGTGAATCAACTTTTCCAATAGTGCCAGTTATAAGTTCAAATATCAAAGAGAATGATAACCTACCAACTGGGCTATAGATGATAACTTAGCAATTCTGCCTTTCTCAGCTAGCACCTCGGGTTAAGACCAAAAGTGTCATCATCCATATCCAGGGTAACGCTAGCCAAGGATTGTGAATGTACTCCAAAACACTAGAAGAGTACAATGTTGGAGGAAGCCTACCTAATTTTTATTCCAGAGCATTATTTATTGCAAATCTAGAAACAGTAAGAAATGTGCAAGAAGGAATCTAAAACAAAGGGTAAACTGAATATTATGCTGAATTTATAATTAGGAAACACATTTGCAATTTGTTTATACGCACAGCCGTGTTAATTAGGACTACAGCACTTGAGGGTTTTTATCCCCAACCACATTCCCAATTATAATTGGGCATTTATGCCCTTAGTTGCTCTGAATGTTCCCCCACCACCACAGAATAAGGGGGAATTGCCTACTCCTATGTTAAGGCAGACTATGAAGAAACTCATCTCATTTTCATTCCTAGTAGCACTTCCCCCCCGCTGCCCAAGGCACTAGTTCTGCCACTGTGAACCTGACATCACTGGATTTTCTAAAATGCTGACACGAGCATGGTTCCCTTCATTCCCCGAAAAAGAAAATCTATTCATGTTATCAGGTCCTGTTTTTCAATAGGCAGAACTACCCAGTCAAAATGAAAAGGAAGAAAATGTGTAACTTCCACAACCTGAGGCTCATTCGGGATCTTGAATTGAACTCCTATAATTCCCAGTTAGCAAAGTAAGCTCTTCTGTGAAAAAACATTCGCAAAAAGTACTCTGCCCTTTTAAAAATAAATAAGGGTATTATTCCTGAATAGTAGAGCCCTTGTTTGCACAAGTGTTAGAACATATATTCTATTAGATGTGACATAGTCTTCTGGTTACAAAGTTGCTGATTTTAATAAATTAATGTAAACATATTTAGATTTAACAGCAGTGAACATTTGCAAGAGCTGTCTCGCAATCATTTTTCCAAAAGCTGTTTGCAAACAGAGCTGACCCTCAATAGGAGCTAATGGCTAGATCTGTCCCTCCTCCCCCACTCTCTCTCTCTGTTTAATAGTTCATCAGAAAAAAATGAACTTAAGGCTATCATTTAGTAACACAGGAAAAGCTCTTAGTTTTGAATTTGGCCAAGACAAAGATGTTGCAGAAAAGTCTTCTGCAACCTAGCCAGGCTAACTGTATTCCAGCATATTGGAAGGGTGTTAGGCTGGGGGATGCTGGCTGAAAACTAGAAACTGTTGGATTGGAAGCAGCCCCAGAGTCTTCAGATGTGCGCAGAATTGCTTTGCTGTCTTTATATGGTCCTATTGGTGCAAAGAGACTTTGCTGAAGGTTTTTTGAGGTGGGGCTGGGTTTTCGCCATCAGAAAGGCAAGGCATTTCATAAAGTGGAGCAATAGGGAAATATTTAATTCGCTCTCTCGCTCTCTCTGTATAATTTAAAAGAAAAACACGGTTGATTGTAAGCTTCATACTCCCTCATTGAAAGTAAGTTAAAAACTGTAATATTATTTCTGGAATTTCTCACTGCTAGAATCATAGAGAACGTATAAAAACATTTCTCGGAAGCAGTGTTATCAATCCAGAAATGGCTTTATACTGATCAAGGAGCAAGCATTATTTGACATGACTGAATTGTTTAAAGAGTCCCTTAGAACTCTGTGGGTAGCTGACATGATGACACTGTGGCATATGAAAGTTAATATACAGATATCCCAGAATTACAATAACTAGCACTTTCTGTATCATCAGTGAAATTTAATATGTACCAGCATTGCATAAAGTAGAAACTGAAATTGCCATGACATTTCCATGTTTGGCTAACACATTTTTAAATTTGTGAATACTATCATTCTGTTGCTTGCAGCTTTAGTGACCCTTCACTGAATGAATGAATGATAACCTTCATTTCACTGAAATGAAGTCTATCAGTGCTAAAGGAGTTATGGGCCTCATTACTTTATGCGGAATCAAATACTTTAGACTTTTGTTCAACAATAAATGATAGCTGTACAGTATTATTACGAATGTGCCTGCCACTGCTATTGCCATTAATGATGTAACTGACTCTTTGTTACTATGTACAATTCTTTAGATTTAAGATCTGATAAGCAGACACTGTCTAAAACAATATTTGTAAAATGTAGATTTCAGAAATATAGCAGAAAATTTTAAGAAAATCTATTTTATGGGTGAAAAAAATTATAAAGAGGCTGTCAATCAGCCTTCAGGAAATATGTCATTATATAATAGATTAAATCAGATTTCCTCATTTCAACAGGGTTTTCACAAAGAGTTCAGGCAGTTGAACCATAGCAACTCCCCATCTAATCTGGAATGAGGATACAACAGTTAGTGACAAGACAACAAAAGCCAATATTGTTACGTCTGTGATCTGAGTAATGATTACCAAAACAGAGAACAGACTTGGGAAAGAAAACTGATGTAACATGTCAGATTAGTCACAGCTGCATTGTTACATTGCGTAACTACTTAATATACTACCTGGGACTCGCAAGGCACAAATAGCAGGTCTTTCACCTTATTTTAAGCATAACCAATATAAAGTCAAAGGATCACTGAGTTGTAATGTGGTTAAGACAAAAAACAAACAGAATTGACACAAAGTTTGTTTACTTTTGTATTTCAGTAATCAAGAAGATCTACCGTATCTCCCTTTTTCTTTTTCTGGGGAGTGAAATGAAGGAAGCTTAGTGATTTGGAAGAGGAGGGTGAAGGAGAGGCAAGACAAGGAGTGAGGACATGGGGAAAAGCAAATTTTGGGCCAGCACAATTTGCTGATAGAGTAAATGGGTTCCACTTCAAGCAATTTATTCAGGAAAAATATAGAAATAATATTCATAGTGAAATTTGCTATAAGCATTAGGAAAATCAGCTTATAATATTTCAGGAAAACATTTTAGCTAAAATTTTGATTAAACAGAATTAAAATGTTGCCCTTAAATTTTCAAATAATTGAAAATAATTTGCAAATAGCCTCTACTTCTTTAAAAAAAACTTCCTTTCCTCATATAAGCAAATGAATTATGAGTTCAATTATCAGAAGTATCAGAAGCATGAAAAAGCACTATTCCCTGCCAAACTAATTACAAGACACAAAATAACCCTCTATTCACCAAATACATCAGGATTCATCCACAATAAATGATCATCCATCATGAAATACCTATTACACAATGTATCTACAAACATTCTCACATCACAAATAAAAGGCTAATAATAGTCCTCCAGAATCCTAAATTCCTGCCTAGACTATTATGTTTTTAAAAAAAAAAGATGCGGTAGCTGTCTTTAAAACGTTAGATGCTGTTGTAGAATTTCAAGCTCCCTTTTCCTCAGTGAAAATTAAAATTATTTATATATCTCACAACAGTGACACTAGGCAGTGTAGAAAGTTTAAAACCAATAATTACAAACGAATTTATTCTGTAATGTTAACTAAAATATTTAATAAGAAATAACTAATGATTCAAAGCTAGAAGTGTATAATTTCCAAGATGTATGTATGAGTGGCCTAAAGAGATAGTACAGCATAAAATAATTTTATAACATAAAGTAGCTTTACAAAGAAAAAAACTAATGAACAAGTTGATTTGGATCCTGTTAAAAACTGGAATAAAACTCAAACTACAAAATAGAAAAGCTATGAAATGGATAGAAAATTGTACAAATGTCTTGTAATTATTAATATAGATTTGTTAAGAAATATTTTTAAGTTAATTACCTACCTTGAAAAACAGTTGTTTGAATTTTTATGCATTTTAATTGCATTATACTTTTAAAGAAGCTGAAACTGTGACCACCAATTCATGACATAATTAAACAGAATTAATACTAAAATGTATATGTGTAATTAATAATAGCACTTTTAAAAGAAAAAGGTCTAATTTTGAAACAGTAGCTTCTAAAATCATATATTAGTTAATAAAAGTTAACAATATTTGAAACTTAGAAAAATAGTCTTTCTGTTTTCAGTTAAGATCTTTAAAACCCAAGAAAAAGTAGGTAGGCAACTACTAAACAAGATAAAAAGGGGGGGAAAGGTTTTGAAAATTAAATATTTATTAGTATTTTATTATAAGTAGCCAGATAATATTGAGCTGCCATTGAAGATACTTTGAAGATAACTGCAATTTTTCCCCTTAATTTTGTTTCTTATTTTTAACTTGAGAGGATATGATGGAGAGACAATGTTTCCACTTAATAAATTCATTTTGATTGATTAGTACAGGGGTCTTCAAACTTGACAGCTTTAAGACTTTTGGACTTCAACTCCCAGAATTCCTCCTCCAGTCATGTTAGTTAGCTCAGAAATTCTGGGAGTTGAAGTCCACAAGTGTTAAACTTGCCAAGTTTGAAGATCCTTGGATTAGTATCTTGATATTTTCAATATTTCTCATTACTAAGAAAATCTATGTTAATTTATGCATTACTAGATGTGTATGTTTTCTAAATAAAGATGAAAATGATCAAAGGATACTTTATCTTCTGTTAGTACAATAGGTACTATTGAGATTTGATAATGGTTAGTGGTTTCCATAATATTGTGCCAACTTATAATCCACTCATACAATTTAATAAATGGCTAATAGTTTCCATAATATTAAGCCTTAAACAGTAGAGCTATGTAGCATGATCAATCCCATTCCATGTATGCTTTGGAGTATGAAGGAATATAAATATAGCATCTGTCTGCCACTCCTTAAGGTAATCATGCCTTTCCCCAGGATCATGTATTTGGCCTCCAAAGAACCCTTTTGGAATCAAATTCAAAGCACTACACTGCCCAAAGAAATAAGGGCAACTAACAAATAATAAACCAGATAACAGATAATCAGAGTTGGAAGGGACCTTGTAGGTCATCTAGTCCAACCCCCTGCCCAAGCAGGAGACCCTACACCATTTCTGACTGATGGGAGTCCAATTTCTTCTTGAAAGTCTGAAGTAATGAAGCTCCCACAACTTCCGAGGGCAAGCTCTTCCATTGGTTGATTGTTCTCACTGTCAGAAAGCTTCTCCTAAATCATGTCAGAGTATGTAGAAAGTGTTAAGTCAAAATACCATTACAGTTGACTGGAATATCATGAAGGAAGAAAAATCTCATAATGTTGACTAAAAACACCAGCAAATTCAACCACTCAACCTTTAAGGTAGAGGTGAGGAACTATGGCTCCTTTATGACTTGTGGACTTCAATTCCCAGAATTCCTGAGCCAGTATGGCTCAAATGTATGTTCCCCAACCCTGCTTAAAGGAATGACTGATAATCCAAGACATCTCAACCTAGGACACCATCTTTTCTCCAAATGCCCTGCCCTGTGATATGCAATTAAGAAAACAACAATGAAACTCTACTCACACATAAAACCTGAATATGCTACTGCAAACACACCCAACCTTCACCCTCAACTACAGTAACAAGCATGTATTTAAGAAGTTTATTTAATATTGATTTATTAGGATATGTGACAAATATGTCTAATATATATTTACTCCTGCATATTAAATTGCCAAGTCAATAGGAATTTCATCCAAAAATCTCTGATGCTTCCAAGGCTCATATGAATGTGTCCATGTAGTTATTAGGAGTCAAGACTGATCTGAAGGTACCTTTTTAAAAATGGTACTTGCTGTAATAAAATCACATCTGTTGATTTAAAAGTTTGTATTTTTCTCTCACAGTCATACATATATATGCACGCATAGGTGCTCACATAGAGTACCTCTCTCTTTCAGTACCTTTGAAAATATACTCAGAGCTTTTCTACAACAGTCTGTTGGATAAAAATGGAAAATAGCATCTTGGACTAGAAAATGAAAATTTCATGGACTTTCAAAAGATTTCAGATAATATGCAAATATCTCTCTTTAGACCTGGACTGAAATTTAAAATATCAATAAAACCTCTACAGGATATGAGAAGGGCAGTGACAAACAACTACACAACGAAGAAGTTTTTATATCATGCGGCAAGATTCTTTCCCATTTCTAAATACAACTGATAGTTCAAGATGTATACATTATACATAAAAAGAATGTTAGGCTACAATTAATAATCATCAGGTAAGCTTGATACTCAGACCTCTTCTGACATACATGAACCATATCTGCAAGTAGTGCACTGAGTTTGGGATATTTTTTTCTTGCACTTTTAGGATGCTGAACTTCAGGAAGAACCATCCCTGAAAAAACTGGGCTCCTTATAAAAATACTCTGAAAGTGAGGTGTCAAGTTTCCTGAAAGACAGAAAACATACAAATAAATAATCCAAGTTACTCCCACATTTATTATTCTTGGACTGTTAATATTTTGTAAATTAGTTAACATTGATTTTGCATCCCCATTTTAAGATTCAACTCAGATTAAGGTAATTTTATTCATATTAAGAGATCAGTAAGTATATCAATTTAAAGCAGGGGTGGGCTTCAAAAATTTTAGCAACAGGTTCTCTGCCCAGTTGCTGGGTGGGCATGGCCATGGTGGGCGTGGCCTAGTTGGCCTCCTGCACCATGGTGGGGGGGGAGTGTTTTTGCCCTTCCCGGGTTCCAGAGACTTTCCTTGAGCCTTCGGGAGGGTGAAAACGGCCTTCCCGGCCTCCAAAGGCTCTCTGGAAGCCAGAAATGGGCCCATTTCCGGCCTTCCCAAACTTCCAGGAGGCCCATTTTTTGCCTTCCCCGAGCCTCCATGCGCACCCTGCACTTACCTGTATCCAAAACCAGCCATGTGGGGACTCCTGGAAGGGGAGGGGTAGACGGGGCCAGCCAGGATTGGGATTTGGGGGGGGTTCTCTGAACTGCACAGAATCTTAGCTAGGGTCTCTTCCCTAGCGAACCTCCAGCAGTCCACCCCTTATTTAAAGTCAGTTTCATTACTGACCTCTTAAGAAATACCAAATAGTTGTTTGGTGGACTGTGGTTTCCAAATAGTTAATCATTTTAAAGGAATATTATTATAGTGAAGGATATTGATAAAATCTTAATGCGGCTGTGGTAGGACCACTTTAACAAAGTAATATTATAGACTTTATTCTTTTAATGTCAAAACATGACTTAAAAAGGGAAAGGTAGACTGTACAGGCTACAAACTATCTTTCCTCCATTTTTCTCTAATTTAAAGCAAGTCCACTTAATGGAGTATATCTATAAGATTAGATTTTTGTTCAATGTTTCCTTAATATCCAATTTCTATGAAAAAGTAGCATTCACACACAGAGACAGACAAAGAAACACAGACACACACACAAAAGAATATGTTAGCTATTATGTTCTACTTGTTTATATTTCTAGGAATGGGGACCTCTGGTTTCATGCTACATATTAAGATTCATGTAATATGTAATGTTTATAATGCAACATAGGATTTTGTCCCAAACAGCCTCGCTTTTATACATTCTTATTGATCAGGACATACTGCTGACATGTCTCTACCTAGAACTCTATTGTAAAGCTCTAGATACAGGCATCCCAACGTCAAATTTCACTCTAAAAATGGAGAATACCACAATATCACTGACATAGTTTTTATTTTACATGCCTTGTCATGCCTTGAATCACGAACAAGCAATTTGATGTCTTCTATGATCACTGATTATCCTGGTAAGGTCTGATGGAAGTTGAAGTCCAGATCATATATAAGGAGTATCAAATGTGTTCCCCCCATTCTGGATCCTTGGCAATTCAGCTAATGTGCTTATTTTATTGGGTGGAACTGAAACCCATGCATAAGTATAGTTCTAAGTGGGTTTTTTTTTTACAAGGAACCTGTTCTGGAATCAGTATAGATTATATTTTGTCTGTCTTCTCTTTCTTCCTTTTTTGTGTGTGCTATTACCATAAAAGTAGAGTTTCTGGTGAGCAGAGGGAAGACAGAGCCCGAGCCTAGGAAGAGGATGATGGTGGTTAACAGATACTTGTGCTATAGGAATTAGTGAAATAGGGGCACAGGATGTGATTTTCTGGGTTACAGAATGTACAGATGATAATGATGAATGTGCATTAGCAGGGGATTGTTATTCCCAAACGTTTAACCTACAATTTTGTCCCTTCCCCCCTTCCATATTCAGGATTGAAGAGAAGAAAGTATAACGGAGAAGAATGTTCCAGACAGCTATTTCCATTCTTCTGTATTGTTTCATTTGTATTTATTTGTGTTTAACCATATTTGTATACCTTCTTATCAGAATAAAATACTATTAGCATGTGAGATTAGACAGATTAATAACAAGTATAGTAACATCACATGCATGATGGAAGGGAGAGATACATGAGAATTAGAACTGCTCTCTGTGCTTTAGAGAAACAGCATAAAAACATTGAATGGTGTGTTTGCAGCCATGCAGAAACGCCACCCACCCCACTTCCTGAGGCTAAGTTAAGCTCAACCCCTTCCACAAAAGGACATAGGTTTACAGTCTTGGAAATTTGAGTGCCCAATTCCCTCCAGCCAGTTGAGAGAGATGGATTGACAATGTCCATCTATAGACATCCACACCTGCATATCTGTTGGTCATCTGGTCACACCCAGCGCTATTTGACTGGAATAACAACATGCCATTTGGATAGCTGAGTCACCCCTGGGGCTTTTCCAAGAATGTATCAACGTCCACGGACACCACTCATGCCCTTAGGCTAAAAAAAAGAAAAGCCAATACAGAATGTGCCTGTATGCGTGAATGGGAGAAAAGCACACAAAGAGGCATCTAGAAGGTGAGGAAGTGCAAAGTGACAACCAGGCACATATAACAGCTACAGGCAAGCAAGATGGCTGACGGTCAACTGTCAAGTCCAAAAGCAGGGCAAGTGGCCCATCTGTGTTTGATCCCTGCCTGGAATTCAGCTTGGATGCTCAATACCAACATTGCTTAAGAGCAGAGCTTGGCCTGGACCTTGGCAACAACTACAAAAGGAACAGCCATGCTAAGGAAGCATATAAACCCCAACAAAGGCAGAAAATGTTGGAAAGAGGCAAGGTCTGGATTCCACTTTACAAACTTTAAGATTTTTAGCTGTTGTAAGGACTGAGCCTCACCTGTTTAAGCCAACTTGCCAGGGTAAGAAGGTGGAGTTAGGATAACAGCCAGGGTAACAGCCTATTGCTGAGTAAAGTGTTTAAAGATTATGTAACATTTTTATTCTATGCTGTGACATGCTGTCATCATCGAAAGAACTCCTCACAAGAAATCACAATATCATGCTCCAAGCATGCAGATGATACTTTAGACATTCAAATAAGTGCATGACGAAGGAGGTGAAGCAATGCAACCAGTACTTGGTACATAATTCTTCGTATATAATCCCTAGTATCCTGGAATCACAAGAATGCCCTCAAGCTCAGGGACACGTCAAGGGGGCAGCAGATACAGCCAAAAGAAGGCAGAAATGGTTACTGAGGATCACACAGATCCAGATCCAACAGTGGAAGCATATGAGGCAGAGGGCCTAAGCAAATCCAGTCCAGCAGAGTCATGAACCAGTATTATGAGGAGATACTACCACCAATAGCAAACAGAGCCATTTCTTAAGAAGGGAAGAAGAGGAAACGAAACAGGCAAGAGGCTGAATATAGAGATTGCCTAGAAAAAGAAAGGGGAAAGAAAGAAAAAGTTCAAAGGAAGGAGCATGGGGACCTTCTTTCCCTCCTCAAGAAACAGAAGTCACTGTAGGAGAAGCTCCACCACTGGGTAGCTATCTATCCTTAGTAGGGTATGTTAGGTATATAAAAATCCATCCACCCGTAAGTGTGTGATGAAGACACAGAGACATTTTTAATTATGTCTGAATGTGCAGTAATGTCGTGTAAATGGCCAAGGGTGGCAGGAGGAGGTGGATTACAATGAAGTAAAAGAGGTGTGATCCTCTACTATTATGAAGTCACAAAATATGCAAAGGTTCCGTGAATATAACTGGAATAGGAAGGAGTGAGAGAACTCTAGGCAAGGCTGGGAGACCTAGCTAGAAAATGATTACAGCCAGGTAGGCATAGTACGGATGAAAGTATTTTGGAATAATTCCCACAGATCCTGCCTGGTCCTGACTGATTTTGGGTGCGAGAGTGTCATTCAGACACAGAAACAATGGCAGCCTCCTTAGCTGAAGATTATCTTGCAGTGAGAAACACTGAGGAAGCTAGAAGGGGGCATGGAGAGGTTGGAAAAGGGAAGAAACAAGGAGACTGAAAAAGGAGGTACGCAGGGAAAAGGGACGATAAATAAACCAAAGAGAAAATAAATCCTATTATCAATGTGGCAAGATAGGGCACTTGGTTCAGGATTGTCAAATCTGCCAAGGAAAGGGATCTTTCTCAGCCATGTTGCAAGCATCCAGAGAATAAGAAATAACAATGTGAGCTAAGATCAATGGAACCCCAGTTGCAGGTTTAGGAAGCAAATCAATGATTTGTCCTTACTTGGTCAAGAAAGTACCAAGAGTGGACAAAGAACACTTAAAAAGTGCTTATGGCCATACTAGACCTGTACTACAATGTAGAGTAAATATACAAGTTAAGGGTGAAATAGAAACTATGGTGGTTGTGATTGTGATAGTGCTAAATTGCCCCATTGACTACAAATATGAACAGATTTTCCTGGCTAAACATATCCTCAAAGGGGTGGGGGTAAGAATAACTACTGAGGCACAAGCATGTAACAGGAAGAGGAGGTTTCAAAAGCAATAGATGCTTTCCCTTCTCATCCCAATTTGAGTGGGAAAGGAAGGATGTATAAGCCTCAAAAGGGCGGGGGAAGAGAGAGGATAGCCTCTGGATACTGGAGATCTCCCATGGGATATTGATATGATGGAAAAACAGAGGGAAGACACTTTTTAAAAATATTTTGGCAGGAAATGACAATGTATACAAAGAAACAAAGAAGGGTCTACCGAATAGTAGATAGGTTCTGCTGGTCAGGAATTGGAAAGATGTCAGTAGACACTGTCAGGTATGTGGGGAATGCTGGTTAGTCAAACAGGAGACAGTACCCATAGTCCAAAGGTACTAATTATAAAACCCTCACACACCTTTACTGACCCGCACTGCACCCTCACATACCCTCCTCAGCCCTATTCACACCCTTGCATGCTCTCCCAACCCTCACTGGATTCTCACACACCCTCCCCAATCCACACTTTTCTCACACACTCGTACACTCCCTAGCTGGAGCTGAACTTCTCTCCCTCATCCAGCAGCAGTCACTTAGCAGCCTGCTGTCCTGGGATTTTCAACTTCCTGCCAGCTTCTGCCCTGACTTTGGTTCTTGGAACTGGCAGCAGTTGCCTTGCATAACTAGCTTGGAATTCAATTTACGATGGCAACCAGGACTGCAGGAATTGCCATCGCTTAGCAGTGCAGTTGCACTTTAAGACTGCATCACTTATTGATGGAAATTTCAGTCCCAGTTGTCATTGGACAACATCTGTAGTGTAATGGGAATAAATTCACCTAAGACCTTAGATTTATTTCATTGTAATGAGTATTTAGTAATTATTTAAAGTCCTACAGATTGTACACATACCCATAGAGGTACAATAATGGGTACCTTGAGTAGTGCAATTTCTGAAAATCCAAACTAACATTACCTGTCATAAGGTAACTCTAAGACAACATGTTGGCTACATCTGTAGGTAAATGCAAATTCTCTCATCTTGAAGTTAAATAAGGTAAAAAGCTGAAGACTTTTCTTTCTTTAAATTTTCCCACAGAAAGAACATGGATAGGGAGGGAGGGAGGAACTTAAACCATGCAGAGTTTTTTTTTTAATTCATATTTATATGCCGCCCTTCTCCGGAGACTCAGGGCAGCTTACAATTTTTGGAGCACAACCCAATGCGCTCAGCAATAGCCTTCATTCCATTGTATATGGAAAAACTAAAGCTATTTTGCTTCACGCTATTTTTTATTTTATGTATCATAAAGAATACATGGAGACATTCTGAAGCTAAGAAGAACTTTTCAAATAAAATGTTACTGAAAGTGTTTTTTTTCAGGTAAAGAATATGATTCATCCATTCCCCTTAATGAAACTTAAATCCCAAAGCCTGAACAGACAAACGTATAGGGTTAAATGCATTTATTCTAGACCAATAGATTTGAACAGAATATTACTTCTCTGTGAGTAACATTAAGAACAGCACTTACCAACTTTGGTCACAATTTTATGAAGTAGATCTAGGTCAGAGCTGCTGGGTAGATAGGGGTTGCCAGTGGCCATCTCGATAATCATACAACCTAAAGCCCAGATGTCCACAGGTCTAAGATCAGGAAATGAACAAAGTGCTCAACAATACAAAGACTAAACTTACAAATGTTTACTTCTTGTCATATACATGTTCTAAAACAAATTAATTTATTACAAATCTTGCCATGAAAGAAAGTTGACCAAATTCACCCGCCTGCTTTAGAACCAGAGTTTGGCAGCATTCCTATCGTAATACTCATGCAGTCATAAGACTGACTGCAAAAGGAATGTATATTTTTCGTATAAAGTTTCATATTGATACCAAACTTTGTGTGTACATCCATCTGACAGAGCCTACTGTAGCCCAAATCTCCCCAGCTCAAATTTTTGAAACTGTTTTGCTTGTGCTTTTGTAATCAAGGGTTTACCATAACACAACATTTATAGTTCTCTTCAAACTATAGATTATGTCTTTGATATTCTGCAAATTGCTGACCCTGAATATTTTTAGTCTTTATCAGAAAAAGAAAAGGAACACTTCAGCATGTAGCAACAGCCCTTGGCTGACCAAGGCAGGGCCTGATGAGTATTTGAGTATTTGAATGGGCACTTCCAGGGAATACCAATTACAGGCTAGAATGAAAAGCAAACAAACAAATAAACAAGAATCCAGAATAAGCAATGGTAAACCATCCCATATTGTTACTGTACAAAGAAAACTACGGGGCTGCTCCAGAGGTTAACTAGGAGCTGAGTCTGAATCAAGAACTTTTTAAAATCAAAACAAGAACTAGAGTATGTATCAGGGCGCCCTCTAATGTTCTTTTACTATTATTCAACACGTAAGTTTATAGACTTTTGTATTTGGAATATTTTCTGTGGTTGTACTTTAATTAAAAATAATTAATGATATATATTGAGCAGCCATATGTATTTTTTAAAAAAATACCTACTTCCCATACGTTGTGTCTCTTAATACCAGCTCTGGAGCTCTGTACCACCTTGTAGCTACATAATCAGTATAAATATCACCTGGGGCTGCTAAAGTCCGAGCAAATCCAAAATCACAAAGCTTAGTTATTCCAGTTTGTGAAACCAAAATGTTTTCAGGTTTAATATCACGGTGAATGACCTAGCAGAAGAATAATGTAGAATCTGGTTTAAGAACAAAAATATGTTGTTTGAAAACAGAATATTAAAAGCTAACTAGTTCAGTAAATATAACAAGAATACAAGTTCAGACTGCTAAACAACTAAGAATAAAAGAATATCTAAAACATTCAATTATCTTTTGGGAGGTAGAAAAAAAAAATCTAGATGAAATTGTTGAACTGATGCCAGGCTTAAAACAAAAGCTTATCTATATTGTCAGTAGTACCGTGTTTCCCCGAAAATAAGACACTGTCTTATATTTTTTTTGGCTCCCAAAAACACACTAGGTCTTATTTTCGGGGTAGGTCTTATATATTTATGGTGCCAAATAGTGTGTGTGAGTGTGTGTGAGGGGGTGTTTCGCAGGTGCACAGTTGCTCCCTGAAAAGTCTTCCTGGAACTGGAGATTTACACTAGGTCTTATTTTTGGGGTAGGTCTTATATTAGGGCAGGTTTAGAAAATAGTGCTAGGTCTTACTTTCAGGGTAGGTCTTATTTTCGGGGAAACACGGTATTAGTCTTATACTGGTTCAAGCAATAATAGAAAGGATTGAAAAGCAAGTTACATACTGAGATCTTAATATGACACCCATTTAATTATTTTCAAAGGTGGGTCTAACAAGCCTGCTTATTATCATTTTGGGAACACTATATTCCATTTTATTTAAACCTAGACTTTTTCTGTTAGAACAAAGCATATTTGAAATAATGTTTGGTTTTTAATTATAGCTTTTGTTTTAATACACTGGAAGGAGCAATAACATAACTGTTAATTAGAAATTCAATTTCCTGTAAGCCTGTCTTGAAAAAAGGGGAATTATACCTTTGTTCAAAAGTTGAATGTTTGGGGCAGGATGGATAGAAAAAGCAAATATTAATTCAAGAGCTCAGCTGAAAGAATTCTGTGGCTCAAGGATGTTTTGTTGCCTTGTTGGATTTTCTACATAGAATTTTAAAAGACATATATGAAAGAAGCTGGAAATTTTAATCTCAAACATTTTTTTGTTTATTTGTTTGGAAAGCTACCGGGTTTATCCTGAAGGTTTGGTAAAAGGAACCATAAGAGGACGTATGGGAGTGATTTGCTATTATACTAAATTGACATAACAAGTGCTACTGCAGCAGAAGTCCGCTTCCAGAATCCCAAGAGATGCCATTGTTTAATTGAAGAAACCCAGAGAACACCATCCCTGCCAGTTTGAATGAATCCAGCAGATACTGTGGGAAACAGGCAGCTTTCAAGTAACCAGGTCTTATGAAGGGCTTTATAGGAAATTACCAGCACCTTGAATTGCACCCAAAGGCTAAATGGCAATCAGTGCGTCTTGCAAACCAGAGTATGTGTAGGCATACTGAGGCAGCCCCATCACTGCTCATGCTGCTGGGTTCTGGACCTATTGAACCTTCTAGCAGGTCTTCAAGGGCAGCTAAATACAGAGTGCATTGCAGTAGTCAAGCTGTACAGGACTTACAATATTTGTGTAAAGTACTTACATTGTTGCTGTGGAGGTAGTCAATTGCTCGAAGAATCTGATAAAGATATCTCTTAAGTCTTCTACTATCCAGTCCATGAGAATAGTGTTGCAGCTCATCTAAAACTGTGTGGTCAATAAATTCAAACACTAAATGAATTTTCTTTTTTTGTCTGAAGACTTCAATCAGATTGACCAAGTTTTCATGACGAAATTGCTGTTAACAAAAGAGCAAATGAAGAATATTGTGTGTGCTCTACACCCCCCTCAACACTTTTGAAAACTACTGTTCATCTATTTTTTATAATAATTAATTTAAGCTAATATATTTTATATATTTTATTAAGTAATTTAATATAAGTATCACAAACACTACTGTTAACTAGGAAATCAGCATTTATGGTATAACCTAACCCTATGAAAAAATAACTAAAAACTTTGCTTCATCTACATTACAATTTTAAAAAAAATGGAATTTACCTCACAAAAGCCAATTCTGAATTTAAGAATCTTCCCACAAAGAAAGCCAAGCTGAGGGGCGGTGGGAGGACTTTCATCTGCCCGCTTAACTGAATAGAATAGAATAACAGAGTTGGAAGGGACCTTGGAGGTCTTCTAGTCCAACCCCCTGCTTAGGCAGAAAACCCTATACCAGTTCAGACAAATGGTTATCCAACATATTTTTTAAAACTTCCAGTGTTGGAGCATTCAAAACTTCTGGAGACAAGTTGTTCCACTGACTACATCCTGTCAGGAAATTTCTCCTTAGTTCTAAGTTGCTTCTCTCCTTGATTAGTTTCCACCCATTGCTTCTTGTCCTGCTTTCAGGTGCTTTGGAGAATAGCTTCTTCTTTGTGGCAGCCCCTGAGATATTGGAACATTGCTATTATGTCTCCCCTAGTCCTTCTTTTCATTAAACTAGACATATGCAATTCCAGCAACTGTTCTTCATATGTTTTAGCCTCCAGTCCCCTAATCAACTTTGTTGCTCTTCTCTGCACTCTTTCTAGAGTCTCAATATCTTTTTTACATTGTGGCGATGTAACTGTAAAGCCTCTCATTTATAGGGAGTCAAGCAGCCTATAAATTGTTACAGTATTTACAGGTAGTCTTTGACTTACAACAATTCTTTTAAGTACTTCAAAGTTACTGAAAAAAATGACTTATGATTGGTTTTTCACACTTAGGACACTGCAGCATCCCCATAGTTACATGTTTAGGTGCTTGGCAATTGGGATGTATTTTTTGATAATTGCACTGTCCCAGGGTCATGTGATTACCATTTGTAATCTTCCCAGCTGACTCCCGACAAAGTTAATGGGAGAACCACATTTGCTTAACTATCACATGATTTACTTAACAGCTGCAATGATTCCCTTAACACTTTGGCAAAATAAAATGGGGCACAATTCACTTAACTGCCTTGCTTAGCAATGGAAAGTTTGGATTCAGTTATGGTTGTAAGTAGAGGACTACCTATATTAACGTATTTCTGGCCTACCTATGCAATAGATTGAATCAGAAAAACTATACAATAGCAATTGCAATTTTAGAAAATCACTGTAAAATTAACACTACTGTAGAACATAAAATTATATTGATCTCAAGGCTTACATAATTGCATTTTAACATGTTGTTGAAATAAATCATTATGTAGCATGAATGGCCCATGAAAGGAGTCATTTCATAACTCAGCTATCACAACTGAAAATCTCTTTTATCTTTTCCTAACATACAGCTTCCATAAGGGAACAGAGATGACAGACTCACAGACCCCAATATTTAGGCAAATAATTCTATGAGAGATGTCACACTTAGGATTCTACATGTTATTACCATAAACATAGGGCACCTAGTGCAATTCTTTTGAAATTGGTTTTATGGGAATTATATGTGCTGTTACCAGGTTCTGCAGAATTTGTGAGAACTTGTGAGTGCCTTGCAGTGTCTAAAAGAGCAAACAGGGTCTATCCTCTCTAGGTAAATTTTGGTCAAAGAATCTTGAAAACCGCTGCCTAAAACTTGCTCCCAGAATCACAACATCTCCTAAACTATCAAATAAAGATCAGGAG
The DNA here is from genome assembly GCA_009733165.1 of Naja naja. NCBI lineage: Eukaryota > Metazoa > Chordata > Lepidosauria > Squamata > Elapidae > Naja > Naja naja. The sequence goes on along the minus strand of CM019149.1, from coordinate 101,388,639 downwards.
CAATGCAAATGGAAACACATTGCTTCTGGCTGTGAGGTGGAAGAATCTAAAAGAAACTGAAAAACCATTTATGATGGTCTGTGACACATCACAGCTTTTTTTTCTTTTTGCTTATGTGACAATACCAAAGAGTCACTGATCTTAAATATGGTATTTTCAATCGATATGAAAAGTTTGCCATTTTCAAATATAACCTCATAGATATCCAGAAAGAAAATTTCAGAGAATGAATATTCTATCCCTAACTAAAAATAGATATACCTGGCTAAGAGGCTCCATTCGTCAAAGTTACTTGCTCTTCCAATGACAAAAATTGATGAAAAATACCCTAAAGCTATTGATGTCTTCAAAAGTGTAATCCTATCTGAGTAAGCTATTTTTCAAATGCCCAGATCTGAGAACTCCAATTCTATCCAGCCTCCAATTTATCAGGACAAATTTCATGTCTCGGTCATTCAAGTATCCAGTCAATATTCCCTTACCTGCACAACAGCATATAACTCCAATAAAAGGGAGGAATATAGTTGGACAAAATCAGGATACCAATAACATCCACATTCAAATCCCAGATCACCTCACCTAACAGATTTATATAAAAGTTAAACAGCGTGAGGGTATGAAAGGAACTCCTTTCACAGAAACAAAGATTCGGAAACGAAGGGATAATAAAAATAATTCTATTATTAAATACTATATAATTAATATATAGTTGCTGCTGTATTTATTTATTTGTTTGTTTGTCAAGCGATTATAAGATAACAGGTATAAGTATAAACATAGTTATGAATACATGAAATGGATACATATAAGAAAAATAAACAATAGGACAGGGACGGTAGGCACGTTGGTGCGCTTATGCATGCCCCCTACAGACCTCTTTAGAAAGGGGTGAGGTCAATAGTAGACAGTCTAAGGTTAAAGTTTTTGGGGTTTGGAGAAGAAACCACAGATTCAGGTTGAGTATTCCAGACATTGACCACTCTGTTGCTGAAGTCATATTTCCTGCAATCAAGTTTGGTGTGGTTTACCTTGAGTTTGTATCTATTGTGTGCTCCTGTATTGTTATGGTTGAAGCTGAAGTATTCATTGACAGGTAGGACATTGCAATGTATAATTTTATATACTATACTTAGATCAGACCGAAGGCGGCGTAGTTCTAGGTTTTCTAGGTCTAGAATTTCAAGTCTGGTGGCATAAGGTATTCTACAATGAGTAGAGGAGTGGAGAACTCTTCTTGTGAAATATTTCTGGACTTTCTCAACTGTATTAATATCAGATACGTAATGCGGGTTATTCAAGTATTGGTCTAGCAAATGTTTTGTACGCTCTAGTTAGTAGTGTGATATTACCAGAGAAAAAGCTACGTAGGATAAGGTTAACAACTCTTAATGCCTTTTTGGCTATGTAGTTACAGTGGGCTCTAGCACTTAGATCATTAGAGATAAGTACTCCAAGGTACTTGGCAGAGTTTGGATCATCAACAAGGTCTTGACTATTCAGCTTGTATTTTATTTTCTGATTTTTTTTGCCAATATGTAAGACAGAGCATTTATTTGTTGAGATTTGAACATAACAATTTCTAATTGTTATGTTTATTAGCTACTGAAAACAACAGCATAACATAATCATATCTTGCTGCAGCCACATGAAGATGTGAAGTAGCTGCAGCAGAATAAAGTTAAAGGGTTTTTCCAAGAGGAATCTTCCACTGGGATAGCCAGCAAAGCAAAGCTGGGATAACTTCAACTTTCACTGAAACAATCTCACTGAAAAATATATTTTTCAAAACATTTAAGCACATATTTTAAAAATGTAAATTGGTAAAGCAAAGAAATATTGCCAACTCTGAGTAAGTCAGCCCTTGGTGCTACACATAATATAAGAAATGTATACAGTAATAAATGTAATTAAGTTCTTCGGAACATTCAGGTGAGTGTTAAGTTCTTTTAAAAAACTGCATGCTAATTTTAAAAGGCTTACACAAAAATAACTCTGGCATAAAAATAATCCCTTTACTTATACTAATAATGTATTCATATTCATCTCCACCCTATGTTATCAGTGCAAAACATGGACATATGCAATAAAGCATGAGTGAAAGTTAGTCACCAAGGAAATGAAATGTTTGAGGAAAGCTGTGGAGTGACCAGAAGAGATAAAATAAAAAATGAGATCATAAGAGAAGGAACTGGAATAGAACCAATCTTAAATTGCATACAAAGACAGCAGGTTAAGTGGTTTGCTCACCTGGAGAGAATGTCCTGGGATTCTATACCATACAAGGCATATACAAAAAGAGGAGAAGGCCAAAGAACACAAGGCAGAAGATGGAGAAACAAAATCAAAGACACACTACAACAGCATCAAATAACAATGGTTGAGGCCACCAGAAGTGCAAGAACCCGAATTTTGTATCTTTGACACCCAAAGTGGAAAGGATATGTATTTACTAGGTTATAAATCAAAATTTTAATATCAAAACACCCAACACAATATGTGGCCCCGCAGCATTTTTAAAAAAATCAACAAATAAACTGCCACTGGCAGTGCAAAGATGCATTGACAAATAGTTTCTACATTTCCAGCACTCACTACCAGTTTTATCACTACCACAGCTCAACTAGCTGGTGAACAACTGACTGATGCATCAGGTATTTCTTTCCATGCTGTGATTATTATTCATTTACAGTATCAATGTTGCTCTTTTCCCCCTACAAGTTGTATAGGCCTCTATTAAAAATACTGATTTTCAAAAGAATAAAAGAAGCAAACCTTCAGGAATTTTATCTCTCTCATTGCAATTTTGTTGACAGATTTTTCTGTTTTTTCATAAAATATCTTAATGGCAACTATATGTCCTGTTTCCTTGTGTTTACACTTCATTACCGTTCCGTAACTTCCCTCTCCCACTTTTCCAAGGATCTCATACATCTCCATACTCAGGTCTGAAATCTCTGGAAGAAAAATTTTTTTTTGTTAACCAGTCTTATTTTTGTTTGTTTCTTAAGGCATGCTTATAAACAGCAGATAAATTATGCCTACACTTACAGATATACTGGCCTGATAGCACACAATCAGAATCAAACATCTTATAGCTAATAAGCTATATAATAGTTAAAGGCACTGATTTATCCAAGTTCCACCAGATTAAATGGGAGCAATTAGTATCAATACCTTTTGGGTTTTTGAATGTTTATTCTCAATGGAAAGAACCTCTGCAGGATAAGGCTATCTGCAATTGTTGGTCATGAAATTATATTGCTGCCACCAGTATTAGAAATAATATGCTTCCAATTGACTGTTACTGAGGTCATAACAATGTTACTGAGCCTCTGCTTATCAATTTTCCATAAGTAAGTTGACTACTGAAAGAAAAGAACGGATGGTTGAATAAATTGACTTTAGCTCTGATCCAGAATGACTCTGAGTTGTTAAGACTAGAGATTTGGTGGACCATATCCCATGCAATACAAAGGGTAGCCTGAATTCAAATCAGGCAATCAGTTTATAGTCTACTCTTGACTTTTATTACATTCCATTTCTTAATGCTTTCGTTTCAGAACCTCTTACAAACTACATTATGGTCCAAGATTTATCATGCGAATATATTAGAAATAGCATATTGGCTGGATTTATTCTCTGTTAAAAAGATTATCTTCTTCCATTAAGATTATTTGAAAAAACTATTATAAGAATATTAGGAAAATTCATTTCCAAAATGGTTAATTGCAGAAAACATGGAAATATGTGATACATAAGAAAATTGTCCAAGAGAGGGTAGAGGATCAAGAGCAGAGAATTCTTCCCCTGAAGAGGATTGCATTTCAATTATTATTCATCTCTACCAGAATGGTCAATAGCAAAGAAATGTAGGAGAGGTAATGCAAATTTCTGCCAGGACCAGCTCACCTCTCCCTCTATTGAACAACATTGTTTGCATTCTTTGTGGCTTATCCTTATTTACTTATTTTTGTACTGGGTACATTCTACTATGATGGAGTATCTTCCACTTCTCAAGAAGAGGAAAAATGGCAAATGTTTAATTCCACAATTTTTGCAGGAAGCATTAAAACCATTTAACAGATGGAAATGAGATGAAGCCCATCAAATGGTGCATTTGATTGTTGTCGTCAGCAGGGCACAGGGAAGTTATTGCATTTTATTTATTTTTGTATTGGGCTTTTATCCTTGTAAGCCTCCAGGAGTTACTGAGAATGAGTGATTTGGGTGGCCACATAAATAAACCTTAAATAAATAAATAAGGATCCTTCTGCCCACCATGGGGGATATCAGAGTGGAAACTTCTAATTAACCTCCATTGCAAATGTGCCCTTTGGTGCATTTGGAAGTTGCATAATGCAAATCCAACTCAATCCCCTTGCACATTTATTTAGGTACTTTTGAGTATATTGAAGGTTTCTCTGGAGCAAGGGATTATTACAGGACTGCAAAATAATCCTTTGCTTTTAAACTGCATTGATGATTTGTCAGTCTGCAACCTTTTTCCTCACTTCCACCACATCTCCCACGCTAGTGTTTGGAAACGCAACCAGAGCAAGCTTCACCATCGCACCCCACCCTGCCTACTCTTTTCCGGGCCTCAAGGAACCTCCTTCCCGCGTCACACCAGGATATCCCACAGTTGCCCTCCCTTATCTAGGGCGCTCCTGACCTGCTCCCGGGAAATCCCCATGTTGAGTCTTCCCAGGTCTAGCCAAGCAAACCGGCCCAGTTCCATGGCAACTGCCGCTATGTCAACAGCCAGTCCCGACGTCATCGCGTTCGATAAGGTTTCGGGCAAGGCAATGTCCTGGGTGACGTCAGCTCCCAGGTGGAAGACGACGTCGTTGTCCCGCCTAATGGGTTTCTGCAAAAGCCGAGTATCGGCAAAAGTTAGTTTGAAAGCACCAGACGACGCCAACTGCCGACAGCCCGGAAAAAGCCCATTTCTTTGTCCCAGTGTAATACCTTGTACCATCAGATGCTCGAAAGGGGGAAGGTCAGATGTTTCAGGAGAGGGTGGTTTCGGCTGCGCGGTAGTTACGTTGGTAAAACTATTTTCTAAATTAATAGGCAACATGCTGGATCGCGGGCTTTGTTTTAATTCGCTTCATTTTCTGCGCATTTAGGCAATCGGGCTTCATTGCACACAAACAGAAAGCTTGCAATATTTCCGTAGCTATAACTAGGCATTCTGCTAATTATTTTTTTCTTCTACTCATTCAGGTCCGCCCGCGTCTCTCTTCATTTGCATTAGTATAGTTGCTTCTGTGTGGAGTATCTGGATCCGCTTAACTATTTGTCATTTTGCAGAAAACAAAGTGATCAGAAAGCACAAGAATTTTTCATTATCCACCTGTTTTTAGGGCATCATTGCCTCTGTTACCCAAGCAACCTCGATTTCATCGTAGAACAAAGATGTATTTTTTAAAAAAGCATTGGAAGATTGTGGCAAAAAAAGCACTCCTTTGCTGGGCAAGGTCGCTACACATATACATACACAGAGTCATACATTTATAGGTTCAGTTGCTGGTCACATTAGGCGGCAAAAATAATCGTATAGCATCTTAAGAACCAATTTTTCACGCGATGAGATACATTAACTCTTAAAGGACAGTCAGTGAGACTTGATTATAATTAGATTCTTCATAAGGCTTATACCACACCTCCACACCTTAACCATCAGGGAACTGTGGTTAATATATGGAAACAGGAATAATAGACCCGATGTTGAAATCAAAAGTCAGAACGCCCTACAAGTGAAATCTGCAAAACATCGCGCGCCCATGGGCGCGCCAACCGCGTCCCTCAGGCTTAAAAAAGCGAGCGAAAACTACCCCGCGGCCTCTCGGAGAAAGGGTGCTCCCCTTTTCACGCCGGCGCGGTGGTACGTTCCTAAGGCGTTCTAGGTCTCCTCCGCAAGCGGGCCGAGTGGTAGAGTCGCGAAGGGTGGCTTCTTTCCTCCTCCCACCGGCGGAGGGAGACGCCATTGCAGAGTTGTTTGTGAAGCAGCGCGAGGAGCGAGGCAGCTGCGCTAGGAGCGGTGCTAAGGCTTTTGGGGGAGGGGGCGACCGGGAGTCTTCGATCATCGGGGCGAGAAGATCATGTCCACTCCAGCCAGGCGGAGGCTAATGAGGGATTTCAAGAGGTAAATACTCCCTATGGGTCTCCGGATCGCTCTTTCCAGGGCTAGAAACCCTTTCGTGAAGGGATTGAACCTTCACCCCACCCCGGCCGGGTCCCCTTTTCTCGGGGAAAGGGATATATCTTCCTTGGGGGTCCCTTGCTGGAACTGAACTACTCATCGCCCTTCCGGGCGGCGACGACTTCATGGGCCTTGGTAGAGAAAAAGAAACGAAAGAGGAAATCTGAATTTCTCCTGCTCAAAAACTGGGAGGGAAAGTATTTCCCTCCTTTGTAAGAAACTATTTCCACTCTCTTGGGCTTTAGTCGTCCCGCGTTAGGGAAGAAAACAATGAGGATGCTAAAACTAAGGAGGATTATTTGAGAAACGAGAGATTTAAACGATCGGATTATTCGATGCATGTGGGTTGTTGTTGTTTTTTAATAATCCTCCCAACCCAAAGAACCTCCCTTTAGAGACTGAAAGCCTCGGGTCTAATGCTTATTTTGTAAATAAAGTGAGCCGGATTAAAATGGACTGACTTGACCACGTAGTACAGCTGACTGGGGCGCCTGTAGTGGAGAGAGAGAAAGCAAGTGCCAGGTTTTCTTTTTAACTATTTCTTGGAAATGGTGGCCAGAAGCCTTGCTTTAAAAAGCTACTGATTTGCTGCAAAGTACTGAGCTACCTGGGGTAACGAAAGCATGTTTCTTTCTCTTTCTAAACCCCAGATAAAAAGATTAGATTTTTGCATGAAAGCCGCAAACTTGCTTAAAAAAACATCCATTAGGTACTGGTTGATGGGCCATAGATTGTGTGAAATACGTCTTTGGCTTCAAGTGTTTATTTGGTATGCTTTCTGTCCACTGATTACAAAGCATTTTGCCAAAACTGCACAATTGATTAAAAATAAAAATAAAATAAAAGCAAGCTTTGCTGAATCTCGGGTGAAGAAACCCTGGAGTGGAAAGTAGGATCCTCTTTTTTTTCTTTAGTGTGTGGGAATCTTTTAGTCTCTTTTAAGTATTTGTTTCTGTATATCTGGAATTTACTTCACTTTGTTCTTTAATACATATACAAAGAGAATAGTACATGGCTTCTATTTCAGGTGCGTGAAATCTGGGAAAGGTTGGCTAATGAATTCTATAATTGAAAGGAAGAAATGGGAAATGTGGATGGAAGAAAAATAGTCTGAGCCTGTGATTTGTTTTTTCCTCTGAATCGTTCTGAAAATACTTTTTTGATAAAATATTGTGAAAAAGCCAGTTGTGCTGAAGCAAATACAATAAACAGTCCAGGTACTGTATAGCAACTGTAGCACAAGGAAGCTATTTAATTTTCTTTATGGAAGGGGGAGCTTGTACTTCCGTGTTTGCTTAGGTTGCTTCCTTCTGTCTTCTTTGCCTCTTGGCTTTTAGTGACATCTGGAGGCATCTCAGCTTGTTATTGCTAGTTGGCAGAAATATGGCCATTCCCTTTTCTCAAGCAAGCTGTTAAGAAAACCATCCAAAATGTATTTCCTGGCATAGCTAATAAACTTCACCAATAAAACCTAAAATCCTAATTAAATAACAGCTCATAAACTGAACATTTGGATAATGTGTATATCACTTTATTAATATTATAGCTGCTCCCATGCAGTGTTAACTAGAAAATCAGCACAGCTATAGGATGTCCATTCTTTTAGACTGAAATTAGTATAGGAGGAAATGGCAAAAGAAAAGTGATTTTTATAGGTGTAGATGTTTCAGAATGGATGCTATAGCTGATAATCACATCTTTGCATATATGTAGAGCAGTTCTACCTCGGTATTTGGTTAGGGGCTAAATTGCACTTCAGGCATTAGATAACTATTTGGATTTAGCACTGTATAGAAAGAAACAATATGAAATATGCTTCATTTTTGGTATCTAGCAAAGATAAATAAGAAAGCCCCACTAAATATTAAATGAGAAACAGATATCTCAAATGGAATTCATTTATTCCACAGTGCTTCTATGATACCTAGGTTGGTATAGTGGCCCTGAAGGTGATTTCTTCTCAGAAAGCTTCTGTACTAGGCTCAGAATGCTGTTATTAATGGGAGAAAGTTTATGAATTTCAACTGGAGGTAGTAAATAGCATTTATGTATTCTGCAACCTTCAGCTGACAGTGTTCACATATGAAATCCCCATTTAGAATACAAAATTTAAAGAGTGAAAGGCTTTTCACAGCATGGTGTTAATGAAACTTTAATAACCAAAGTTATCTCTGAAATGCACATGGCAATTAATAATTTGGTGTGACATTGGTGTGCAAACTTGCTGTCTTGTAGCAGAGGGTCACATTCTTTTGCTATCCAGCCAAGGCTTTGGGTAGCCTGTGTTGTTGACATTAAATGGACTGAACTGAGCATGCCTAAAAATCAGAGCTGTATAAAGTTCAGAGTAGTTTTAAAGGGCAAAGAAGTATAGATTAGCAGGATCATGTTATTAATTTCTTCTTATGCTTATTATCACTGTTTTGCAATTACTTTCTTTCCAAGAAACAAAAGTGTATGAGTACAGTTTTATTTTAGATACAGCTGTGTAGAAAACCTGTATAAAAATTGTGTAAATAAATGAGAACAATGAAATATAATTTATGCCTCAATAAAGACATTTGCATATTACAGTAACAGAATTGTTTGTCAAGGATAAGGAAAGTTTCATACAGTAAAATTATAGAGGACATGTTTGTCACATGGTGGAACTTTGTGCTGTTTAACTTTCCTGTAAAGGATGGCCTGTTGATAATTCAGTTTGAATGATTGAATAATGTAAAAAATTAAGATACTTCATGGATATGATCGACAAAATATATGGGTATTTTGCAAAGATGGAATACCTCATAGAGGTGATTGAATGGAATGGGACAGCACATCAGAATCAGGCTGCTCCATCCACCAAAATAAAATGTCCGTTTGATTATTGTTTGGATACAAGCAAAAGATTTAGAGATTTCCAATCTGTTCTAATTTATTGGTGCTTCAGATAGATAAACTTAATGTCCCCTCCTTGGAGAGATACAATCAATACCTAAAACATAAAGATAACTATAGGAAAAAGTACAGATAGTCCTGACTTAATGACTCTTCATTCAGTGGCTATTTGAAAATATGACAGTGCTGAACAAAGGGACTTAAAACCTTTGCCCAAAGAAGACTGTTGTAGCATTCCAGTGCTCATGTAATGAAAATTTGGGCTCTTGGCAGTCTACCCATCCTTACAACTGACTTCAGGGGCTCTACAACTCCCCATCTGCCTGTCTCTTCCCCTCATCTCAGCTGCCCACTGGCCCATCTGCACCTGCACAGATGCTGCAGCCTTGACCACCTGGATCTGCTCCCCACTCCATCATGTCCAGGAAGCCTAAACAAGTTATAGGGACAGCAGTGCATGTGAATTGCTTCAATTATATTTAATTTTTCTGCACCTGCTGACAGGCATATGCAATTGATGTGAGATGTGGTCTTCCTATAAAGGCCACCCAAATCATTCTGCAAGCAGGTGCCATTCCCATAATCATTTGAAAGCTAGAAAGAGCTCCTTCAAATCATGTTTTTTTTTAAAACTAGTTTTCAAATGCTCACTAGAATAAAGGAAGTCTGTGTCCCATATTGGCTGGGCACGCCAATGAGCAGCTGCATAAAAATGCAAAGGTAAGTGGAGCAATTTACATGCCGCCCCGAGTCTTCGGAGATGGGGCGGCATATAAGTCCAATAAAATAAAATAAAATAAAAAAACAACTGCAATTGCAGTTACTGCAGCTGGTTGAGGCCTCCCAGGACTGGTGGGATGTGGAGAGAAGGCCTGGGCCTCCTGGCCCTGTGGCAGTTTTCTGTGCACTGGTGAGCCTTGTAGCCTGCACTAGGCCTTCTAGGGCCTCCCACCACTATGCTCCACTTAATGACCTGCATGATCATTTAACAACCACAGTTGAGACAGCCAGGATTGTTTTGTTTGAGTGAAATGGTCACATGATATCTTGCTTAATGAGCGCTTCTCTCAACAACTGAAGATTCCAGGCTCAGTTGTGATTTAGAGAACTACCTATAATGCCAATTCTCTCCAAGAACTGGATTCATCTTTTCTATAAAATTCTGTTTATAGTAAGGATATTCTGACCCAATATCTTTTAAATTGGAGAGAATCTTTCTATATTTTATATTTTTCTTAACAGGTCAACAGTGGGGTTTTTTTGAGAGTTAAGTAATAAAGTATTAGAATAATATGATTCTGATTACTTTCAAACTGCATAATTGGCATTTGCATGTTGTCATATTTTATATTTTTATTATATTTTGTTTATTGGAAGATTACAAGAAGATCCACCTGTTGGGGTCAGTGGTGCACCATCTGAAAACAATATAATGCAATGGAATGCAGTAATTTTTGGGTAAGTAAAGAATTCAGTTGTAAATAAAATATATGTTAGGTAATTCTCTGTGAACATGATATAAATACTAAATAATAAGAGTATCCAACATGTATTGATAAAAGTTTTTCCAAATTTTCCAAATTAAAAAAAATGTTCTTAATAATTTTAAGTATAACTGTGGCATCATAGCAAGGCTATGCCTGTCTCATGATGTTGAACATTTGTAAGCAAATCCCATTTGGGGCTTATTTTATCTCAAATTATAAATGCAAGTAGGATTCAGGGAAAATAGATGACCTGAGATACTAGAAAATTACATTTATCTTCAATTATATATTCTGTATATTTATAGGATACCCAGTTGCAGCAGATTAGTTATAAATGTGAGTTTTATTTTTGTCATTTATAGTGTAGGTATAAATAAGTACAAGAGTTACTCACTATAGATCTTGTTTCTCTTTTCAGGCCTGAAGGTACTCCCTTTGAAGATGGTATGTTTCTTTAAACTTCATCTTTTTTGGTTTTAGTTTCATGAGCCTATATAGTATTTCCTGCATTTGATACCTGAAGATCTTGAAAAATAATATGCAAGAAACAGTAACTGACAGCCTAACTATATAGTAAGCAATCATTTGCTTTTCAGTGACAAAAATATGATTCAGAAAGTATCTATTGGCAAATGATATTAATTGGAAATTAAATACATTGATCTATTTGCCATATACAACAAAAAACACTAAAATATATTTTAATAAAAATAAACAATTCTGCAGGAAACATTTGTAGATTTAAGAACCATAATATGGATTTTTTTTCATCCCTTATATCTTATTTTTGTCATCTGAATGTGAGCCAGCAGACCTTTGCAGGTGGGCAGGATAAATAAGCTGGTAAATAAATGAGTAAAACTCAAAATCTGCAGTAAGTTAGATTTTTAGTACTACTAAAATCTGTGGTTCGCATGGGATTATTTATAATTAATTGCATTAGCTCTGCAGACTTGATAATTCTAAAACTGAATTCACACACATCGGAATCTTAAAAATAAGCATTGTTTCCTTATATTCAGAAAAAAAACCTCTATCTTTAATATGGTCAAATTCCTATACACTACTAAAGCTACTCTTTGGTTCTCACCTGTGAGAGGCATTCTTTTAAGACCTTACTAAAACTTAGGTCATTTAATTCAACAGGATTTTGAGAAAATTGACTCAAAGTCAATAACATATCAAAACATTTAGACAATAACATATCAAAACATTAGACCATTTGTATTCTAATTGTTTAGTGCAGGGGTGTCAAACTCAAGGCCCGGATCCGATCCACAGCGAGCTTAGATCTGGCCCATGGGACTGCCCTGGAAAAAATGAAGGACTGGTTCATGGTGCCTCTGCCAGCGAAAAGAGAGCTCTGCTTTCTATTATAAAAGCTCCATTTTCGCTGGCAGAGGGTTGCAGGAAGACATTGCAGCTGAAAACAGAGCTTGGCAACCAGTTTTCGCTGGCAGAATGCTCAAGCCTCAACAAGAGGGCCTTGGTGGTGCAGGCTGATAATAGCCTAGCACTTAGGTCCAGCTGCCTGTAACTATTGCAGGCTTGAATCCCACCAGGCTCAAGGTTGACTCAGCCTTCCATCCTCTCGGGGTAGGTAAACTGAGGACCCAAGATTGTTGGGGGAAAAAAGCTGACTTTGTAAAAATGCCACTTAGTAATAAGCAGGCATATACAATGGAAGGAAGGCTATTGCTGAGCGCATTGGGTTCTATCCCAAAAATTTTAAGCCGCCCTGAGTCTCCGGAGAAGGGTGGGATATAAATATGAATTTTAAAAAAAAGAGTGGTGTCAGGCTGGCCACGCCCCCTGGTCACACCCCTCCCCCAAGGTCAAACACAACCCTGATGTGGCTCTCAATGAAATCAAGTTTGACACCCCTGGTTTAGTGTATTCAGTAATCACCTGGGTTGAAGGGCCACTTTATCTTTCATACAGATTTCCAATTTTGTCAGTAATACCCTAGGTTTTGTCGGTAATACAGTTTCTTAATATTTGAACACTTGGAAATGCAAATGTCTCAGTATATTACATTACCTTGATACAAACAACCACAGTAAAATATGAGACTATTATGGCAGTGACAGACATACAATATAGCCACCCACTTCTCACTTTTAAATGTTATGTCTTGAAGAAGCATTTTTAAGGTTGTGCAATGCTTCAGATTTTGTTCTGAAAAGCTGCTACTGACTCATTAACGCAGATGCATCTGTTTCCAGGATCATTCCTGCTTTAAAGACTCACCAACAGATGCTATACTTGCATTCTGCAATTCTTTTCAATTGAAGCCAAAGTGTTGCACAGCTTTTACAGCTTTAATAGTTAGAAATATGCTTGTTTATAACTCAGAGCATGTTGAAGGATAGGTATATATGTGAGAGACTTATAATTGATAATGTATTTTTAACTAAGAAATATAGGCAATAAAGTTTCAGTTTAATGGTTGAAACTGTTTTATGTTAATCTGTATTTATATTAGAAGATGGGAATGGATGCATTATAAGTCTGATAAACCCACACAAGTTTTTGGATCAGATTTATTTGGCATTGACTTCTATTGTAGTTGAAAGGAGCAGAATAATATTGTGAATCTTCTCTTCCTGGAAACCATTCTTTTTCAGCTCCTTCAAAAAGATAAATGGCTATTCACAAGCCAAGTTGCCTTGGGTTTCCATATGCAGCTGTTATTTAAAAAAAAAGTGGAGGAGTTCAATACTCTTGCGGATGACATGCTTCCTGTTCTGGCATAGCATATAGATCCTGTTACCTTTTTATAGCAACTGTATTGAATATAGTAACACCTTCTAAAACTGTCCACAGACTTATCAGTTTTCTTTGAATGATTATTTTTGGATTACAAGTAAAACTCCAAAATTCAAATTGGAATTTTGAAATTGTTCAAATTGTTGTGAAATAAACTCCAATGTAATTAAATTAATATATTTCTGAGGTTTAAAACAACAATAATGAAATAGTTCTTTGGAACTCTGGAATTTACCCCTGAGGATATATCGGGGATTGCATTCCAGAAACTTAGTTAATACATTTTGGAATCCCTTTGTCTCAAAAGAATGGAAAAAATAATGAATCCGTACTATTTTTTACACTGAGGAAGAATTCACATCACAAATATTTTATTCATTCTATATAAAAGTTGATTTATTTCTATGCATCTATTCAATATATATTAAGCCCTCCCTCCTACCAATAAACTTGTGTTGAAAAGAATACCATGTGAGTGGCTTCTGGTGAGGATTCATGGTAAACTTCTGTCTGTAAAGGAGCAGGGATGGTATTGTGGTAGAGATTTACAGCCAGATGGTGAATTCTGGCCAGCAAAGTCCAGAAAAAGGAGAGATTATGATATCGCCCACTTGCACTGCAGGAACTGAGAATTTTACAGTCGATTTATAAGAACAGCTGAGAGTTAACTAAGTTCACAACTCTAGTGTAGCCTATATGGACATAAGATTTGCCAAACCTCACTTCTTAATCACTTTTGGAAATTGCTTAACTATTAGAAGATTTAGGCTGGCAAGTTTATATTATAACACTGGGTGATTTCCTTCAATTCTTAGCAAAAGAAATTTTAAATAAAAGTTTAAAGACAAAAAAAAATCCTCTTTTGGAATAAGCAACAAAAGAGGGATTAAAATCATGATTTTGAAAAGTTACAAATGGACGAAGGGCCCAGCTACTAGTAAGTTTGAAATAGGATTTTGAAATTATAAGAATTGGTCCTGAAGGAAAATGCTGTTGTTTTAAATTATTTTAAAAAATCAAGTTTGTTAGAAATTAAAGGAATATTAAGTTGATTTATTTGATCAAAGTCAGAAGAGATATTCTGTTAACTCTGATAACCCTTAAAGGACTTGTGGGACTGCACAGTTTTAAGGATTTGTTTTAAAGTGATATAGGAAGAAGAGATAATTTGTTGTATTTTAAGAGAAGTTGATAAGTTACCAAAATCATTTATACTTGTTGGGATAAAGGGGGAAGCCATTTTTTTTTTCTTTGCCATATTCTTTTTTTCCTCTACTGCATTTCCTAGTTTTCTTTTATTTCTTATATAGTCAAACCTTTTTTAGTTTTTACTTTTTTAATTGTAATGTTTAATAAAATTATTATTATTTAAATATAAAAGGAAAGAGTACTGTATGTGTAATGGAATGCATAGGTGATCTTGGGGAACAAGGGAAGAAATGCTGCCAGGGAAACAATCAGACAATTGGGACAGGAGCCCCATTAGCTTAACTGTCAGAGAAAGAAACTTAGGAAGGATGAGCCCAATTGATTAGGCTGCTAAATGCGGCAGCAGGAAGTTTGTAACCTTAGACTTGGCAAGATTCTGTTAATGTAAAAGTAGAATTATTTCATCTAGTTGTATTTCTTGTCTGTTTACCTGAGAGGACTATGAAATTCAGGTGTGGGTTATTTATATCTCTTTATGTTCTGTGTTTGCATGTGTGAGAAGGAGGGAGCGAAGCATAGAAGATCTTGAATTTTTGAATGCAAAGCAGGTATTTTTAGTACAGGGAATGGCATAATATGTAAAGAAGTTCTAACGTTTAGTTTAGCAGAAGAATTAATACCTATTACAAATGAAGTGTTACCTTTTTTTTCCGTCTGAACTGGTTAGTCATATCAGTCATACATGATCTTGCATTCTATTTTGTGTTTGGTTTCTTCAGTTGTAATATCCTAGTGATCTGCAGTGTTTCCCTTAAAATTGTTGATAGTTAACTTTTAATTTGTTTTAGATCTTGTCCATAGTCTTTTAGATGGATTGCTAGAGGGAGTTCATGTTATTTCTATTTGCATTTCAGTATTTTATTAATATTTGAAATAAAAATAAATGTTTAATCTTAACTCATTTTTACAATGGTAGGCCATGTTTTTGCAAAAATGAAAAATTAGGTTAGTTTTCAATTGTCTACTTTTTAAAAAGAAATTGCGTATGTATGTGTGTGTATGTATGTATGTATGTATGTATGTATGTATTTGTTTATTTTCTAAGCCTCACCACACTTCCTTATTGCTTACCTTTTTCACACAGGAACCTTTAAACTAATAATAGAATTTTCAGAAGAATACCCAAATAAACCACCAACGGTTAGGTTTTTATCAAGATGTTTCATCCCAATGGTAAGTTTTATTGGAATAAAACCTTCAGTGTAATCATATATTCAGCAGTGTTCTATTTTTGTATGTTGAAGATAGGCTTGTGGCAACTGGTTAGCCCAGAAATTCCTCGCAATTTGCCAGTGATAATTTATAAAATGAATACAATATTAATCATTCAGATCAAAATAATAATCATGAAATTAAGATGATAAATGTTTGACTCTTTTAGAGATTATTAACAATTCTTCAGATACATTCTTGTTTCAAAGTCACTGTAGGGAGTTAACTGGAAGCAGTAATTCAATCATTTGCCAAAATACAAAGAACCTGCATATAAAAAGACTTAACATTATTTATATTTTTCCTTTATTGCCTTAGCTAAGCCTCTTTAAAAGGTACTTTACAATGTATTAATTCAAAAGTGATCAGTAATAAATTACTATTATTCTTACTATACACTGCTGTGAAATGTAATATAAGAAGTTGTGATATAAAAATGTTTTAAAATAAGCAGATAAGAAGATGCACAAAGAAGCTAAAACTTCAGACTGTTTAAAGAAGTATGTTTCCATTGGAAGAAAAATTAAAACTTCTTGTTTTGTATGGAACCATAAAGGAATTATTTTTCTGTCATAAGAAGTTACATTAGACTACAGTAAATACCACCTCCCATTCTGTTACTATAAATAAAAACAAACCTTAATCTACATTAAATCACAACCTTAGATTTAATTTTTAAAATCCATGGGTCCTGAATCTCATATATTACATTACTAATAGTTGCAGAAATTCAAAATTTGGAAAATAAACTTTATATGGGCCCATATCTTTATAAAATTTAGGCTTTTTCCTGTGTGAATAATAATTAAATAAGTTATAATATCTAAATATAATGGGTGGTTTATATGAGATATACTTAAAGCTAATCCTGCTTATGAAAAAATTAGATGTCTCTTCTTAGAAATACACATTTTCAGATGTTCGCTTGGCAATAAATCTATGAACTTCTTTGCAGAGATTTCTGGATTGTTTAATTAAATTTATACTACAGTATTAAACCTTGGGAGGAATATATTATTGACTTGCCTTAATAAGATGTCAAAGTAACTTAAACTTTCTGCATGGTGTTGAAACACTTAGTTCTTCTGGAAAAGGTTAAATCAGGGAATGACTCTGAGATTGCATTCTTCATTTTTCCCATCAAATTCAGAAGCCATGATTGCCTATTATTTTTCCTAGTTAGCAAAAAGAAAGCTAGCAAACCTAGTTTCAATGTAACACTAAAAAAATTATGGACTTTTAAAATTACCTTTAAGAAGAATCAGAAAGTCTACATCACCTTTTTTAGATGATCATTGAATCCAAATTATTTATTCTGTGTTTGTAGTAAATTGGAAATTAATGATTTGAAACAAATTACATAATACTAATATCTTCTATTTTAGTGTATGCAGATGGAAGCATATGTTTAGATATCCTTCAAAATCGTTGGAGTCCAACATACGATGTCTCATCTATTTTAACTTCAATTCAGGTAATTTAGAAAAAATAATGAACACTTTCTTCAGACCTTATATAGAAGTGATAGCTGTTTAATCTTCAGGTGTAAGTTATGTTATTTGACTAAGCTAGTTGGTGTATGACTACATTTGCCAAAAAAGATTGTTTTGATGAATTTAACACTATACAAAGTAACACCAGTCTAACTATTATTTCTGTCCAGTGTTGCATTGTTTTATATTTATTTTGTCTTTATCCTTTGAATGCTAATTAATACTGTTTTTCATGTTTTTGGCTTCCTCTCTACCTTCAGTCACTGCTTGATGAACCCAATCCTAATAGTCCTGCCAACAGTCAGGCTGCACAGCTTTATCAAGAGAACAAACGTGAATATGAAAAACGAGTTTCAGCTATTGTTGAACAAAGTTGGAATGATTCATAAGAAATGACTTTCATTAACAGACACCCCATAATCATCATGTACAATTTAACTTGCGATAGGAAATGCTACCAGAACTCAAGTGCCACGTTTGACTTGCGTACAGATGCATTTGCAAATGCTCTTCAGTTTCAAAACTTTAAAAGCTTGTGTACTTTGATTAATGTACTTTTTATTGCATGTTATGACCTAAGTTATTACTACATAAATTTGTAATATATCCTGTTTGTATTTTTTTCAAAGTGTATAATGTTGGTGTGAAGTTTTCATGACAGAATATACATATTTTGTAAATCTGTACTTTTTTCAAAATATTGAATGCCTTATTTTTGAATTCTTTAGATTTTTAAATTGGACATATCACTTAACAGAGTTTTATATATAAAATATTTCATGTAAAGCTGAAATACATAACCTCAGTGCAAGACATTTTTGTCACTATTCTATTTTTGACACAGATTCTAAAGTTGATTAATTTTTATATGCTTTTTTTAAGGACCATGCTGCACAGCCATTTTTCACTAGTCCTGTATGGCAGACTAATATAAGAGACCTTACATCTGGCTTGGATATTGCAGCCAGGTTGCTGTCCAAAGTAAACATTTTTGCCAAAGCTTGCCCAGTGCAAGCTTGTAAAGTACAAAGAGCTCTGAACATGGAGAAACAATTTACTGCCCCCCAGGGACTTAGCACTAAAGTGCTGGAGCAGTATATTTAGTAGCAATGAATGATGGACATTGTAGTCTCAAAACTTTGTCTTCCTGGGTTTTCAAATAATTGTGTACCCTTGGCTGTACAAATCTTCTGTTATGAGTTTTTGTCCTGTTGCTATTCTTCTACCCTTACGTGGTAATTCTACACTTGATCTTAGCCAAAAGGCTGAGAAGCGATCCTTACTTGGTAATTCTGTGAATGTGATCACTGAAGAAAATCTGTGTGGAATTGCAGTGCTCTTGGCCTTTTGAATATGATTGCCTGACAAATCAGTTTTTCCCCTTTTAAAGCAGGAAACATATGGAGAGCCACAGTAGTCTCCCTCAAGTAACCATTTTGCAGTTGAAATGCAAAGCATACCCAGCACTTATCCCAAACCCAGACCCACAAGGAACAGGAAAATTGCCCACTCCTACTTTAAACATAGACAAGACTTAAGGTGCAAGCCTATTCCTTTCTGTTAGATCATTACAGCTATTTGTTCAAAGAGCTAATTCATTTTCCTTGACTGCTTTGCACATGTGATTGTTTGTTGTGGTTAAGGTCATATTACATTTATATAAATAGTAGTCATGTACTGATATCAGACTACATGTTACTATAACAACCTTATTAACAGGCATAGTAGGTCATTTAAGGCTTGTGTTTGCTAATGAAAGAGAAACACCAATTGAATATGCTTACTGAATGAATTGCAAAGATGGATCCAAATCCTTTTAATAGTTTGCTAAATTGTCAGAGTTGGCATTAATTTCATATCTGTAAAAGGTCAAGTAAAACATTCAACAAATCTAGGAGTTAATGACCCCTCAGATATAAATAAAATATACTAGAAGCATCTGTACACAGTGGGATCTCCATAAGGAATTATGTTGCATCAAGATTAATGTGGAATATAGGTTGATAAGTTGGGTATGAGCAATGGATTTTTAAAAAACTTGCTGGGGTGTGAAAAATACTTATTGGTTTCTGGCTTCTTTTAAGAATAGTTGCAGCAATTATCTTCAGCCTTTCTGTACCATCCAAGTTCTTATGATAAAATTACTCGCAAGTGACTGGTCTCTTCAGATAGAGATATAATGCTATGTTGGGCATAATTTGAAATGGAGAAAGGTACAAGGCTTCACAACATATTTCCAAAAGCAACAGGATAGATTTTTTCCCCTTTGATTATTCTGCATCAAATCAGTTACGAGAATTTGCAGTAGAAATCCTGAAAACTTGTTCCAAGCTCTGACTAGATAAGATACATTCTAATATAAAACAGCTGTTTGTGCTTTTCTGGAATCTTGCTGGTATATTTTCCACTCAGGATAATTAGATTTTTATCCTGCCTTTTCTGTATATAACTCAAGGCAATGAATATACCTAATAGCTCTGCCTCCTGTTATCCCCACAAGAGTTCTGTGAGGTGGGTGGGCTGAAAGTGATTGGCCAAAATTACCCTTCCAGCATTCATACCTAAGGGAGACCTAGGATTTACAGTCTTTTGGCTTTACATCAGCACCTTAACTTCTGGACCAGACTGCCTCATTTGAGAATAAGAATGCAGTCTCACTGATAATATGAGAATAAGCTTCTAGGAAGTCCCAACTATCTAGAGCAGGGGTCTTCAAACTTGGAAAGTTTAAGACGTGGACTTCAACTCCCAGAATTCCTCCTCCAGTCATATTCGCTCAGGAATTCTGGGAGTTTGAAGTCCACAAGTCTTAAACTTGCCAAGTTTGAAGACCCTTGATCTAGAAGTCTAGGCTGGGAAGATGGCTGCAGGAATATGATACATGCACATACTTGGGAGCACATAGAATAATAAACTTCATCTCATGAACTTCATTCTGGAACAGGGGTGTTAAACTCATGTCATGGTGGTGTCATGTGATGTATCTGGGCGGGGCCAGCACGTGACGCATCCAGCCCACGGGCTGTGAATTCCTGTTCTAGAATAAGATGTAATATATAGAAAAAGGCAATTTGAAGTATAAAAATTGGGTTAGAAAATATTCTCACAAAAGTTCCTCTCAGTATTGCCTGTTACCCCTTTTTCTGAGCAGTTTTTTCAGACAAAAATAATTATTGGCTAGCTACATTGGAAAACAGGAACTAAGTTTTGTCATGCACAAAACACATTTCTCTAAACATAATTCTCCATTCAGTGTGGGATAATTTAAATTATCTCATTCCTTCTGGTAAAAAAACAGCCCATTCATTTTCTGTTAACTCTCCAAAAGGTTTCCATGTAGCATTCAGGCAAGCCAGAGTTTATATGGGATAAAGTTGTGGGAGGAAACATGAATCCTTATTTGTGCCGTATGGTACCTATAATGTGATCAGGGTTTTATAGTTGTACCCATTTATAGATTCTGTTTAAATAACACTCCAAACAGTGCAGTCTGTCATGTCTTTATTGAACATATTGAGTCAACTTTCCTCCTTTTGAAAAAGCTCCCTTAAGAGGCTAAGTCATGTCAGAAATTCCAATCACAGGTGTGAGTTTGAGAAGCCCTCTCTTAGTAACAAAATGCAACTGTGATTATTGTTAACACTGGAGTTTGCTCATCATAACAGAGGTTTATGAAAATGAACCATGCCTCAGTCAGGCATTACTGCAGACTCAGAAAAAGAGCTGCTGGTGTTCCTGAGCCTGGGTCCCCAGTGAGCTAAGCCACAAAACCATAGCCAAAGATTTTGGCCTCCAATTAAAATCTAGTCAGCAGATGATGTACAACTGGAGAAAATGTAATAGCACTGCTACCTCTTCCTAGTAATTACACAACAAATCATTCAAGAGAATACAAAACTCCTGGAGGTCACAAATCCATGGTAACAGCAAAGGATCTGCAGGCCACGTATGATGTCAGTTTTCATCAGTCCCCATAAGAAAAACACTGAACTACAACCGTTTGTGGGGGGTGAGTAACAAGAAGGAAATTGTTTTCCAAAAATCAAAATGAAAATTTGCCCAAGACTACTTGCACAACCTAGTGTATCATTTAAAGAACAAGATTTTGAGGCTAGACAAGATGAAAGTGGAACTTTGGGTTATTAATGAGAAACATTTGTAAAAAAAAAATTAAGAGGTTTCCCACACCAATCAGATTAATAAGAGTTATGTAAACAAAATCCAGTGGCAGAATGGTCTGCCTTCTCATAAAGATTGCCTTCCTCTTTATTTTACCCTGAAAGGGCTGAAGGAAGAAAGCCAGAATATAAACGGCTTCTAAATAATTTTATATTTGATAACAAACTTATTGGTCAAAGTTTTGTATTATCACTGCATTGTTATTCCTAATAAAACTCATTAACCCACACCCAGAGAGAATTGCTCTTTCCCCAGTCTTGAATGTTGCTAGGGAGATCTGACATACTACACCCCAACCATAAAATAGAACATATGATTTGGAGCTGATATTCAGCCTCAGGTGTCTTGCAATTGTTGAGGGAACAGTGGATTCTACCGAAAAATGACCAGTATGTCTTTCTGGGAGTTGAAACTTAAATTTGAGTTATATAGTATGGCAATCCTCTTAAACACACATAAATAAATGTAAAACAGAAGCCAATTGAATTGTTAAATATGAAATGGCTGAATCAAAGCTCTTACCTTAGTCTAACTGAAATGATGTAGCATGACCTGAAGCAACCAATTCATGTAAAGCAGTTCCTTAATAGAAATTTCTCTTGACACAACATAAGCATGATTGATTGATAGGTACCGAAAACATTCAGTTGAAGTTATTACTGTTAAAAACTATAAAGTTTAATGTTTTCCAACAAGATCAGTGAATGTTAGTTCAGAGTGTTCAATAAAGACATGATATAGTACACTCTGAATTGTTTAACTATAATTTTTGCCTTTTAATAGGACTTATGTATCAGACTGTAGGTCACAGAACTGCAGTATTAAGGTTAGCATTAAATAATTCCAAGTTATCTCAGAACAGAGAACCGGCAATGTATAATATCTCAGATATGCCTAGCCAATCTTTCACCAGAATTACATAAAGGAAAGAGCGAAACAGAAAAATAGGCATTGACTTCCCTTCATTATACAATCTGGGTTAATGAGTTGAAAAGGAGTGGTGATGAGAAAAAAACAAGCTGTATCCATTTTAGAGGGATACCTCTATGCAAAAGTGCTATCCTTAAATGGAGAAAGATTATGCTTAAATAGAAACAACAGCTAATAACTGAAAAATCTAGTTGGGCTGTCTTTTTTCTGTAAACATGCTTTAGAAATACCTCAGGTTTACAGCTGTATAATGCACAGGAGGGAGATTCAATTTCTCCACGTCCACCACATGAAAATCCAGCTTCTATTACAGATATCTTAAAGAAGTCAAAGGCAGTTAGAACATACTTTTATAACTTTGATGAAATCACAGAGTTGTTTTTGTGTGATCTGATGACTCTGCAATGGTTAAATATATCTAACATTCCTGAATAGGTATTGTAATGTACAGTATAATTAGCTATTCCTAAATGTAAGATGTTGAGAGCTATAGGCCTCTAATGATAGCAGGCCCAATACAACCATACTACATTCCCGGAAAAAGGTTTTGTCTGTCCCATCCTTTCTAAATATACAACATGCAGTGGATTGCATAGACTGCAATTGTTCACCAATATCACTTCCAGTGATGCCAATAAGCTGTCATCATTCTTATTTATCTTCAATAGAAGCAGTGCGTACCCAAACCACTTCAGGTCAGGTTCATCAAACATACTGGCAGTACTTTCAAGCCAGAAAAAAGGGCATTCATTTCAAAGGCCTTGAGCTTAGATGGCTAGATAAGGAGAAAAAGTAAATTCATGAAATATCTGTCAGCTGTCAGCTGTCATGGTTAAGGGAAATGCCCTTTGCTAGCAGCCAATGAGGGGAGCATATGCCTGCTTGTAGGCTTCCCAGAAGTATCTGGCTGACCTACTGAAAACAAATTTCTGGACTAATCGACCTTGGGTCTAATCCAACAAAGCTTTTATGTTCCTATGAAATCACATTCAATTCACTCCATCTCCTAACTCCAGCAAAATGTTGATTAATAAGCAGAGCAGTCCTACCTTATGAACAATTTTGTGGTTGGAATCTCTAAGAAATCCAGAGGTCTACACCAAGGGAGAGAAACTTATATCCCTTTCCTAGGCCTTTTTAAACGAATGTTTAGCTGTTTTCCTTACAATAGTTGCAATAGAAAGACTGGGATGGGCAACTTTTTCGGGAGCTTCATGAATCCTAATCCTAATTCTCCCTTTTTTCAACCCTTAAACCTTAAGCCAAGTCTTAAACCAGTAGTTGCTATAATTTTTGCATAGTTCCCAGCTGTTTTGTAGTAGAAGGCTTACTATTAAGTATAGATTTTAAAAAGAAAATCCTCAATCTTTTTCCAAAGTCTGAGAAAAATCTTGGGTCATTGTTGCATCAACATTCCAATTGCAGCTTTCAGACACTAAAAACACGTGTTCAATTTCCAGGTTTCAAAACATTGCCTATTCCTGAACTGTATTAACAGCAGGTATAGAGTAATCCCTCACATAAATAATTTTGATGTAGAGATATGCCAGAGTTCCAAAATCATGATAAATGCTGGAGAAGATGCATCCAAAACTGAATTTCTCCCACCCCATAATGGTAGAGCTGCTTGAGTGGAAAACTTTCTATGATATCTTAGTTTTAGTCATCCTAAATAATTACTATATCTCCAGGAAGGGGGCAGGGGAGAAAGCTGAACATTAGTTTGGGAACCTTTCTTAAAATTGCAACATCAGACTCCTTTTGCCTTGTATGCCAGTACTTTTCTTAAAATTCAGATTAGGGCAATACTTTATATTCATTGAATCAATTTAAGGTCAAAGCATACTACTCTTTTACCAAATCAAGTCAGCTTAATACAACTATTGGTTTTGAATGTTCTCATGGTCAACAAGAGATATCTTTGAAGTCCAAGAGTTCCGAGTAGTTATATATAATTAAAACTTCATGGAGAAGTCAAGAAACTTTCGTATGGTTAAAGATGTAACACCTTTAATATTGAAATGGGTCATATAAGAGGTACAATCTTTAAATATAGCTGAACTTTATTAACATCACTGAGAAGACCATATCATTTTCTGTTAGCAACCATTTATTTAGTTCATTTAGGTTTTGTAACCTACTTCAATCCACAGATTTTGGGCAGCACATAACATAGTAAACTACAGAAGAAACAACCAAGACAGAAATACAATTACAATTTTAATTACAATTACAAAACAGTCACTAGAAATATTCAATCCTTATTGAACACATGGTTGAATAATATTTAATGGTTTAAGAAAAGTGAAAAAGGATGGGAACACTAAAAATTCTGAAAAAGGATGGGAACACTAAAAATTCTGACTTTCAAAGTACAGAAGCCACAACCAAAAGGCCTACCATCCAGTCGAGGTAACTTTTTGCAAATGGTGCCCAATATGAAAATGTTTTACCATTTCCTTTTTTCAGTTTTGTTTTTCAGCCTATAGAGCTGAAGTATTTCAATGTGTCACTCATCTAAGAACTAACCAGGTCCAACCCTACTTAACTTTCAAGCCAAAACAAGATCAGTGAGACAGAGTCAGATACAAGGCATATGTAGTAAAAAAGAGAAAAAATAGGCAACTCAGTGCTTTGTGGTTTTTAAAAACATTTATTTCTTACATTCAGCAATTTTTCATGACTGTACATTAGTTTCTTTTATTCCCATCTTTTTTTCATGGGGTTTTGTTACTTCTGTATTCATACCATATAACTGGTACCTTAGGAAGTATCACATCAAATTTAAATGTTTTCTGAAAGGCTGGTGTTTGATGGGCAGAATATCTAAATGATAAACATAAGTATTTGTCTTTGCTTCACTCTTAATCTGATTAATATATATATATATATTAATCAAAATCTGTACATAATCTCAGTGAGCATTCAGTGTAAAAACGGTCTAATTTAAAATGCATCTCAGAAGTGATGCTTGAAGTATCCAGATCAGTCTTCGATATAAACAGATTGTGTAGTAGAATAAAAGCCTCTGGCATTTCTTCTCCTAGGCACTAGTGTTGATTCTAAAAAAAAAAAACACAGTAGAAGCCCGTTAAGTATATTGCAGTCACAGATATCTGAAGTTCAGTAATTTGTAATGTTTAGTTTATTCAAGTATTACATAAAGAGCCTTAGTTATTAGAAATCCTACACAAAATAGTTCTAAAAGCATTGTTACACAAACCTCCTAGGTCTTAACTTAAACCCTAATCTCAGTTTATGCTAAATAATTAAACAAATAACTGCAGACTAAGTATTGATTTATATAAACATTTGAATGCATGGCAGCCAGGGAAAAGTTAATGCTGCATTCCACAAGCTATGGTTAGTACACCTTTGTTGAGTCAGTTATGAATACATAATGGCATGGCAAACACTATGTATTATCAGAAGCATCATGTTCACCCAGCCATTTGAAAAGTGTGCAATAATACCTTTAAAATCTTGGCATGGCTTAAAAACCTGAATCCGACATCACTTATTAGCTTTTCACTTTGGCTGTTTTTTGCTGAAATTATTATGGAAAATGAATGAGCACTTAACAGACATTCAAATGTAAATGTGCTCTTAATACAAATATATTATTGTTGTTGTAATACAAATGATATTTATTAGGAATATCCATCATTATATAATTACTGATGCTTTTAAAAATCATAAAAAAACAATCTCCTAGAATGGAATTTGGGAAAACTACACTAACTAGGCTTAAAGACAGAAGGAGCTATTAGAGATTGTAAAAGCCCAATCCAGTGGTTATAGGCTATTCTGCTTTTCTCTAAAAATGAGCACATACAAAGCTTTCTACCGAAGGAATAAAAGTAAGTTTAATTTATAATGCCAGCATATTTAAGAAATAATAAGATAAAGGATTATATCCATTGTTGCTTCTGTTTAGCAGAAAATTTGTATTTTTATGCAAGTCATTACATCTAATTTTCCCAGCCTACTCTGAGATGTATTTCCTAATGCTGTAAAAGGTCACCCAAACAGAGAAGAGTTGTTTTTCAAGGAATATAGAGGATGCACTAGAGAGGAATATAGGGGGAGAGTTGTTCAGACTAGCATAAGCATAAGTGCTTTCAGCTAATATATCAAGCTACCCAGAAAATAGAACTGGAATAGAGTTATGTAATCAAATATGATTATACTGTGCAAAATTGCTGCAAGAAAAGTTTTCCTAACGATAATGTTCACCTTTTAATTAATTCATCACGAGTTGTGAAATGTGGCACATCTTCAACTTCAATTCCATCTGCCATTTCTGTCACCTTCTCCAATAGATCTTTGCTATAGCTGTGTAAAGAAAACAAAAATTTACAAGATATCTAATAGCCTTCTACTGTTCCCCAATTCACATTTGCTATCAAAGTTCAATCCTTTCAATTGTATAAACAGCATCCATAAAGTTCAGAAAAATTGGGGTGCTTTAGGCCAGTTTTATTATAAAAGCTAGGAACGAAACTAAGCAAAATACAGGCTAAGTTACTTTGGATTTAAGTACCAAGTTTCCAAACATACTTAATAAAAATTATGTGCCTCGATTTTAGAAACAAGGCATAAATGAAATTTGGAAAGCAAAGTTGTAACAAACCCTAGAGTAAATACCAAAAGTTCATAAACTTTCAGACTACTGTTTTAAAAACAGATTTTAAACATCTGTTTCTTAAAAAAAGATTAAAAAACCAGCAAGGTGAACTTCTATCAACATTTTCCCCACCTGCTTCTAGTTCCTCTGAACAACTGACCTGTGAATAGGAGAAAAAGAAGTGGCAAAATGCCATCATTGTCACCTTTTAAAATAGTCTTGTTTCAATTGTATTGCTCTTAATGACCTTATGTAAGTTACCCCAAGACACTTGCTGGCTGAAGAATGAGAACAAAGTACTTAAAATAAGTGGGTTGCCTATCTTGAAATAATAGCTTCCCATTTTTTGTATAAAAGCAGGATGATTCCTTTATGGTGGCACAGAAGTATAGCCCATTATTCCAATATGCTGGGAAATATAACTTGCATGGAACAATCTGTTATCGGAGACCATTATTCATCACTGAATGACAGGAAGTATACAAAATTGTTGGACAAGAATGTGTAGCATATCACTTTTTTTGTCTGTGTTCAACAAAGCAAACAACTTCAACAAATCCTGTCACGCTACTCTCTTAACAACTTTATTTAAACATAATTATCCTTTTTTCCTCCAGAAAGAAAATCCTATGTTTGTGGTTCGCCTGCATTTTTATGTCTGAATACGCTTATTCCCCCTTCCCTGCTACCTCTCCTGGTAGGAAACTGCTGCTCTTCAAACCTGCAAATACAAAGGAGGCGGCTTCTCTTACTATGACGTAATCCCTTAAAAAAAGGGCGGTTAAGAAAATACCGGGCAATCCCGGCGCATGCGTTGAATGAGTAAACGACTGGCCGCCCGCTCCTCGCCACTGCCTTCCCCAGCTCTAGCGTTTCTCTGGTGCAGCATCGGACGACAATTTCCACCCTTCCCAGCCGGGCCGGGCTGTGAGGCCCAAAACATTTTGGAGGCCGTGCGAGCGAAGGGACGAGGAGGCGGTACCTGCATCCCAGGAAGAGATGATTGGCCCAAACCATGGAGAGGGAGAGCAGCTGGTCCAGACGTAGCGGAGTGGAGCCTCCCCGCCCTCCAGCGGGCTATTGCGCAGGATGAAGGCGCGCCGCGCTTGCCAGTGTTTTTCGTTCTCCGAGTAGGAGCGGAACTGTTCAGGGAATTCGGGGTCGGGCGCGACCTCGTTGTCCCCTTTTACCATCCTTCCCTCCTTTAGCCTGCCCACCAGGAATCGGAACTGACGCCTTTAAACGGAGCAGCCGTTTGGCGAGAAGGAGGCAAAAGGCCGACGTTGCCGCTCTGGCCGTCAATCTCCACTGCTCTTACTCCGGTCCTGGGGCCTTCTTAATTCCACCGAGGTGGCGTGCTTGGCTGCGCAGTGATCCGCATGCGCAGAGGGGCCGTGTGGAGTCATTTGTGTGTCCCTGTTTGCGGACTGGCATTTATGGAATGGTGGGTTTCGGGAAGCATGTTGTGTTAGGGCTAAGAAATCTAGGCCTCTAAAACCCAGACGACCACTAGATGGCAGCAAAGAATCCTGAGGGTTGTACCTCTGTGTTGCTACCGTCTAGAATTTTGCAGGCTTTGCCCAAAAAAAAAACAGTGTGATAGAACTACCTTATTAATTCATTTCCTTAATGCTAATACATCTTAGTTACTTCAAGCTGCTCTGATTGGGGTGCGCCCATAGCTGCACATAATATCACCTAGGCAGCTTGTTTTCTGCCCTTGTCACTCAACCAGAAAGAACTGTCACTGGCTTGACAGAGGCCATTTTACAACTAGTAATTATCCTACTTCCAACACATTATGCAAAGACCTCGCTCTCTGGAGAAAGCTCTAACGCTGGGAAAGGTGGAGGTGGAAGGAAAGAGAAGAAAAGGACAACCGGCAAGATGGACAGACTAGGTTACAGTGGTGATGCTGTGTGTGTGTGCTGTTGGGAGACTAAAAGACCAGGTTAGGAACAGATCATAATGGAGAGAATGTGGTTGCTAAGAATTGACAGTGACTTGATGGCACATAGTTAATAGCTGTTACAGCTGTTAGACTTACAGCACTTTTTAGTGCTTTACACCCCTCTAAGCGGTTTACAGAGTCAGCATATTGCCCCCAGCAATTTGGCTCCTCATTTTACCCACCTCGGAAAGATGGAAGGCTGAGTCAACCTTGAGCCTGTTGGGATTTGATCTGTCAAATTGCAGGCAGCTGGCTGCAGTAGAAGTAGCCTGCAGTACTGCACTCTAACCACTGTGCCACTGAGGCTCTATGGTTATACTGCCATTAGGTGCCAGTTCTGGATCTAATTCAAGATGTTCTTTATGACCTTTAAAATCCTACATGGTAAGGGGCCAAGTTACGTAGTGAACTGTCTTCAAACCATTTACATCAGCCCAACCCACTGGGAGTGGATTCCCATTAAAGAATTCCAATTATTAAGGTGCAGGAAGAGAACCTTCTCAGTTGATACGCCTTACCCTTGGAACATTTTGCCTCCAGAAATGAGATGGCCTTTCAGAATTGTCTAAAGACCTGGCTCTGTGTCTGTTGAGGTTTCCAGTCATCCAGGTCATGATTGCTCCAAAAGTGCTTTTAAAAAGGCACCTGGATTTTCTTGATTTTTCTTGAAAAAAGAATCAAGAAAGACCAGTTGCCTTTTTAAAGCACCTTTGGGATAACCTGGCTCTGCTATCCTGCTTGGGGTTCACAGAGGAGTACATAGGTGTGGGACTTGTAGCACTCAAAAGTCCCCCTGCCTTTTAATTAATTTTTAGAAGTGAATTTTAACTATCTTTGCCTCTTTTTAAATTTTACATACAGTTTATTTTTTAATATTTTATTTGTATACTGTGCAATGTCCCTCTGTGAGGGAGATAGGTGGTTTCTAAATTTGATTAATAGATAAAAGGCAGTACTATAGTATAGCATCACCCAGCCATTGCTTGGATGACGCACCTGTCCTTACTACTTTTAAATGCACACAACAATGATGGAAAAAGTAGCTTAATCCTTTGGTATTTCTGGCAAGAGGGGGCCTGTTTTTGGCATCTGCTTTAATATTGGCCAAATGCCTCCCTGAAGTCCATCTCTGTAACATCTCTGCTGTCTTTATTATCTTAACAGAAACTGTAAGGAAATAAGATTTTTCTCTGTATGCTATTTTAGTTATGTTTGGGATTTCGGTTGGTTGTTTAAAACTGAAGTTTCACTGACACATATGAGTGTAAGAATTTGATACTGAGTATTATGTTTTATAAATTGCAGGTGAGACTGGATTCTTGGACATTGGATATGAAAGCCATTAAATAATACATATTTGACTATAGCAATAGCACTTAGACATAAATACCACTTCATGGTGCTTTACAGCCCTCTGTAAGCGGTTTACAGAGTCAATATATTGCCCCCAACAATCTGGGTCCTCATTTTACTGACCTTGGGAAGATGGAAGGCTGAGTCAACCTTGATCCAGTCAGGATCGAACTCCTGGCAGTAGGTAGAATTAGTCTACAATATTGCATTTTAACCACTGCACCACCACAGTTCTTATATTATCTTCCCAGACCTTTAAAGGCAAATAAATTAGTTTTTTCCATTTTCTGAAAAGTATCAGATCCTATGGTGAGGTTTTGACTGAATTCAGTGAGTCTTCTGAACACATTACACAAACTTCTTGATGCAGAAAGTGGATCTTAATTAGCAAAAAGCATTAAGGTTCACCTCTTGTTTTCAGTGGTGTAAGAAAATTTCTTTAGTTTACTTCAGTATTAGATTATTTAGCCACAGCTTAAAATGAAGTGAAAAATACAGTGACATAGTAAATATAGTATTGTGCTGTTTACTCAAAGACAACTTCCCTGGAATTAAATGGCCTTACTCAGTTCACTGGCTATATGATTATAGGATTTCTAAGTCACATAAAATATCACAGTGTGCCAATTAAAAGTTATTCAAGCCTATGCATATTTATTCAGAAATGTGAATTGTCTAGCAGTCAGTTATCATCCAGTTGACATTTGTGTAAACTGTGTCCTAAATATGAATTTTACTGATTTTCAAATTGTTGTAATTATGCTTAGGTTTCTGCACATATAAAATCAATTAATGCAATGCACAGATCCCTGAAACTAAACCAATCCAGAAGTTGTTCAGTGTTCTCCTTCTGTACAAGCAATAATATGTCCAGGTAAAAATAACTCCTTGTTGATTTCCACATCATTCCACCACCCCTAAACCTCCAAGGCCTAATTTAACAGAAATATATGAGAAGAGAAGAAGACCCTTGAGGCCACTATAAGCTTGCACCATGTTCCACAGTGTAATTAGCTCAGCAAAGTCGATAGATGTTCTTATAGCACATATCGGTTTCTGTATCAAGGAACAACTCAAGAAGGAACTTCGGTACTTCCTGGTTCTCCCATGAATTCTTTAACTGGATGCCCTTGCCATTAGAAGCAACTCCTTTTGTTGGTCTTTTTTGACTGAATGCATACTATTCTGCAGCACTCTCTGTCATTCTTATTCTATAAGGTAGTAGTATCAATCTATCAAAATCAGGTCAATTTATACTGATTTATAAGCAGAGAAATTAATACGTCTAGAGAATTTCTACATCTCAATACTTTATATATGTTCTCTTTTCCCTACATACCAAAGCTCTTTGAGCTGCACTATCTCTCCCTCTCTTATTTATTATATTTACTACACACAGGTAAGTCCCATTCAATTAACTTCCCATACTAGTATCCTTTACATGATGAACCACAATGACCATCGTCACAGCCAGCAACTATTAATCTACAGTGACAAGTTGTAAGGAAACATCTAGAGATTAAGGAAAGATGCATTAAATGTGACTCACTTTGAATAGACAGATATAGAATTGCATTGTTGAGTGTGAAAGCATGAAGAGCATTTACTCGGATGTTATTTTCATTGAATTCAGTTTATGAATAAACAGTTGCACATGCATCAGTAGCTTACTGTGAGTACTGCTTTTCAGATCAGCTGGGGCTGGACTACCCTTTCATATAAATTGGTCCAGATTATTGCTTTCCTGTTGTCTCTGCTCATTAAAAATAAATAGTTACACAGCGCATACATATAAGTAAGCAATGCCTGGAGTTGATTTTTTATGGTATTTGACAAATGCAGAGAGTTCAGCAGTCTTTGGTACTTTGGATGCTGCTTTGCAATCCAGGCATACTTCAGAGATCTGGAAAGAAACATGCTGGCTGGTGAATTCTGGGACTTGAAGTCAACACATCCTAAATTTGTCATGGTTGAGAAACATTGGATTCAGTGTCACAGTATCTAAGCATGTGGGATTAGAAATGGAAAAGGGAATGTAGAATCTGGCTCCATTTAAAAACAGCTCCATAGCTCCATCTTTGAATGTCATATTATCCCACTGTCTTCTTTATGGGCCGTTTTTATTATTTCAGGGCTGACTGTCAAAAACACTGTTCTTGAATAAGTGAGGGTATCTTTCATTATCTTTTGAAGCTAATGTAATAATATATTGTCATTTTTAAGGCAGATGTCATTTACTACAGATTGGCATAAGACTGAAATGATACATATAGTATGTTTCCTCCTCCATCAAAATGGGACATTCTTCTGTTTAAATGGCTAGGTGGACATAGAAATAAGATGCATACAAAATAAGATCCTTTTTAAGAAGAACCCCCTCTCCCCACCACCCCTTATTTCAAATCATTAAAGGAAATAAGATTCTATAACTCAAGAGTCAAGAGTTCAGCTGTATTGAGCAACCAACAGGCATATTATTCAGAGATTTCTTTTTGCAATTTGGAGAAACTATAATTCTCATTCATCTCTGTGGGGCAGACAAGATGTACAAAGTAGATGTCTTGGTTTCTAACTGTAAGCCAGTGTATACACTACTGATGATGAGAGGGTTTTAATGCATCACATCAGAAGACTATTAGGTTGGAGAAGCCTGCAATAGGAGATCACCACACACTGAAAAAAAGTGATACATCTCTTTTTCTAGTTCTTTCCCTTCTCTCTGTTTTTGCTTTGTTTTGCTAACGATGAACTCCGGCCTCTTCAAACTGGATGTTGTCAACCTGAAAAGTGCTGTCAGTTTGGACATGTATTTGAGGTAACATGTATGTTTGGGAATCTTAGTTGGCTTTCTCTCATACCTCAGTTACAAAGAGGATAGAATAACACAGCACATGAAGGGGAAAAAAACTTTTAGATAAGGATGACAGTTAATATAAAACTATAGAAACCATCATATGCTCCAGAGAATTCCTGTCTTCTTTTTTTTTTTTGCCTGCCCCTCCTTTTTGCATTTTTTGAAGTATATATTTTATTGACCATTAGTAAATATTAATGGATCGTCCTTCATTTGATGATTTATACATCTACTGAAATGACAGGTCTGATTTGATAACGAAGTGGTTGTAAATAATCGTCTCAGGCTGCTAAGAGATGATTGTCCAAAAATCCTTCTTTTGTCATAGAAAGGATCTGTTTTATCCAACTACAGCAAAGAAAAACATAAAATGCCTTTTAAAAATGTAATTTAACCAGTTGAAATGAGGCAATGGGGCACCATACACAAAAGTACAAGCAATCTGCATGCATTTTCACAGTACCTGTCATGCCCCCGTCGGAGCCTGAATCTGTGGAGGAAGACTAGCTGGAACTGCAACCTATGGAGATTGAGGGGGCGGCTTTGTTGGCTTTGGAGGAATGTGAGGAGGAGCGGGCCAAGGCAGGCCAGGGCCTTTCAGGATTGGGACGGCTTTTAGACAGGGAGGAACGGGGCAGGATGACCAAGAGAGACTAAGCAGTGAACATAAGAGACAGAGCTCAGACGATGAGCAAGGACCATCCCCTCCTGATCCTTGATTACGGAGAATGGAGAGAAGGTGGGAACAGCGCAGGCTGACCCAACAACTCAGGAGGAGAGCACCCCATCCCTCTTCACAAGGCACACCTAGGGACTGAGACTTAAGGAGACACTGTGGGGAGGGGCATTTGTCAGGAACAAATGCCAAATTGGTAGAGTTTGGTGTGTCGGTACAGACATTTGGAGTTTGCAGGACTGCTTGTATCCTTACTTGTGAACTCAGTGCCTTCTCCCCGACTTCGTCAACTCATTATCTTCTTCCTGACTTCATGGGCTCCTTGTTTGTTCCTGGTTTCGTGGTCTCCCCTAGTATTTTTTTGTTTTGCTGGACTGGGTGCAGCCAGAGGCTGCCATGCGTGTGTGTGAGTGCGCTTTACTCTGGGACTTGTCAAGAACGTGCGAGAGTTTGAGGGGAAATTTGGAGCATTAAAAGGGAGTATGAACTCTCAGGTGGCTGTGTTGCCTCTGTGCCATGCTCTAGGTCATCACAGTACCAAATCTTACTGAAAATCCTGTGAATAGTGAACTAGGATCATTCATAATTTGTAGGGTTAGGCTGCCAGATCTCGCTACTATAACTTGTGAGAACATGTCCAATTGAATCCTGAAACCAATCTAGGCACATAGATTATCATAGTACTGCATGATACGCTGTTATCAAAAAGTGCAGCATCTGTGGATTCAGCTTTCTGTTTTTTAAAGTAACCTACAAAGTTCAGTTTAATTCAGCATTATCCATACTGATTGCAGCGATTATTTAGCCATGTCAACTGAATATTTTGCTGTTCTGGCTACTAAACCTGAAATTTCATCCCAAGTTAGGAAAAGCAGGAAGTAAGTCTGCCCTCACCAAGATTTAGCTTGCGAGAGCTAAATCTGTAACATGAGATCATAATCCCTCTGCCCTACTTACTACCTCCAATTTAATCTCTAATCTCAGTAACCATTTCTGGTTTATTACATGTAAAATTACAGATCTCACAGAAAGGTGTCAGTTGTTGATGTGATCACTAGGTAAATGCTTTTAATAACATGTTAAGATTTACTTTCCTGCTTGAAAGATGAAAAAAGGAACTTGATTAATGTATTCTGAGTCTTAACACCACCCACTCAGCAGCCCCACCATGAGACATCAGAGGTAGAATTTTTGTACTGGTTGGATGTTAATAATTAAATCCAGAATTTAAGCATACAAATTGCAGCCTTTCTTTCCAGTAATTAAAATTCACTTTTCCCTCCCAAAGAGAAACCTTGTGGGACCCATTTCTTTTTTCTGTCATAAAGAGACGGCCCATAACTCCATCTTCATATTACACACAGAAACACAGAATCTACCTGTTATTTCCAGCAGGTCCATCAGCTTGCTTTCTCCCTGGTTTTGTATTTTGAGAAAACAGCTAGAAAGTTATTTGCCCATTACTCTAATATTTTATCAAGTTTTTGGACTCCCAGAATATTGCTGATATTCTGGTCCTCCCACAGGCTCAGCTAAGTCCCATTCTTCATTTTTATTTGATTTCTACCCTGACTTTCTGCTTTTTGCTTCCATAAGTGCTTAACATAACTAAAAACATTTTTTTAAAAAACGCAATATAACAAGTAAAAAATACAGATTAATGTTCATAGTACGTACTGAAGTGGTCTAACAATTAAATCCCAGTAACAGCGGAATCTTTATTTATTGGTTTTAAAGTAGTGACAAAAAAATAAACAGGAAAAAAAACCCAAAATCACAATTATAAAAATAAATGCATTTGCAAAAAAAGAGATAGAGAAAAATACCATACACATGTGTTTCTTTTTTTAAAAAGTGAAAAATACAACAAAAATGTAATGTTTTGTTTTAGCAGCAAATATAATTCTACCTATAGTTATCTGATGCAGTACATTCAAGTACATTTATACTTCTAGTACAGATAACATAATGAGAGTTGGAAGGGACCTTGTAGGTCATCTAGTCCCACTTAAGCAGGAGATCCTACACCATTTCTGACAAATGGCAGTCCAGTCTCTTCTTGAAAGCTGCCAGTGATGAAGCTCCCACAACTTCAGAGGTCAAGTTGTTCCATTGGTTGATTGTTCTCACTGTCAGAAAGTTTCTCCTTATTTCCAGGTTAAATCTCTCCTTGTTCAGTTTCCATCCATTATTCCTTGTCTGGCCTACAGGTGCTTTAGAAAATAGCCTTACCCCTTCCCCTCTGGCAGCCCCTCAAATATTGGAAGACTGCTATCCTGTCTCCCCTGGTCCTTCTCTTCACTAGACTAGCCATGCCCAGTTCCTGTAACCGTTTTATGTACATTTTATGGCTATTATGTTTTTTTCTTTTTTCAACCTTCTGTACTTAGTACAAATGAGTTCCATATTTCTTTATATTTGTCCATACAAAGTCTAGGTCTATACACAATTCACTCATAGATAGCATGTGCAATCAAGTCTTCAATCCTGTGAGTAAAAGGGACCATACATTTGTCTTCAGTAAGCAAGG
Organism: Naja naja; assembly: GCA_009733165.1. Classification (NCBI taxonomy): domain Eukaryota; kingdom Metazoa; phylum Chordata; class Lepidosauria; order Squamata; family Elapidae; genus Naja; species Naja naja. The sequence continues at coordinate 101,352,284 of CM019149.1, read as the reverse complement.
CATATTTTGAGTTTTCCAAAAAGTTGAGAGCCTGAGGGATTGTGTTCTATTGCTTGGGAGCAGTGCAGGGGACAAAGTGTATGTTAAGCAGATGAGATGTGACAGCAGAAGACATTTTCAAGAGGGCATTTCCTGAGAGTTACAGCCACTGGGCAGTGTTACAGTAAGGGAAGTAGTTTCTTAGAAATTTAAGAGTGGCAGAAGCTACTAACATCACTTTAATTGGACTTTCTTATTCAATCTGCCTTTGGATTATGGATTTCCTGTCTGGCCGCTCACAGAGTGTCAGATTAGGTAATCATACCTCTTCAGCCCTTATTCTTAACACTGGTATGCCACAGATTGTGTGTTGAGTCCCTTACTCTATACTCTTTATGTGCATTACTGCATTCCCACTTACACTAATAATACTATTACTAAATTTGCAGATGATAGAACAGTGGTAGGACTCATCTCCGGGGTGGATGAGTTGGCCTACTGAGATGAGGTGGACCAGTTGCTTTCATGATGTGGAGACAGTAACTTGGTCCTCAACACCAATAAGACCAAGGAATGTCTTCAGCATATTGATGATCAATATGGTGATCAAATTACCTCCTCTAGCATTTTTATGTTGAACAGCATGTTGAAACTGCAGCAGTCCACATGCTGAGCAATGGTCTCCTATCATTTTTTAAAACAATTCAATGGACTGGATCAAAAACACTCTAAATTAGAATCTCCAGGGCTTCATCTTGCCAGAAAGTCCAGAAAGATACTATAGATTCTGATACGGAAAACCATAATGAGATTCAATAGAACTAGCAGGACTATCCTCCAGCATAAATCATCCACTTGATACAGGAAAATCAGTATCATTCAGATACATCTAATATACTTATCACTTTATCTGTTACCCAGAAATGAAACTATGCTGGTGGAGAAGGAGAAGCAAATCTCAGTGGATGCATTTAAGAGCCCACATTTAAGACTTTACTGTACCATACCGTACCATACTAATACCATATTATACAACAGCACACCATGCCAATACTATACCAACATGGCCAGCAAAGCAGAATTACATCTTTGGCCTTATTGTATCTGCTGAGAGCTATATGATTGTGGTAGCCACTGAGATCCTCTGGATGGCGCTAGATGCTAGCAGCAAACTGCAGCCTAGCTAAGGGGGCCTCTTTTGCTACTGCATGATCTCATCCTCTATCTGTTGGGTTGGAAAGTCCCTGATTTTCCACGTCTATAGGTGATCTCATTTACTAACATCACCACTAACCTTAAGGATTGGTTGAGGGGTTTCACCCATGTGGGATCTATTCTCCAATCAAAATGCTGTATCTATGTTGCTTTTTTTTTGCTTGTAAAAATGGTATAAAAGTAATAAACGCCACGTATGTGCTTAGACATCTTTGGACACTGAAATGACTGGTTATTGAATTCCCACATATGATAGCCTTTTTTGAAATGACTCAGACCCTTTTAAGAAGGATAGGCCAGAAAAACTGCTAACAGGGTGCTGTGAGATATTAGCTCAGCACATTGTGGATATAGCATGTGGATACATTATTTAAGATTTCAGTGTGTTATCCCTGAGGAAATAAACAGAACCCTTGGTGAGATTAACTTTGACAACAATAAGCTAGACTCCTGTCCTTCCTAACTGCCACTGATTGTCAAAGAAGGGACAAGTAGCTAGGTCTGGGCCAATGTGAATGCCTTGTTGTGGGAGGGGAAAAGTGCTTAAATCTTTAAAATGGTGACCAGGACATCTTGATTTTAAAGGAGTGGCTATGGACTCACCTACACCAGACAACTATTGCTTAGTCTCAAACTTTCCTTTTTTAACCAAAAGATGCTTTATTTTTCAAGAGGCAACTGGACTTTCTGGTTTTTCTTTGAAGATATTTCGCTTCTCATCCAAGAAACTTCTTCAGCTCTGACTGGATGGTGTGGAATGGAAGGATTTATATTCCTTGCAGACAGCTGGTCATATGCACTATTTTAGTGGGTCGTTAAGGTCACCTGGAGATTTATCTGTGTCATCAGGGTCACCAAACATTTGAAAGAGGGGTTAAAGAGGCCATCTATGTCAAAATTGAATAGCCCTCTCTCAACAGAGGGGGAGGGATATGACATCATCTATCTCCAATCTACAACATAATCCTTTCAACAGTTCCAAGAAGGCTCCACACCCATTTGCACCACTCAGGTGATCCTGATGACACAGATAAACTTCCAGGTGGCCTCAATGCCTTGCTAAAAGAATGCAAACGACCATCTGTCTGCAAGAAATATAAATCCTTCCATTCTCCACCATCCAGCCAGAGCTGAAGAAGCTTCTTGGATGAGAAGTGAAATGTCTTCAAAGAAAAACCAGAAAGTCCAGTTGCCTCTTGAAAAAAAAAGTAACTTGGTAGCTCAGGCTGTTAAATGCCTGCTCTTAAGATCCAGCTGCCTACAATTACTGTAGGCTCGAATCCCACCAGGCTCAAGGTTGACTCAGCCTTCCATCCTCTCGGGGTAGGTAAATTGAGGACCCAAGATTGTTGGGGGCAATTAGCTGACCTTGTAAAAATGCCGCTTAGTAATAAGCAGGCATATACAATGGAATGAGGGCTATTGCTGAGCACACTGGGTTGTATCCCAGAAATTGTAAGCCGCCCTGAGTCTTCGGAGAAGGGCGGCATATAAATGTAATTTAAAAAAAAAAAAAACCATGACCTGGAAGACTGAGAATCTCCATAGACATTTTCCTTTTTTAAGGAAAGATGTTTGAGAATGTGATAGGGCAATAGCTACAAAAAAGTTTAGAAGAAACAGATTATCTGGCCCCTTTTCAGGCAGAGTTCAGGATCAGATGTGACCGAAACTGTAATAGTTCATCTTCCTGATGACCTATGGTGGGTTGTGGATGGGGGGAGTGCAACCTTTTATTATTATTGTATCTATTATTTGCAAGGGTGAAGGATCTAAGGCACTCTTTTATGGTGATTCTGTTCTTTCCTGAGGTTAAAACTTAGGGCACTCCAAAAAGAGAATCACAGGAATCATCCCTCTCTATTTAATTTAACTTATACATTAAGCAAGTAGAATTGAACTAGTAACCTGGCAACAGTCAGTCTACCTCTCTGCTCTAGTCCAGTGTAAAGATGTGGTGAAAATCTTGATCCAATGTCTAGAAGCTGTAGGGTCTGGATGGGATGAAGCAGATCTGAGAATCAACCCTACCAAGGTAGAATAACCCGAGTGCAGGATATCAAATTTAATTCTTAGTGAGGTTATCCTCTTCCAGGAAGACTTGATGAAGAATTTAGGGATTCTCCTGGAATTTTCTGCTCCTTCAGGAAAACACATGGAAGCTATGGCTGGGAGAGTTTTTGCCCAACTACAACTAGTGTCCCTAATGTGACTGTTCTTGGAAGGCACTGGCAACAATAATTAATGATTTTGTCACCTTGTGTTCAAACTGCTTTAATGTACTTTAGATGAGACTGTGCTTTAAAATCATTTGGTTACATTAATGCAGAACGCAGCTACACAAATACTAATTGTGACTACATGACAGCATCATATAACAAGATCTGTTTTGGTTGCCTGTTGGTTTCTGGGTGCAGTTCAAGGTAGCGGTAATGACATATAAAGCCTCACATGGCTTTGGGCCTGGTTATCTCCAAAACCACTTTATCTGCCCATTCAAGGAATTCCTACCGAAGATGCTTACTAAGCGTCTCCACACACCTTGAGGCATGGCAGGAAAGAATTTAAGGTCAAGCATTTTGTTCAGATGCTCCTCCTTACATTCTGTAAATAATACCTGTGTCCTCACTTTTTATTTTTAGAAACTTGCTTTTCAAAGCATCTTTAGGAGGGTGAAGTGAGGAAAAGATATACCTGAAATGTATGTTGACATACTGAACGTTGTGCACTGAATTCTGTGATAAATAGATGCTGCGTACTGAATTCTGTGATAAATGGATTTATCTTAGAGAACTTACAAAGTTTGATTTTGATGATACTGTGTATGTTATGATATTGTATTTATCTTATTGGAGTGTAAGCTGCTTAATGTGATCAAAATAGGTTAAAATGTTTGAAATACAAAATAGTTGTAGTTGGTCTATAATTCCCAGTATTACAGAAAGGTTTCTTCAGAGCAGGTCTTATTGCCTTCCTTTATATTGATAGCGTATTCCTCTAGCAGGAGACATTGATTATTTCCCTTCGATTTAGGAGGGGGTCTTTTCATGGCCAACTGAATTCTCCCAGTTTTTTATTTTTACACAGGATAATAGGATTGTAGGGCTGCAAGGAACCTCAAGGATTTTATAGTCCAGGGGTGTCAAACTCAAGGCCCGGGGGCAGGATCCGGCCCGGGGGATGCTTAGATCTGGCCTGTGGGTCTGCTCTGCGAACAGCAAAGGACTGGCCTGTGGTGCCTCTGCCAGCAAAAATGGAGCTTGGGAGGGCCGCCCAAGTTCCTTTTCCACTGGCAGAGTGCTCGGGCCATCACAGGCATTCCTACATGAATGACATTGAGCTGGCAACACCTACCTTGGCTCCCCCAAATCTGATGCGGCCCTCAGTGAAATCGAGTTTGACACCCCTGTTCTAGTCCAACCCTCTGCCCAAGGCAGAATTCCTTCCTTATTCTATCCCAGACAAATGGTTGTTTAATCTTTTCTTGAAAACCTTCAGAAAGGGAGCACCCACAACTCTGGGAGGTAAGCTGTTCCATTAACTAATTGTTCTCATTGCCAGGACATTTCTCCTTAGTTTTAAATTGGATCACCCTCTGACAAGTTTTCAACCACTGTTGTCCTGCCTTGTGGTGTTTTGGAGAACAACTCAATCCCCTTTTATCCATGATAGCCTTTCAAGTATTGGAAGATGGCTATTATATCACCCCTAAGCTGTTGTTCGTTAGGCTAAACATATCTAGTTCCCTTAACCATTCAACATACAGTTTAGCCTCCATATCCCTTATCATCTTTGTTGCTCTTCTCTGCACTCTTTCTAGGGCCTTAGCATCTTTTTTGTATCATGGTGACCAGAACTGAACACAGTAACCCAAGTGGGGCATTACTTGTGCAATATAAAGCAATACTATCACTTCTCATGATCTTGATGCTATCCCCCTGCTGATACAGCCTAGGACTGCATTGGCTTTTGTGGCAGCTGCAGCACACTGCTGGCTCATACTTAAGCAGTAGTCCATCAGGACACTTAGATCCCTCTTACAGGTACTACTATTGAGCCAGGTACTACTGTACCTGTATATTTGGTTTTTCCTGCCTAAGTACAAGACCTTACTTTTTTCACCACTGAACTACATCTTGTTGGATAGAGCCCAATGCTCAAGTCTGTGAAGATCCTTCTCAATCTTCCAAAGTGTTAGCACTTCCCCTCAGCTTACTGTCATCTGCAAATTTGATTAGTGCCCTATCAATCCCCTTATCTAGGGTCATTTCTGAAGGTGTTGAAGAACTTTAAGGTGCTCCAATGCATGCATCCACATAGATGTAGTTCCACTGAGGACCACATGCTGAGTTTAGTTTGTCATATTATATTATTACAAATTATTATACATACATATTATATATACTATATCATAAGGACAGCAACATACTCCAATAATGATAAATACTTAAGTAATAATGATTTTTTTAGGAAGCTAATCTTCATTTGGAGAAGAGTATCTAAAAAGGTTGAGTAGTTACTTCTGACCAGAATGATACCCACTCAGTTGCTACCCACTTATTTATCATAAAAAGGATAATGCAACATGTAGAAAGTATTTTTTCATGCAGAAGGTCCAAAGCCTGATTATCTCCACTGAAAAAAGGAAGAAGCTCTAGGGGATGAAAACTATTATGATTTTATGGAAATTTAATATAAACAAATTGCTTATGAGCAGCAGATGTGGTTATAATCTTACTTTCTTCCTCCCACTCTCTTATGTTGAGCCCCCATATTACGTTATAGCTCAGTAGTGCCCTTTAGAGAGTCAAGTAAGTTGGCAACCTACTAGAAAACATGACAGATCTCATCTTTGTTCTCTAATATACATATTTGGGAAATAAAACAATTTTTCCTAGTGATGGCCCCATTTTTAAGCAGTTCCCTCTGACAAGCCCCCTTCTTCTATTTAAACTCTGAGAGAAAAAGATATAAATAAGCAGACTTTGCCCAGACATCAGGCAGAATCTTACAAAAATCCTGAGAACACAATGAATACCTGTGCCACTTTATAATCTTGCACATAAGAAATGTTTCACTGCAAAGCTACCCTTAAAACCAACAATTAGATCTCTAGATATAAAAAGCAGCTTATTTGAAGAAAACAGGAAGAACAACAAGGGAAAACAATCAAATACACAGAATTCCTAATAAAATCAGTAAAGGCAACCTAATTAAACAAATTACAGATTACTTGCTTGAATAGGTCCTTGCAGAACATTTACAGAATTCACTGCAAAGGGAATAGTTTGAAAGAGAGAATTTTTGTCTTCCCTTTAGGTTTTATTAGGTAGGCTTTTATTTCCTTGAGCAATGGTTTCAAAGTTTTAAAAGATACCAGAGATAAAAGAAAGCCAGCCATTTTGGAGAGACTAGCTTTTGTATTGCCCAGTAAAATTAGAATATTAGAGTATTCTTTTATTGGCCAAGTGTGATTGGACACTTGGAACTTATCTCTGGTGCATAAAGTCTCAGTGTACATACAAAGAACAAAGGGATAAATAAATCATAAGATACAAATAGGAGTAAGTAATAGGAAAAATGAGAAGGATAACTGCAATACAGCTCTATTACATGAATGAATATCCTTAGGCATAAAACTGCTGTGGGAATTTGGGCTTTAGCAGAGTGATGGCATGAGGGGCGGAATTGTCTCTGTGTTTTGGCATGCGGTGTCCTTGGCAGTGTTATGAGAGGAGGAGTTGAAACAAGTTATGTCCAGGATATGAGGGGTCTGTAGATATTTTCTCAGTCTTCTTTCTGACCCATGCAGTATACAACTCCTCAATGGAAGACAGCCTGGTTGCAAATGTTTTCTTCTGCAATCCTAACTATCCATTGAAGTCTGTACCTGTCTTGTTTGGTTGCTGTGCCAAACCAGACTGTTAGAAAAGTACAAATGACAGACTCAGTAATTCCTCTGTAGAACTGTATCAGCAGCTCCTTGGGCAATCTAAACTTTCTGAGTTGGCGGAGGGAGAATATTCTTTGTTGTGCCTTTTTAATTATGGTTCTAATGTTAGGTGTCCATTTCAAGTTTAGGAGATTATAGAACCAGAAACATGAAGGTCACTGTTGATACTGTGTTGTCTAATATTGTAAGAGGTGATAAAAAAGGAGGACTCTTCCTAAAATCTACTGTCATTTCTACATTTTTAAGTATGGTCAGTTCCAGATTGTTCTGGCTGAACCACAGGGCCAGTTGTTCAACCTCCCTGATCAATAGATCAGAAAATGGCTTAAGTGTTCATTGAGCAATCACCACCCAATAGATCCAGCATGTATCACATCAATAGAAATTTGCTTTCCAATACTGGGAGAGATCCATCAATGGTCTCATTTTAGATGACATCTACAAAACATTCTTTGGTGGTTGGAGTTATTTATCTACAAATTAAAAACTAAAATTGCATTCTTTAAAGGTGTTGAATATCGTTCACCTGAATATTCATTTGGAACTGGGCAGCTGATACATTTAAATAAAAAGTATCTCCGAATTTGTTTTTCACAGTCCAATATAATAAATTGAATTTTGCAACACAGAAGCTCTTGTGAACAAAATTATTACGGTACTTAGAGTTTTAAAAAAAGAGCAGTCTCTTGAAAAAGAGCAGTCTCTATATTATCTGTTTTGATTATATTCCTGAGCAACTGAGGTTTTTCAATAACAACAACAAAAAACCCCAACCCAAGCTATAATAATTATCTCTTTGCAATCCAACAATGTGTGGTCAGTAGAAAGGAACATTATTGAGTTTTGCTCCAAATATTTGGGTGTGTTACATTTCTTAGCAGTTTTGGTTAGATTTAGCTGATAAGTTATTTTTCTGCTTTGGTGCCTAAATACTGACTTCAGAAAATGAGAGCTGGATAAAAACTGCCTGCCTCTGCTAAAAGTCTGCCTTTCTCTGAACTCCAATTCTTATAATATGTAATTTTGCTCTGTCCATTGTATTTGAACAATGCAAAATCAGAAAGTAAAAAAATACTCTTTTTCAGGCTAGCTGTCTTTTCTGAAAATAACTCTGCTTATGCTCTGAAAGCTGAGATTATAAGTAAGTAAACTAACATGTAAACATTAATGTTATTGTTACTTGGAATTCTCTCTATTGGTTGACTACAGTTAATAAACCACTCCAATGTGGAGATTCTAAACAGCTTAAAAGCAATCAAATGCAAAGGAGGGTTAAGAATAGTTGCAAGAAGCCAATAGTGTCAAATACCCCAAGATAGTATAATCCTCCCTCTTCTCCGCAAAGGGTCTGCCTTGGGAAAAACTATGGGCCATGGCACTTTGGAAGCTTAACTAAGAAAGGAGGGAGGGGCTGAATCAGTGATGGGATTCAAAAAATTTTTACTACCAGTTCTGAGGGCGTGGCTTGGTGGGCATGGCAAGGGAAGCATACTATAAAATCTCCAGTCAGAGGTGGTATTTGCTGGTTCTCCGAACTACTCAAAATTTCTGCTACTGATTCTCCAGAACTGGTCAAAACCTGCTGAATACCAGCTGGGCTGAATATCCAGCAAGTTGTTTTTCTCTTTCCATTTTCTTACTATTTTTCCCTTCATAAATCTTATGCTCTTATACCTAAGACACTTTTTGTTCTGTCTGATGGGATAGATATAATTTCCTACTCTTTCCTTTTCTTTTAGTCCACTACTTACATTGTCAGTGCAAACTTTTAAAGGTTTTCCAGGCACACCTGAACCTCCCTAATGAAGAATCCCTCCCCCTCTTCTGTTCAGTTGTGTCCAGTTCTCAGATACTGCCTTCAAAATCCCTGCAGTTTTTTTGGTAAGTTTTTTCAGAATTAATTTGCCATTGCCTCCTTCCTAGGGATGGGAGAGAGTGACTAGCTCAGGGTGACTTAATCAGCTTTGTACCTAAGTGGGACAGAACACACAGGTCTCCCAGTTTCTAGGCTGATGCCTTAACCACTACACCAAATTGGCTCTCAATGAAGACCATGAGACATCAAAATGAAGTAGTTAGACTGTAATTTTTTTAATGGCTGAAATCATGTGTCATTACCAAATTTCATAATTTTTGGGTGAACTTTCTAAAAAATTTTTTGAGATTCCAACCAAGAATGTGAAAGATTTCATAAGTAATATTGCCAATTCTTGAAATTATATTGGCTCCCAGATCAGAGACAACTTGCAATGTTCACATAGATAACTGGTGGTTCTCCAGATCCCATGTTGCGAATCACTGGAGCAGAAAATCCAGGTGCCTTTTCTTTTTTGTCCTAGAGCTGTGGTTTTTGGTGGAAGGACTTAGAATTCCCTAGTTGCATAAACTAAAAGCTTCAGTAATTAATATTTACTTGCTGTAATTATGTTCTTTATTTTGGAGGAACCACCTTAAATTTTGTTGCCATGCTATGATCTTAATCCATCCTGTGATTACTGATACTGTCAAGAGAGGGATCTGCCCAGCTCCCAACTGGCCATTTTATGCTGTTTCAGACTCAAACACCCCCCACTTTTCCAGTCAGAAGAAACTGCCATTCATGGCCATGTTGGTTAAATTGGACATCTGTCTCCACTGAGTAATGCCCTACCATTACTTTATCAAGCCCATATTGGGTCTTTATAAACATGTATGGTCTTTGAAAAATGGTAGCTCTTTTAAACAAAAATTAGTTTCTTTCAAATTAAACTGTTTTTTATAACAGTCTGCACTAATCTGGTGTTATGCCATTTAAACTGAAAGAAAGCTGGTCTCTATCACCATAGGGCACATTATAGGTTTTTCACCACTTCTGCCAACAAGTGATTTATTATTTATTATTATGGTTTGTTGCACAATCAGCCAGATGTTTAGATTGGATCTGATGTTTTTATCCCCCTGTTGAGTTCTTTCCAAGATCCTGGGATAGGCAGATAATTGTTCTAGATGAGAGGTGGGGAACTATGGCCCCTTTATGACTTCACCATGAATGGCAGTTTCTGGTGACTGGAAAAGTGGTGATGTGTCTGAAACAATCTAAAATGGCTAATTGGGAGCTAGGCAGATCAGTCTCTTGACAGTTTCGGCAACCACAGGATGGTTTGAGAACATAGGAGTAGCAACAAAATTTAAGATGGTTCCTCCAAAATAAAGAACCTAATGGGAGCAACCAAATATTAAACACTGAAGCTTTTAATTTATGTAACTAGAGAATTCTAAGTCCTTCCACCAAAAACTACAGCTCTAGGACAGCTGGCTAAGGAATTCTGGGAGTTGAAGTTCACAAGTCATAAAGGGGCCATAGTTCTTCACCCCTGTTCTAGATGCTGTTACCCGGGAAGACGGAGCATTGCCATTCCTTTGCAGGACTCGCTGAGGTCAGGGCTTCCTTGTTATTTGTTACTTCATTCTGCTTCATACACTGTCCTCCTGTGATCAGTCAAGTGGGACATTTTTGGAACTTGTCTGTTTCAAAAATTCACTAGATCTGTGTTCATAAATAGCCTGCCATGTCAGCTCAGAGGTTCAACATACCACCATGGCTGTGACTTATTAGTTGGGCAACTTGATAGGTAACCTCATATGCCATTTTAGATACTCACTGTACTTCTCCAACATTGCCCTACCTACACCATATTCGGAAGCATTACTGGAGGCTATGCTTCACATTGGAGAAGAGGAAACCTAGCCAGAAAATGATCCACCAATCACTTTCCATAATTGTCTGTTTAAATAAAGTATGGACAGCACCAATTGCCATCCTTATTACTGAGGCCAAAGTTACTCAGCCATCAGGTCAGCCAATTTTACTCCAGTTTATTTTTTGCCTGTTGAACCGGTGGATAGCACTTTAATTTGGATTTCTGGCTGTGTCATTAGAATAAATTAGCTCCTGATAAGGCAGCGTTGAATCTACTCTAAGGTCATTTCCTCATTGGTGATTTATGGTGTCTTATAGTGTCACCTAACCATCTCTGTGTTGATATAAAGCCTGTTTCCATTACAGTTATTTTGGCACTGCATTGATTGGATGACACTAGAAAGTGTTACAAATCATTAGTAAGGAAACAGTCTAAGGAGGTCTGTGGTTTTGACACCCCTTGTTTTTTCACTGTCCAAGCAACTGACTTGGAAACCCTCCAAGAATTTGGAAATATGATCTTCTAGGATTACACTCTGTTAAGCTGAATTAGCTGTGATCATTCATTTCCTGTATTTAGTTGTTATGCAATGTCCCTGTGTTTTGTTATGGGTAGGTAATGGAGGAAGTGAGCATTGCTATTGTTAACGGAAGAAACAAAAACTTTTGAAGTGCATATTTCTGGTAATTAAAAAAAACCCTCACCTCCTACATTTCTGGGAAAATATACCAAAAATAACATCTCATTCTACCCCACAGTTATTTGGAAATAACCAGCATCATCCAAATAAGTTCTTTCCAAAACATTGACAGAAAACTGACCGAATGGTAAAAAAAAAAAAGAACCCAAGAAGTGGAATAGAGAGTTTGTGCAGGCTAATCTCAACAAAAGACAGATCATGTAAAAAGCAAATAATTTAATTTAGTGGCATTTCGAACAGTGCTGTAAGTTATGTAATTTGTATGGAACATTTTAGATCTTCAACATCATATATATTTGTGTTATTATTTAAGGAAGTTTATTGAAATTATTGTTAATTCAGATCATTGCCAGGAGTTCGATCTTCACCAGCTCAAGGTTGACTCAGCCTCACATTTTTCTGAGATCGGTAAAATGAGGACCCAGATTGTTGCGGGCCATATGCTGATTCTGTAAACTGCTTAGAGAGGGTTGTAAAGGACTGTGAGGTGGTGTATAAGTCTAAGTGTTATTGCTATTGCTATTTATTGTGTTAATCTAGAGTTAGATTCACAATGCAAAACTGTAGAAACTTAATCATAAGAACAGCCACTCCGACCAAGACGGAATGGCTGTTCTTACCGGCATCTCTGTTTTCCAGTGATGTTCCATCTTTGGCCATAGAGGGTGAGGTGTTGCCCCCTGTGGATAGGGCGAGGAACTTCTGGATCCACAGCTCTCTTTGGAGGAGCAGGTGGGGGCTGTGGCCATCCACCAGCTGCCCTTACCTGAGCGGTCACTCATGCGCTCGTCACCTCTAGGATCGATTACTGCAACACTCTCTACATGGGGCTGCCCTTGTGGACTACCCGGAGGCTACAACTGGTGCAGAATGCGGCCGCGGGCTGTGATGGGAGTATCCCGATACTCCCATGTTACACCCTCCTGCGACCTGCATTGGCTGCCAATGGCCTTCCGGGTTAGCTTCAAGGTGCTAGTAACCACCTATAAGGCCCTAAATGGCTTGGGTCCAAGGTACTTGCGGGAACGCGTCCTGCCAATATCATCATATGCCGATCGTCCTGTTCCCTCCCACAGGAGGGGCCTCCTGGCGATACCGTCGGTCAGACATTGTCGGCTGGCGGTTCCCAGGGCTAGGGCCTTCTCTGTGGGAGCCCCCACCCTCTGGAACCATCTCCCCATGGATCTCCGTTTGGCCCCTGACCTCCGCTCCTTCCGCCGGGACCTAAAGACTTGGTTATTTCAACAGGCTGGCCTGGAATGACCCAGGTGGGATTTTTTACTGTTTTAATTATTTTAATTAATGTTTTAATGTTTTATTGTTATTTATTCTGACTTGTTATATTTAATGCTTGTTTTATGTAAATTTGGTCCTGTTTTATTGTTAGCCGCCCTGAGTCATTAGGGAGAAGGGCGGCATACAAGTCAAATAAATTATTATTATTATTATTATTATTATTATTTAAGTTCCAACTAAGAATTATTAAGGTAGCATCTAAGAATATAGGCAATTCCAACTAGGGTGAGTTTTGGAAAATTAGGGTATTTAGCTGTGATAAATTCAATATTTTCAGATATCAAGGAAGCCCTTTATTATAGCTCCAAGGGCTCTAATTACAGTTGGTATACCAATGGGCTTCTTTTTCCATAAGCATTCAGCTTTGATCTGCAAATCTTAATATTTCAAAATATATGCCCCTGACATATTAGAACACTGCTATCATGTCTCCCGTAGTCCTTCTTTTCATAAGACTAGACATATCCAGTTCCAGCAACCGTTCTTTATATGTTTTATCCTTGAGTCCCCTAATCATCCTTGTTGCTCTTCTCTGCACCCTTTCCAGAGTCTCAACATTCTCTTTACATCGTGATGACCAAAATTGGATGCAATATTCCAAGTGTAGCCTTACCAAGGCATTCTAACACTTCATGTGATCTGGATTCCATCCCTTTGTTCATGCAGCCTAGAACTGTGTTGGCTTTTTTTGGCAGCTGCAGCACACTGATGGCTTTATTGAAGTGATTGTCCACTAGGACTCCAAGATCCTTCTCACAGTTACCACTATTGAGCAAGGTACCATGTATACTGTACCTGTGCATTTTGTTTTTCTTGCCTAAATATAGAACCTTACTTTTTTCACCATTGAATTTCATTTTGTTAGATAGTGCTCAAATATTCAAGCCTGTCAAGATCCTTCTGTATCTTAAGCCTATCTTCCAGAGTGTTGGCTATTCCTGCTAGCTTGATGTCATCGGCAAATTTGATGAGTTTCCTATCTATCCCCTCGTCCAAAACATTGATGAATATGTTGAAGAGTACTGGGCCTATAACAGAGCCCTGGGTACCCCACTGCATACCTCCCTCCACGTAGATGCAGTTCCATTGAGGACTACACGCTGAGTGCAGTTGGTCTGCCAGGTACAAATCTATCTGGTGGTGATGCTGTCTGTCCCACATTTTTCTATTTTATCAAGCAGTAGGTTATGGTCCACTTTGTCAAATGCCTTACTGAAGTCCAAGTAAATTATATTGACAGCATTCTTCTGGTCCACTAAGTTTGCCATTTTGTCAAAAAATACAATAAGATTAGTCTGGCATGATCTGTTTTTGACAAACCCATGTTGGCTTTTGATATTACTTTGTTAGCTTCTAGGTGTTCACTGATTCATTGTTTGATTATCTTTTCCAGAATCTTCCCTGGTATTGAGGTCAGGCTGATAGGTCTGTAGTTTCCTGGATCTATTTTTTTTTCCTTTTTTGAATATGGGAAATACATCATCTCTTTTCCAGTCCTCTGACAGTTCCCCGGTGTTCCAGGATCTTTGAAAGATATAGTTCATTGGTTCTGAGATCATATCTGCCAGTTTCTTCAGATTACAGGGGTGTAATCCATCTGGTTCTGGTGATTTGAATTTGTCTAGGGTGGACAGGTGCTCACTTAACATTTTCTTCCCTATTTTGACTTGTGTTCCTAATCTGTTTTTAAGGTGCTGTTTTTGATAGTTTGGACTGTTTTTCCCTTTGTGTAAAGGCAGTATATAATACAGCAACATGACAATATAGCAACATCAGACTTTCCTCTTTCAATAACTGTTACACCAGACATGTTATGAAGGTGCCTGTCTGTTGGATTGTAAAGTCCAATAAGGTCATGTTTATGTGTCATGTTTATATAGTGTATATTAGAGGTGAAGACCCTTTGAGAGCTGTATGCAACAAAATTTCATTTTAATGTATGCCAATTAGTGTACATTCAAAGTGATAATAAAGTTATAAGTTATTCTAAAGTCTTAACCTACTCATTTCCCAAAATCTGCTCAATGTCATGGTTCCAGTAGTTTTGGGTTTTTTTTTAAGATTCAGACCCAAACCTCTAGCTAAGTTTCTAATGAATAATTTTGATTACTTGGTCATAATGCTGCTTGTGAAATGTTGCTGTAGCCACTGATCAAATGATCAATTGTTTCATTCTCTTCACTATAAAGGCAACATTTGCTATCTATATATATAAAAGCGAAATACCACTCACGCATCATCACAAAATCTCCAGAACCGTAAAGCCTACAAATTTGAAATTTGGCACATATGTTCTTCTTGGCTTCTAGGTGCTCACTAAAAAGGATTTTTTGAAATGACCATGTTGAACTTTTGCCTTCATGCAATTAGTTGATGGGGTATTCTTCAGTCTTTCAATTTCAATTGAAAGCTTTCATTTTCTTTTCTGTTTTTTTAACACCCCTGATTTTAACCAACTCCATGTGGGGTTTTTATCAGCTTTTTCGTATATTACTTTCAAGCACTGACCATGCATTGGCTTGTTCTTCCAATTAACAAATCAATTTTCAGTTGTTTATTTTTTATACTCAGTCTTCACCTTTGTTTTTTTCAAGACTTTTCCTTATTTGACTTCCTTCAGTTCTTGGTTTTTCTTAATGTAGTCATTCAAGCCATACATTTCTTCTTCCACAGTGTGTTTCACCTCTAAATCCTCTCTCCCCTTTGGCTCTTGGCAAATACAGCAGATCAGTTTCACTTTCTGTGTGCAAAACATGGTGCATTGTCATTAGTTTTCTTATGATTGGTTATCAAGTTTCCATCCAGTCAACTATTCCTGCTGTGTATCAAATAACAAGGACTGCCCAGGTATTAATTCCTTTACTGATGTTTCTACAATTTAGCTTTGATTTCAAATTTTGATATCTTTGGTAGAAGTATTCTGTAATAAACAAGAAACTTCCAAAAATCCCCAAAATCTCCAAAATCCTTATTGTTAAGCTGTACTCCTTCACCTTCAACCATTTTGCCTGCCTTCACAGCTATGGTTGCACATCTGCTGGTGCCAAATCACATTCCCTTTTCTTTAGTGAATTCTTTTGTGCTTTTTAATAAAGAATCTAGTTCAGCCTTGCTTGGCATGCAGCACTTGCCTCAATGAGTGTGCAGGTCAAAGTTATTCATCAGCATACAACAGCTTTGCAGAGTATGTAAAGTGAAGGTCTTGCAACCCAACTACATTCATATGGAGCTGATGATCATATGAAATGATGCTTCTGCTGGGAGAGTGGAAGGGCACAGCTTCAAAAGGTTTTGTAGTACAATCATGATGGCTGATGGTTCATTCCTTCACTTCTGTATAACCACAGGGGAACTGGACATCAACTGTAGGACTATGCAATCCTGTCTGTTTCTAGAAGCTATCATATAGGAGACCACCAGAGAAAACTAGTCTCTAGAAAATACTGAAGCCATAGAGTGACAGGAGCTTTGGAAAAAAACCAGTGATTAAGAAAAACAAATGGGAAACAAATTTGATGGCAGGGGAGGGAGTTATCTTGAAAGAATAACTTGGATGGAATGGATCAAATGAAAATCAACTTGAGTAGTGTTAAGAATCAAAGGCATCTACTTGGAGATGTTTTGAGATGAGAAAGAATATAGGTATTCCTTATATATAACTAATTAAATAAATAATCCAGTCACATACCATGGTATGGGCAATATGATATGACCTAGTTGCTGGAAAGAAAGAACAACTTTGGCTAGACATTTGGGAAAGCAATAGAGACATATCCAGAATCAAGCAGAGAACCAACCTAGAACAAAGGAGAAATTTCCTGACAGATAGAAAATCAGCGGAACGACTTGTCTACAGAAGTTGTGTGGGTGCTCCAACGCGGGAGGTTTTTTTATAAGAAGAGTTTGGACAATCATTTGTCTGAAATGGTATAGGTTTTCTTGCTTGAGCAGGGGGTTGGACTAGAAGACCTCTAAGATCCCTTCCAACTCTTTTATTCTGTTATTCATAAATGAAGAAGCATACATAATGCAATCCTGATTGTTGACTTCAGCTCCTACCAGCCTAGCCAGTGGGACCAAAATATCTAGAAACTTCAGATTACTTAATCTTTGCAGCAGATAAATGGAAATAAATGATAGGCAAACGCTAAAGGAGGAAATGAAATTCAGAAGATACCAGACCCATTGCCTTCTATCAAGACGGAATAATCATAAAAATGAGATGCTAGATTCTAAATCAAGCACCCAGTTTCAGGCAGAGTAACGATTTTGTAGAGTGTGCAAGTAACTCAATGAGTTGCTTCTTTTTCTTGCTTACTAAGGCTCTAGTGGCTGGCCTTGTAAGTGACAGGTAGGAGAGTCGTGGCCATGTTTGGAACTGTACCCACGCCGGAAGATTTTTGAGCAGTCGTCAACTCTCATTAACCAAGCAGGGTTGCACGGGCAGCCTTCTGTGCAGCATACCTTCATTTATCCCACATTGTGCAGGGAGGCAGAAGATTGAAGCAATCTCCATCCTTGTTAACAGGAACTCTGTACCTACTTTTCTGTGCCTTGTGCTGTGAATGAATGAGGAAAGATGTGTTTGGAATTGGCAAAAAGCTTCTCCAGCTGGAAGAATGCTCTGGCAATAGCCTGGGAGTTGGGAGAAGAATGAGAAACAATTGCTTAAAAAGAAAATCACTTGGATTTCTCCCCAAATTTCTGCTGAGGCAATGACAGTTGGGAAGCTTTTTCCAACCCTGCTCTGTTGCTAACCTCTCCGTTGAATGTGATATTGCTGCAACCAGCACTTTCACTGATGCGTCAGTTTTTCATTCCCACACTAGATAATTGTTAAAAGAGAGCCCCAGCAATAGAGAGACTTATTTTGCAACATAATTATTCCTGAGCGCTACCATGCTTGTTCTTCCCCAGGGAGGGTGTCTGCTTGCTGCTTTAATAAAGCAGATCTGAGACCCACTTCTTGCCTTCCCATAATAGAATCAGGTGGCAGCACCTTAATGTGACATGCTTTCAAGCTTGGTAGCAACCTCATCTCCCTTTTCTTGGCTTGCCCGCTGGCTGTGTAATTAAGCAGGAGGTGGCAGAAAGCAGGGACTTCTACACCCCAATAATGTTACTTTGACCAGGTCAAAGGCCAGAGGAGAATTTAGAGCCTGTTTCTCCTTGAACTCTACTTGTTTGCAGATAATGGAGAGGGAAGAGTTCAGAGCAAAATCATGCCATGATCCCAGAATGAAAAGTGTCACTAATACAGATTTCAGAATGCACACAATTCACTCAGCACTTCATCCCCAAGATGTGACATATTGCATGGTTTTTCCAGCCAAAAGAGAGCCTTAGAATATATCTGAACAAATAGAAAACACTATAATCTGATCATCCGGTTAAATTCGTCTGGCTGATCCTGCATTCATTCTTCCTCAAACATGACTCAGACACATTTAGTCACACATCACTTATGACCTAACTGTGCTCATCAAAGCCCGGGGTTGCTTAACAGGACCCCATGATCTTTAGAAATAGCTTGCATATAACCTGCTGTATGGATAAGTAATTTTAAACCCTGGACTTCATGCCTTTCCACTCCTGTGTGGCCTTTAGATAGCCATATATCTTACTAAGCATAAACATAATTTTGTTGTTGAAAGGAATGATTGCCTTTAAAAAACGAAAATAATAGTATGAGCTTCTGAAGCAGGTTGGCAGCTTTTGGTAGGAAGGGCAGGCTTCTATTCTCCTAATTTTTCCATCTGCCAAGGGGCTGCAAACGATGGGGGTTGGTGTAATAAAACCACCAGAGAAATCAAGGGCAGGATTTGGAGCCTGTTCCTTTTAAACATTTATGTTTAAAAAGCCCTGCAATTAATATGTCAAAGCTGTCAGAGGAGGGATGCAATACCATGACCCTTTAAAAAGATTATTTGGATGTGTGAAAATTTACAGTTCGCTGAAGTTAAATTTGGGCAAGAAATAAATATGTCACTTACTTTTAGTAATTACACTTGCCCAGATGCACATAGAGATGTAACAACAACACCTTATAAAGTTGGAAAAATAATAAATCTATAATATTGGGGAAACCTCCCCTCTTCAAATAAATTAATCATATTTCTAATAGAAAATAAGAGCTTGCTAAATTTTGCATAGATCCTGAAATCTGGGTTCATTTTGAAGACATTCATTTTCATTCAATAAAGTCACAGATGGGGGTTGAGCATTGGAGGGAGAACAGGTCATTTTCTTGCCCTACATCAGCTTGTCTTGAATATCCTAAAGCAGTGCAGCTTGAAAAACACTGGTATAAAAGGAGGTCCTGTATTCTGCTGAGATAATAGTCAAAGTCCTTCTGCTGTTCTTTTCTCAGCCTGGGCCTTGTAAATTCTTCCCCAGTTCTTGCCACCACTTTCTTCTGTTTTTTCAGTGCCTTTCCTCTTTTCCCCACTGTCCTAATTCCATCTGCAAAATGTGGATCAGAGAAGTTGTGTGACTTCCTGGCATAATTGTTCCAGTGGTGGGATTCAATTTTTTTTACTGGCAATGTAGGCGGGGCTTGGTGGACGGGGCATTGGTTGGTGGGTGGGGCAGGGGAAAGATACTGTAAAATATCCATTCCCTCCCACTCCTGGGGGAAGATTACTGCAAAATCCCCTTTCCCTCCCCACCCCACTAACCTGCTTTCCAGCTCCATTCTCCTGTGCAAGGCAACAAAAGAAGACCCAAACAATCAGCTGGGACTTGGGAGGCAGAGAATAGATGGGGGTGGGGCCAGTCAGAGGTGGTATTTGCCAGTTCTCCGAACTACTCAAAATTTCCATTACCGGTTCTCCAGAACTGGTCAGAACCTGCTGAATACCACCTCTGAATTGTTCCCTCATTGAAAAGGTTCCTTTGAGTCTGCTGACTCCTGCAAAGTGTCCGCAATTTTCTTGGCAAGATTTTTTCCCCCTGAAGTAGTTTGCCATTGCCTCCTGCCTAGGGCTAAGAGATAGTGTGTGGCCTAAGGTCACCCGCCAGATGGCTTTCTACCTAAAGTAGAATTAGAAGTCAAGCTGTAAACTTGTAAACTTGCTTGGCGGGGGGAATCCTTCTGAGGGCATTCTTCTAACACCCCTCCATCCATTGCCTCCCACAGTTTGTGACTCATTACAGTCCATTTCTGCAGTACCGAAATGGAATTAAAGCAATAAAACCAATAGTAGCCCATTATTTATTTATTTATTTATTTATTTTATTGGACTTGTATGCCGCCCCCTCTCCACGAGGACTCGGGGCGGCTAGCCATAAGAAAAAAAAACCCTACAATTTGCAAGCATTCCAGGTGAGAAAAGCTAAATCCTTCAATGGGAAGAAGATAAACAAAACCAAAAGAAGAGGAAAAATGGCTGCTCTTCAAACCATGTCTTTATCAGTTTGGTTCTAGATGGAATGTGGAAGTTGGGCAATTTGTGTAAACTGGATGCCTTTTGAAGAAAGTGGGTTGCCCCAGATTTCTCAGGAATTGTTTAGAAAAAAACATTTCAGTACAGTGAAATTAGACAGATAAAGCAGAAAATAATAGTATATATTGTCTCTGAGCTACCTATATATTTGGCATATACAGTACTGTGCAAAAGCCTTGACCACCATCAGCTTTATTGTTTTAGCCAAGTTTTAATAGTCATAAAACTTTTCTAAAACGAAGTTTCATGACCATTTGGTCTTGAATACCACATCTTGAATATCCAGTTTGCTTGTGGGTTTCCCTTTGAGAGTAGCCTTGCTGATACAAAAGTAAGATTTTATGTCTGTCAAATTCTGTGATCCTTGGCATTTTGACTGGAATGATGTGACAGGAAGTTGGTCTTATTAGTAAGCTTCCAATATATTACACTCACATAACTAGTGTAGGTATTCTAGTCCTCAAACATATGTTGCACAAACCTGATGTAATAGACCTTTTTGCACAGTAGTTGTTTTGGCATGGCATAGTTGGACACCTACAGGTGTTAGCAATGGCAGTACTTTGGGTTCTATTCCATTTAGGTTTATGTGGGCCAGGTACCTGCTGTTGCTCAGGTGTAAAGGGAGGTCACACAACATATTTGTCACTTTGGCCTATGGAAACTGTTTTTTCTGCTTTTTTATGTTTGGGATTCTGCATACAAATTTCCTGTATTTTCTGGTTGTACTCTAATAAGGAGACAGAGACATAATTATATTTGGTCATTATATCATTGCTACAACAACCTAAGACTGTTGCACAGCACTGTAAATAATTTCTTTTTGGTACCAGTTGCACACAAGCATAACTATTTATGAGGACAATACTGTATGATCTGAAATATATGAATGAGGTGATTTGTCTTCCATTCTTCTTACTGTTATCTTTGTCCTTGAATCTGAGATAATGTTTGCTAGTAGAACACAAAGTACACTATTCATTAGAAGTAAATATTTATTCCCAGTCCTTCATATGTTCACAAAACAATGTCTCAGCATAATGATAGCATAGATCAATCACAAGCAATTCATAATCAAAGCCACTGTTGAAATACAATTCCAATTATTGTCACGAAAAATGATTGGATGAGGTGGGAATTGAAAGTGTTACAATTCACGAAGACCAGAGCTTGGGAAGACTGAATGAATGAATCAGAATAGAGCTAGAAGGGACCTTGGAGGTCTTCTAGTCCAACCCCCTGCTCAAGTGAAAGATCATATACCATTTCAGACAGGTGGCTGTCCAGTCTTTTCTTAAAAACCTCCAGTGATGAAACAACCACAAGTTCTGAAGGCAAGCTGTTCCACTGGTCAATTGTCCTCATTGTCAGGCAGCTTCTTAATTCCAGGTTGCTTCTCTCCTTGATTCATTTCCATCCACTGTTTCTTATCTTGCCCTAGAAAATAAGTTGGAAAATAAATTGACCCCCCCCCCTCTTCAGCTTAAACTAAAGTTATATTCTGTATTTTGAGGATAAGGGCAAGAATTTGAGCCCTGAGCAAAAGTTCAGTTCGATGACAAATCCTCTGTTTGATTCATGGCATAGAGAGAGAGGCATTAAAGTGACCTTGTATTTGGTCTCCTGGGTTCTTGAATCAGAGCAGAATCTTTCTCTGTACTTGGTTTTTTTTTTTTAAAGTTTCTCTCTTTTTTTCTTTTTAGTATGTATTTGTTGTTTGCTTCATAAATTTGCTTTTTGGAACCTAGAATCCATCTTGCTGCTGGGGAAGGGAATGCTGCTGGAAGCCTTCATGAGCATTTATTGAGAAACAGTAAAGGAGATCACAAATGTTTCCAGGTACAACAGTAAATAAACATAACACCCATTCAGCCAAGTAGCATTCCAAACTTCTGAAAGCCTACCATGGGTGTGAGCTAACCATGCAAAGATGGGAAGCAGATAGGAGGACACTTTAGTCCAGGGGTCTCCAACCTTGGCAACTTTAAGTTGCCAAGGTTGGAGACCCCTGCTTTAGTCCACATCAGGTGCCAAACCTGTCATTCAAAGACTGCTTGACGGGAATCAGAGGAGCAAGAGAGAAGCAAAAAGTGAAGAATCTGTGTAAGAAGTTACGGAGTTTACTGACTTCCGACATCTCAAAATTGGTTATCTCATAGCACATCTTTCTTTTTTTTAATTGGTTTGCCTAGAAGAGGCGAGATGGATTGGCATTTGTTTGTGTCATTCATGTTTCAAAGCCATGGAGGCCTACAATAATCTCTCTGCTTTGCTACCTCCCTTCTCCATAGCACTGCCAAATCCCCCCAGGCTATTACATAGGTGTTCAAATAGACTTCAAAGGTTTTGAGAGCTAAGATTTTGCTTAGTTGTCTTTTTTTTTAAGCAACCTCTCTTGCTCCACTTCAGTAATCTTGAAGCCATCTGAATATTTATTTTCCTTTCAATATTGTAGGTACTGATTAGCACTTGATTTGTTCTCTCTTTCCCTTCTCCCCTTCCACCTCCTCCCACAAAGGAACTTATGACATCATCTAGTGGAATGATGTAGACTCTATGTTCTATTTCTCTTGATTCATTAGTAATTGGGCTGTATATATTCCCTCAGAAAGGCTGGGCCCATTTCTGATCAGGGAATGCTTTCAAGCAATGGCAAATTAGAAAATGGAAACTTCCTGCCAGCATGTTCTTTGTATTATCTGTGAGGCAGGGAAGCAGATACTTTGATTTGAGCTGGCATAATAGCACATTTTGACCTAGCCCAGGTGACTGCTCAAGTCTTTCTCATTGCAGGTGGTGGTAGGGAAAATGTGTGGCCCTTTACATCTTAGTAAACTTGCATCATCTGTAAAAGGGGCAATGGTTAAATTTTATGGGAGGTTTAATCCAACATTTTCTTGATCCCCATTTGTGTCCAAAAATCTCATTATCCATTTAAATACTCAATTTCACTGCAGGGCTACCATTGTATCGGTGCCTTTAATAGCCCTGAGTTGTAGAAAACAACATTCTCACTATAGTCTTCCATGATAGGAAAAGTTTCCATTCAACTGCTTTCTGCATGTGAGATCTGTTGTGTATGTAGGTTTGAATGTCATTAGTTTAGTTTGAATTGTTCTTGTAAAATGTCAGATAGGATTGGTTTAAAAAGTGCGGGAAAACCCTGCACTCTGATTGGCTGGCAACTACGGCTGCTGGCTATAAGAAGCAGCTGTAGCCCAGCCAAGTTGGGTCCATTCGAGCTGTAGTCACTAAATAAACTCTTCACTGAAGCTCTTCGCGTCTGACTCTTCATGCAAACTTAACAAGATCCAAAACTAAAGTTAGAGGAACAGAACTGAATAGAACAGACCAGAACTTGGAGGTCTTCTAGTCCAGCCCCCTGCTCAAGTAGGAGACCCTACACTATTTCAGACAGGTGGATGTCCATCTCTTCTTAAAAACCTCCAGTGATGAAGCAACCACAATTTCCGAAGGCAATCTGTTCCACTGGTTAACTGTTTTCACTGTTAGGAAGTTTCTCCTTAATTCCAGGTTGTTTCTCTTCTTGATTATTTTCCATTCATTGTTTCTTGTCTTCCCTTCTTGTGTTTGGAAAATAAGTTAACTCCCTCTTCTTTGTGGCAACCCCTCAAATATTAGAACACTGCTGTCATGTCACTCCTAGATCTTCTTTTCTCTGGACTAGCCAAATCCAAATCCTGCAACCATCCTTCATATGTTTTAGTCTCCAATCCTTCAATCATCTTAATTGCTCTTCTCTGTACTTTTTCCAAAGTCTCAAAATCTTTTTTGTAGTGTGGTGACCAAAACTGATTTCAGTATTCCAAGTGTGGTCTTCCTAAGGATTTATAAAGCCGCCCCCCTGCCCCCAAAATGACTTAATTATAGTCCAAGGTATGGTTCAATTTTTTCATGCCGTTTTGGAGAGATTGAAAATGCAGCTGAATGTACCCAGGTGAAATAGACGTATTTTGCTTTAGTGCAGGGGTGCCAAGCTCACGCCATCATGTCATCGTCACGTGATGTATCATTACTTTCCCCCCTAAATTGGGTGGGTGTGGCCAGTGCGTGATGCATCCGGTCCGTGGGCTACGAATTTGACACCCCTGCTTTAGAAGATCCCAACAGATTCTTCAAGTCTAAATACTTAGCTACTTTGTAGGTGGCATTAGAATGCTCGTCTGCTTAAAAGAGATAATTTTGTTTCTGAATACCAAAGACGGTATAGTGGTTGGGGGGAAATGTGTTCCATACAAAGATCCATAAAAGAGGAGCAATATCAAAGGATATGTCCAAAAGTATTGACTGTTTCTAATCCACAGGGGCAAGTGCACATCCATTATATGGTATATTATTGAATTCACCCTCCAGTCAAGCAGTTAGAAAGAGATTAGTTCAGCTCTTTAAAAAACGGTCTCCAATATTGAGGTAGTAGCATCAAGATCTTAAAATAACCAGCTGGCTAGGTGCACAGGACTTTTGATAGCCTAAAGACACTCTCAGTAGATCAATGTGCAGTTCTGCTTCTGTGCTGCTCTGTGTGAGGAGAGCTCTCTAGCCTCTCATAGGACATGGATAATAGACATTCAGGTAAGGGCCAGAAATGTACTGTGACAAGTATGATAGTTAATTTTCAGAATTCTGCTCTGGATGTTTATGTTATACCTTTCTTCAGTCAAGAAGTTCAAAAGAGTAGACACGGGACAATTGTATTTTATCATTGTGAGAAATGCTATCCAGAGACAACTATTGATCTATTTAGATCTGCGAGCAAGACCTTTCTAAAGATGTGCCCACTATCAAAGTCTCCTTTCAATTCTCTTTTCTCTTGGCCAACATACTGTTCTCTGAAGTGGCTTAAATGGGTCTTGGCTGTGTGCTGGCATACACAGCAGATGAGTCATGAGCAAGAAAAGGGTAAAAAAGGAGAACAACATCTGATGTTCAGAAAGTTTCCCCTACTGGCTTTTTCAGGAAAGAAAAAAATTATTCAGGGCAGGCACAGAATCTCCTCATAATCAAGAAAGAAGGTAAGGTGCACTATTTTTTGGTGAGCAAATCATTTAGAAATGTTTATTTTCCCAAGCTGCATATGGTAGAAAGAAAAATCATTTCTGGAGAAAAGGTATGTCTTAGAAAGACAAATGTTAAATTTAAAAAATCTCTATTCTGAGTGTTACATAGGCACTCCAGGGATTTGTTTAAATGGACCCTTAATGTAAACTAGGTAAGAAATATTGCCCTTCATTAATAAAGAAATAATCTCTAATATTTGGCATGGTTTTGAATAAACTGTGGATAATATTAGGGATGTTCTAGTCAACACAATTATTTGGCATCTTTCTGTAACCCCTTGAAACTGCATCAATCTGCTGAATAGAAATGCCTTTCCTGTACCCCCTCTGTATATAAATTTGCATGGGTTATGTTCATACAACCCTCACACATGATCAAGTGAACCATGGTCTCCTTAATTCTCTGGCTTGAGATGACATACTAAACCAAAAACTAACCAATCAGCTTGGCTTTACATAACATGCTCACTTAAAATTAACTTAGCCAGTTGTGGCTCAGTATCTTGCAAGTAGTTACTATTATGTAGTCAATCTATGAATGTTTCTTTTTTATCATAAAGAAGGAAACACTATTATTAGAATAGAATAGAATAGAATAGAATAGAATAGAATAGAATAGAATAGAATTCTTTATTGGCCAAGTGTGATTGGGCACACAAGGAATTTGTCTTGGTGCAAATGCTCTCAGTGTACATAAAAGAAAAGATACATTCGTCAAGAGTCAAGAATCATAAGGTACAACACATAATAGACATAGGGTACAATAAGCAATCAAATCATACTAGGAAACAGTCAATATAGATCGTAAGGATACAAGCGACAAAGTTACAGTCATACAGTCACAAGTGGGAGGGGATGGGTGATAAGGAGTGAAGAGAAGGTTAATAGTAGTGCAGATTTTATAAATAGTTGGACAGTGTTGAGGGAATTATTTGTTTAGGAGAGTGATGTCGTTTGGGAAAAAACTGTTCTTATGTCTAATTGTTCTGGTGTTCAGTGCTCTACAGTGTTGTTTTGAGGGAAGGAGTTGAAACAGTTTATGTCTGGGATGTGAGGGGTCTATAAATATTTTCACAGCCCTCTTTTTGACTCTGTGCAGTATACAGGTCCTCGATGGAAGGGACGTTGGTAGCTTTTTCTGCAGTCCTAATTATCCTCTGAAGTCTGTGACATTAGAATGTAAAAAAAACCCTGATCATTTGCCACATTAGAACTGCCAACTCTCCACAGCCTTTCCTCCTATGTCATTTTATAGCAAACTGACATATACACATCAAGCTTGCTTCTTCACATCCTGAGGCCAATGAATGCTCCATCTGCCACATTCCTGTGTGCCAGGTTAACTTTAAAAACCACTGCAAGAAATGTGAAAAACACAAATGGACATTTTACCATGCATGGTAGACCTGTGAAAAAGCCAAGAAATTTTGGATGTAATTTAGAATACAACAATGCAAAATATTTTAAAGATTAATATTGCAATGAAATCAGTTTTTAATTGGAATTTATGGATACTGAATTAGAAAAGACTCATGGAAAATTAATTTCGTAAATGATAACAGCAGCAAGATTATTATATATGCGCAAAGGTGGAAGAGTATTGAAATTGCTACAATGGAGGAATGAATCGTAAAACTGTCAGAATTCGTGGAAAGGCCAAAGTGGAAGCATTCTCACAATTGGCTATATAGTTCATAGGACCCTCTGACACTCAGCTTTGAAGCACATCCACTGTACGTATCTACATTGCCATCAGAATTCCCTACAATATGTACAATGAATTCCTGTGCCTCCAAATCAGTTATCATTGCCTAACTGATTGCCTGATTGTATAGAGGAAGATGTGCAAAGGAATTCATATATGAACACATGTCATACAGTTAGGAAAAACACACACTTTGTAATTCATATTGCATGTACTAGAATTGGATCAAAGGTAGCTAAGCTGACCTACACATCTTTCAGCTCTTCTCCAATCCATTGCTCATCCAAATAGCTCCTAAAGTCTTGGGTGTGTTATTATGTAGTAGGGTTTTTTTTAACCTCGGATTTCTGGTCAATTACAAAAAAAAAATGGTTAGATTTGGGAAGGACAGGTAAACTATTCAAAATTGATTAATTTCAGCTATTTGAGATGAAGTTTTATCTTTCTTTTCTGAGGCAGAGTTTTGCTCTAAGGCAGCAAGTTTGAAAAATGTGGCAGTCCTTGGAAATTTGTGACAGCTGGTAAGTAGGTGGTTGCAGTTTATGAATGATAAGATCTAATATAAAATTTGTCTTCTACTTTTGTCTGGGCAACACAGTATGACCTTCATTTTACAAAAAAACAGCTTCTAGTTAAAACCACTGGTCTCCATGAGCCTCCAGTCCATCATCATGCTCATCCTGGGGTACAATAACTGTCAGCCCTAAAATGTAAGCCCTAATCCTTCCCCAAATGCTCCTCCAACAATATTCGCACATTATATAAAATTATACCTATTACAGAATCTTAAACATACCACAAAATTGTCCCCAAATTCACTTGATTTACAGTACCTCGTCTCTGGAGATGCTTTTCATCCATCTTTAAAGTCAACCTTATTAATACTGAGTCTCATTCATGGAAATCTTCTCTATGATCTGGAGTCTTGCACCGCTTTCTCTGTGAAATTGCCTAGGATTCCCACAAGTGTTTGAAAGTGGAGCTTGCACGGTTTGCCAGATGCAAAGAAGTTCTTGAGAAAGGCTTCATCCAGTAATGCTTATGATAATATTCATCTTAAAGATGCTATCAATCTCATGGTTTTAAATCACACTTGGAATCAGGCTACCACACAAAATGTCTGCTCATGATATAGGGTCTTAATAGAGGGTCATGAAAGCGGCTCGCTTTTTTTTTCAGTGTAAAGTGGGAACGTTCAATTAAATGCATAAAACAGTTTATCATTGTGAAAAATTAAATGTCCAATAATGATGAATGCTCAACAAGATAAGGACAAACAGGTTAAAGAGTGAAAGAAAGTGAGACCATTTGATAATTCTCTGTCATCTTAAACAGACACATAAAAATCCATGTCTCTTTTGAGAACTATAATTTTATGAATGAAGAAGCACAGTGATCAGATTTCTAGCCTGCTTAAATATACATCTGGAATATATTTTACTCTTTCCATTAGAAATAATAGCTCCTGAACATTCAAGGAAGGCTTTGCTACAGACACTGCAGATAAGTATACAGAGATGTAGACAGATGCAGAGGGAGTCAAGGTGGGGTTCTCTACCCTCGAGAAAGATAATTTTTCACTTCTCTCCATCCAAAGGCAGCCTTTCTCCATCTGTTTGAAATTGTTTCCCATATTCAGTTGGCTTCACCATTGCAATCCTTTTGGTTTCTCCCTCATTAAAAAAATGTTTATTTAATTTTTTTAAAAAGTAAAAGTTCCTTGACATATCTGGCAAAGACATCTTGGGCATTTTCTGCTTCACTACTGTACTTAGCAAAAAGGATGGATGTCGTCAAGCCGTCGAGCTTAATATTTTTTGAAATTATAAATTGCTCCTTTTTTAATACCAAAAATACCAAAGAATTGAGGCAAGTTCGGTTATATAACATTTGGTAACTAAAAATATTTAAACTAATAACATTTATCCTAATTCATCTTAGCAACCATTGGCAACTTTATGTGGACTCAAAAATGCTGGATGGTATGACTGGACGGAACAGCAAATAAGGGATCCAGTGATGCATAGTAACTTTCTATAATGTAATCATTAGCTTTTTTGTTAGGAATTAAAACATAGGCACCTATCCGTTCATATTAATGGAAAAATCCACCTATGAAAAATAGATACAAATAGCCTCTGTTTGAGAATTTTCTTCATTCTCTTATTTCCTGGGGTCAATATTATGCAAATAACAGAAGACTTTGAAAACCTCATTATCACTTCATTTACTTGTGAGCAAGATCAATCTATCAATTACTCCAACAGTCCAGCAGATGCCACCCATTTTCCTCCTCTGAAAACCCCTGTGGCTGCATTTTCCAATGTGTTCATTATTCCACTATTAGGACTACATTAAAGAATGCTTTGTCCTCACCAATAATTCCCCAAAGTGCTCACCAGTATGTATTTGATGAAAAACACATCTGTAATATTTTCCTCATGTATTGATCATTGCTCAGCAGTATATGCAATACTAAAGACTATACGTTGTCTGCTATTTTCTACATTCATGCATTCAACGATACCTTGGCCTCCAAAGTTTTAAAACCCAAAATGAGCTTATTCTCTTTTCAT
Source organism: Naja naja (assembly GCA_009733165.1). Taxonomy (NCBI): domain Eukaryota; kingdom Metazoa; phylum Chordata; class Lepidosauria; order Squamata; family Elapidae; genus Naja; species Naja naja. Next base: position 101,322,657 of record CM019149.1, on the reverse strand, counting down.
TAGAGACATACCAAAATATATGGTTAAAGAAGAAGCTGTCAGTATTTCAAAATAGATACGAAACTATACAGATACCGTGTTTCCCTGAAAATAAGACACTGTCTTATATTTTTTTTGGCTCCCAAAAACACACTAGGTCTTATTTTTGGGGTAGGTCTTATATATTTATGGTGCCAAATAGTGGGTGTGTGTGTGTGTGTGTGGTGTTTTGCGGGTGCACGGTTGCTCCCTGAAAAGTCTTCCTGGAACTGGAGATTTACACTAGGTCTTATTTTCGGGGTAGGTCTTATATTAGGGCAGGTTTAGAAAATAGTGCTAGGTCTTACTTTCGGGGTAGGTCTTATTTTCGGGGAAACACGGTACAAGCTTCTCTCCTATTGTCTCTGCTTGCCCAGTCACAACCAGCAGGGAGGACATGTTCCAGGTCCCGTCTATTAGACTGCATCATCTGGTGCAGGGGTCCCCAAACCCTGGTCTGTGGACTAGCACCGGGCCACGGCATACCAAAAACTGGGCCTTGCAAACAAAGCCCCATCTGCAGGATGCAGGCAGCACAACAAAACCATGCCCCCTCCAGTCTGCAGAAAAACCTCTCTCCATGGAACTGGTCCCTAAAGGTTGAGGGCCACTGATCTGGTAGGACCTAGAAGTTGTGCCCTATCTGTTGCAGCATTTGCTCTATAGAACTGCATCCACTCAAGATTTGGGTACCTGGACTCTTTAGCCTTTCAAAAACCATTAAACATCTGCTTGTTCCTCTAAGAATTTAGGCCAAGAGGCTAAATAGAATGCTTTTGGACTTCAGGCATAAATTTGTATCTCCTTTGTTATTTTTGATTATTTATAGAATATTTTGATTTTAATTTTTGTTTGCCATGTAGGCATTCACTGTATTGTGAATATATATACAAGTAGTTCTTGACTTAGCAACCTCAGCTGAACCTGAAATGTCCATTATTAAGCAACCCAGTTGTCAATTGAGTTTTGCCCATTTTACAACCTTTTTTACTACAATTGTTAAGTGAATCACTGCAGATGTTAAGTTAGCAACACCATTGTTAAGTGAATCTGGCTTCCCCATTGACTTTGCTCACTTCAGAAGGTCACAACAGATGACCACATGAATCCAGGACTGTGCAACCATCCTAAATAGATGTCAGTTGCCAAGCGCACGAATTTTGATCACACGACCACGGGGATACTGTGAGAGTCATAAGTGTGGAAACTGGTCATAAATCACTTTTTAAAGTGCCATTGTAACTTTCAATGGTCATTAAACGAATGGTCATAAGTCAAAGATCACTTGTAAATCAAATAAATAAATAAGCAAGCAAGCAAGCTAGGCAGGATGCGAAATGTATGATTCTGTGGTGTGACATAGGGTTATGTTTGTCTGTGCTGATATCAAAACAAAAAGCACTCATTCCATTAAAGCTCTCCCTTCGTATCCCTTCCTGATCCACTACATCTGAAGATATATATATATATATATATATATATATATATATATGTGTGTGTGTGTGTGTGTGTGTGTGTGTGTGTGTGTGTGTATGTTGTGGCCCCGCCTCGTGAGCCTGTGCTGACAGAGGAAGAGGACCTGGATGATGAAGAAGAAGAAGAGGAGGAAAGGGCAATGCCTCCCTCACCAGGGCCTTCCTCCCCAGGATCTTCCTCCCTGGCAAGGTCTCCTCCCCAGGACCTTCCTCCCTGGCAAGGCCCCTCTCCAGGACCTTCCTCCTGGCAAGGCCCCCTCCCAGGACCTTCCTCCCTGGCAATGCCTCAGGTTTCCTCGGAAAGCCAAGAGGAACTGCCTGAGAGACGTGTATCAGTAAGGCCACGGCGAGAGAAGGAGGATGAAGGTGCCTGGCTTGATCCCAGGCAACGTCGGAGGAGAAACGTCAGCAGCAACGTAGGGGCGTGGGGAGGGCCAGAGATTGAGCTGGACCACACCCACCAGGTATAAAAGTGGGTGTGCCTACGCTGCAGACTCTGTTTGTGACAAAGTGTAAATGAATCCGAGACTTCCGTCTGTGTGCTTGATTTTTGGACTCTGAAAGTAAAGCAATTCTTCTGTGAGTACTACATTCCTTCTTGGCTTGGATTTGGCAGTGAGAGCCTGGGTGACTGCCAACGCTCTTGTCGGGAGAGATAACAGGGATTTTGGTGACAGGCCAGCGTGACTCTTCTGTGTTAGCTAACGTTCCTTACCTTCAGGGGAAGGGAAGGTGAAACAGAACAGGCCAGTGTGACTCTTCTGTGTTAGCTAACGTTCCTTAACTTCTGGGGAAGTGAAGGTGAGACAGAACATATATATGTGTGTGTGTGTGTGTGTGTGTGTCCTGGAAGAAAAATTGCCATTAGCAACCCTGGCAGTTTTACTCCTGAGCAAAGAGCAGCGATATGTAAGGGCTGAAGTGGTTAAGATGGGATCCAGACAGAATTATTGGGTAAACATGGAGCGAGTGCCTGTCTCAATCTCAAGTCTAGAAAATGAATGGCCAAAGTTTTGTTACTCCAAAGGATGGGAAGAAGCCTAAACCTTGGCACTGACATACACTCTGTGTGTGTGTGTGTGTGTGTGTGTGTGTACACATACATATACAGACACATATTCATATCCACATTGTTATGTATGCAGGTTTGAATGTCATTGGTTAAGTTTGAACTGTTCTTGTAAAATGTCAGAAATGATTGGTTTAAAAAGTGCGGGAAAACCCTGCACTCTGATTGGCTGGCAACTGCGGCTGCTGGCTATAAGTAGCAGCCACAGACCAGCCAAGTTGGGTCTGTTATGAGCTGTAGTCACTAATAAACTCTTCACTGAAGCACTCCGCGTCTGACTCTTCATGCAAATCTAACACTGGCGACGAAGGTGGGATCCTTCCCGAGGAGAAGACAACGCGGAGAAGAAGCCGAGAGAGATGGCTGTGCTAAACACCCCCCCAGCCCCGTTCGATCCGACGGCAGAAGACTGGGACTCGTATGCAGATCGTTTCCAAATGTATTTGGAGGGAAACGATCTCGCCGACATTTCCGACAAGCAGAAGAGGGCAGTCTTTCTTATCCACTGCAGTCCGGCCGTTTTCAAGATGGCAAAGGCATTGGCGGGAGCTGCAGACGTGAAGGTAATGGACTGGCCCAATTTAGAAAAGTTATTAAGAGCCCATTACGCGCCACAAGTATCGTGCCTCATTAAGAGACACGAATTCTACCGTCGGGATCAAGGGAAAAGTGAAAACGTTAATGACTTCGTGGCAAGTTTAAGGGACATTGGGGGTGCATGTGAATTTATCAACTTAGAAGAGGCCATGCATGATCGATTTGTTCTAGGCCTAAACAACAAGGTTTTGCAGAGCAAATTATTAATGAAACCTAAGATCACGCTTAAGGAGGCCATAGAAGAAGCTTCTTCAGCAGAAGCTACCAAGCCCTCAGCAGCAGCCATGAAGAAAATTAAGAAGGCCGCAAGCCATCCTGATGTGGAAAAATCCACAACAACCCATTGCGAGCAAATAGATTCTGATTCAGACTGTAGTGAGGTGGAGGAAGGAATTTATAGACTCAGAATGGAGAAGAAAAGGAAAGAGCTTGGAAGAAAGAGGCAAGACTTTTATTGCAGAGGTTGGGGAGGCCACCCCCGCACTGAATGCAAGTTTCTTGATACCATCTGCCTCCGTTGTGAAAAAAGAGGTCACCTAGCAAGAGTCTGCAAATCATCCAGAACTCCACCAAGCAGAAAAAAATTCCCTAAGAAGGAATTCAAGCCCAACAATTTCATTGAAAAGATGGGGCGCAACTCAGAAGCAAATGGAAAGAATGAAACTCATCAAACAATCACCATTGGTCATTCTTCCCCCTTAAAAAGCAGAAAAGTACATGTGAAGGTACTCATTGAAGGAAGGCCTTGCCAAATGGAAGTGGACTCAGGCTCCTATTTATCTATGGTGTCATGAGACACTATTCACAGGCTACTTCCCAACATTCAGAAGAAGTATTTCCAGAAGTAAGCACTGACTCTTAAAGACTACCAAGGGAACAAGATTCCAGTAGTTGGAACAAGAGAATTCATTGTGAAGTTCAAACGTTTGCCCCTGACCATCATGGACAAGGACCGCCCAAGCTTGCTGGGACTTGAGTGGTTCAATCCACTAGGCATCGAGGTGACTGGCATCAATCTCGTGAGCAACACTGAATGGGAGGAGGCCCTGAAGTCTGAGTTTCCAGAGGTCTTCAGCGAAGGATTGGGCAAGTATATGGGGACCCCTATCACTTTCAACCTAGATCCCAAGGTGCCCCCAATTCGCTTAAAGCCCAGAAGGGTCCCATTTGCCTTAAAGGAAAAAATGATGCACAATTAGATAAACTAATAGCTCAAGGAGTTTTAGAGCCCACTGACCACTCCAGATGGGAGACACCCATAGTCACACCAGTCAAGACTGATGGGTCAGTGAGAATCTGTGGGGACTATAAGGGGACATTGAACCATGCCCTTCAACAGAGTGCATATCCAGTTCCAGTGGTGCATCATTTATTACATTCACTTGGCAGGGGTACAGTCTTTGCCAAATTGGATCTGGCCCAGGCATATCAACAACTAACAGTTGATGATGCCACTGCAGAGGCCCAAACCATTGTGACTCATAGAGGTGCCTTCAAATGTAAAAGGTTACAGTTTGGAGTAAGCTTGGCACCAGGCATCTTCCAAAGCCTTATGGAAAGGATGCTCCAAGGACTGCCAGTGGTAGTGCCTTACTTTGATGATGTGTTAATCTCTGCTGAAAATGACACTCAATTACAAGAGAGACTCAGAGAAGTCCTTACCAGATTCAAGAAAGCGGGGTTAAAAGTCAAGGAAGAAAAATGCACTCTTAGAACTGACAAGGTTGAGTTCTTGGGCTATATGATTGACAAGCATGGCATCCACCCTACAGATGCCAAGGTTCAAGCAATCAAAGAAGCCCCTAGACCAAAATGCAAAACAGATTTGCAAGCCTTCCTTGGACTTATTAACTTTTATCACATGTTCCTACCTCAGAAGGCAACCATTGCAGAACCATTACACAGATTGCTTGACAAAAAGTCTGTTTGGGTCTGGGGCATGAAAGAAAGAACAATCAGCATTTAACAGTATTAAAAGACTAATCACATCTGATGCTGTACTCATACAGTTCTCTGAGAATTTACCTGTTGTACTGACTTGTGATGCATCCCCCTTTGGAGTGGGGGGGGGTTTTGAGCCACAGGCTTCCCAGCGGGAGGGAAGCCCCTATTGCATTTTACTCTTGCACCTTGACCAAAGCAGAGAGGAATTACAGCCAACTGGACAAGGAAGCATTGGCAATTGTTGCAGCTATCAAGAAATTTCATGAGTATTTATATGGGAGAACATTTACCATTGTCACAGATCACAAACCTTTGTTAGGCATTGTGGCAGGAGACAAACCTACTCCCATTATCCTGTCACCAAGAATGCTGAGGTGGACTGAATTTCTTGCTGCTTATTCATACAACCTTATCCACAAGCCTGGCAAGGACATTGGACATGCTGATGCACTAAGTCGTTGCCCACTTCTTTGCCACAAGGAGGACCTTGAACCTGAAACACACACCTTTTTCCTAGAAACTGTTGCCAAGCTTCCAGTTCATGCTGCTGAAATTGCCAGAGAGACTGCCAAAGACACTGTGTTGGCTCCTGTTATAGGCTGGATTAAGAAAGGTTGGCCTCTTCAAGATCTACCTCACCTTGCCCAACCTTTTAAGTCCAGGCAAACTGAATTATCTGTATTAAGAGGATGTATTTTGTGGGGTAACAGGGTGGTTTTTCCTGCAAAACTGCAAAGGGAGGTTTTGGAAATGCTACATGAGGGTCATCCTGGTATTGTAAGGATGAAGGGATTGGCCAGGAGTTATGTATGGTGGCCAGGTATTGACAAAATGGTTGAAAACTGGGTTGCATCTTGTCCCAACTGTCAGGTAGTCAGGCCTGCCCCACCTCTCGCCCCAAACAGGAATGGGAATGTCCTAGGGGCCCATGGTCTAGGATTCACATTGATTTTGCTGGCCCTACCAGAGGGCACACCTTCCTTATTATAGTAGATGCATATTCCAAATGGCTAGAGGTAATCCCTATGGCATCCACCACAACTGATGCTGTCATCAAGCAGCTTAAAAGCTTTTTGTAACCCACGGGTTACCTGATGTTCTTGTCTCTGACAATGGCCCTCAATTTACATCCAACCCTTTTGAATCCTATCTAGCACAACTGGGTATCAGACATGCCCTGACAGCCCCTGGGCACCCTTCGCTAACGGCCGGGCTGACGAATGGTATTTTACCAAGGAAAAGCTTCAGCAATTGGGTCCTGGGGACATCACTGAGAAAGTTGAAAAACTTCTTAGTGTTCAGCACATCACTCCTAACCCGTCAACTAACTTATCCCCTGCAGAGTTGTTGATGGGTAGGAAACTTAGGTCTCCCCTTGACCGCCTTCATCCCACTTACGCACCCAACGCACCAGTAGATTCCACTAGCAAAGTTCGCACGTTCAGTGTGGGTGATTCTGTTTATTGTAAGAACCTTATGGGTGAGCCTTCATGGATTCCTGCTGAAATAACTCAAATCACAGGCCCTCGTTCTTACAGGGTACAAACAGAGGATGGAGTCCTCTGGAGCAGGCACACTGATCAGCTTAGATCCAGGTTACCTCAGGAACATCGCAATTGTTCCTCTCTAGTTCCCATACCTAATGCTTTTCTAGGGAGGGGAGGAACATGAGGATAATCAGCAAACAAGAATCAACCCCATGTGTAACGAGCCATTACGACAGGAACCATCCCAAAACCTGTCACAATGCCTAAATCCATCCTTACAAGTGGAAGATTGCACATCACTACCTGACTTGGGTGCTGACATTGGGCTGGAGATGGGTTGGGAGGAGAGACCAGATTCTAACAATCAAACAGGGTCTTCTTTCACAGGAAGTCCAACTCGGGAAATGTCAACAGACACATTTCCCCTCTCACTGGGTGAGAACCTTAAAACTTCTGAACCATGAAGGTCTCAATGTACACGTAAGAGCCCCACCTATTTAAAAGAATACATTAGATAGGTTGGGGTTTGAGTATGGACTGAACCTAGTGGGGAGGGGTGTTATGTATGCAGGTTTGAATGTCATTGGTTAAGTTTGAACTGTTCTTGTAAAATGTCAGAAATGATTGGTTTAAAAAGTGTGGGAAAACCCTGCACTCTGATTGGCTGGCAACTGCGGCTGCTGGCTATAAGTAGCAGTGCAGCCCAGCCAAATTGGGTCTGTTATGAGCTGTAGTCACTAATAAACTCTTCACTGAAGCACTCCGCGTCTGACTCTTCATGCAAATCTAACACACATCATATACATTTACATCAAATACATACATACAGTCTACATATACATATTCATGTATATTATTCATCTTCATGTACATATTCATCTTATATAGTTCATATACATTATGTACATCATTTTATTTTATTTTTATTTATTTATTTTGTCAAGCATGTATTAGATAACATGTATAAGTATAAACATGATTATCAGTGGTGGGATTCAAATTTTTTTACTACCGATTCTGTGGGCGTGGCTTGGTGGGCGTGGCAGGGGAAAAATACTGTAAAACCTCCAGTCAGAGGTGGTATTTACTGGTTCTCCAAACTACTCAAAATTTCCGCTACCGGTTCTCCAGAACTGGTCAGAACCTGCTGAATACCATCTCTGATGATTATGAATACATGAAATGGATACTAATAAAAAGGAACATTAGGACAGGGACAGTAGGCATGTTGGTGTACTTATGCATCATATACACCATATACACATACAGATATACGTACACATATATCATATACATACACATACACATATACATACACTAGGCCAGCTAACCTTCTTATATATGCAAAATGAGCTTCTCTTATCAGCAATAAAGCAATATACCAAAACCACGCAATTTGTGCTACTACCCAGTCCTGAAGAAGGGGTAAAATTTCTTAGAGCCTCCTGATTTGGAATCTGGCAGAATGGGAGGACAGGGGAGGAGTACTGCTGAAAAAAAAAGATGTAATTAAGGGACTCCACCCTTCTTCCCCCCACCCGCCCCTCCCATCCACCTGCAGGGCAAAGGTGAATAGGTATTTAACATATCATACCATTTGGCTTCCTATCCACATATAGATAGATGGATGTGCAGTAGTGGTACCTGGAGATGCAGAAGTACATTAGACATCTGCAAGATAGATAGCATGCATTGCAACTACATTACCTTCTTTTTCTTTATTCAATTTCTGGCATGCAATGTAAGAGAGATGCAGCACTTAAAGAGCCTGGAATACTTAGGAGGGGGGGATTTTCACTAGCACCATTACTTTTTTTATATTCAAGCTGTGATTCCTTTAGCCCCCCCCTCCCCTTTCCACTTTAACTTCTAGTCGTGCTGAGGAGGAAAAGATAACCCTCCATCTCTCCTTTGCAGTGTTCTCTACAGGGATCCCTGCTCCCTGGCATTAATAGGGATGACTCAGAGCTAGACAATCTGATTCTTTTGTGAAGAATTAGCCAAGAAACAATTTTCTCTTATTATTCTGATCTCTTCCCCTCCCCCACACCCCAGTCTTCCTGAGATGACTTGAATCATGGATGACTCAAACAGGAATTTCAGCAGAGGACTGAGAAGAAACAGAATATAGATAGGCAGATTTCAGATTGGTGGGAACTACTAATAGCACTTTGAGATTCATAGTAGAAGCTTGGTGTGATCTCTGACTCTCTGTCCAGAGATATGGAAACCGAGTTAAGGAACTTTCAGACCACTGCTGGTAAATTCCAAGCAGTATCATTTACAACACAATATGTGTATGTACGCACTGATATGATTCATACAACCTAAACGAGATGGGTGGGCAACATACAGCAGCTGAGGGCCATGCATAAGATTTTGGGAAGTGGGCCCAAAGACCAAAGGGGCCAAGATGACAATACAAATGAACAATGTTTTCAAGGCTTATTAAGATTCTTTTAAAGCTTCCCTTCTAGTTTTAATGCGGTTCCTGCTTCAGAAAAGCACAAAAACATATCACCACTTTTTAGCACACGGAGGCAGTTTCAGCCCACAAAAAAGAGTTTTGAGGGCTGCAGGTTGCCCACCTGTGTGTTAGATGTGGATTGTTCAGTTTGAGTTTAATGGGAACCCAGTTATTGAGCTGCTGTTGTAGTTGACATTTTGGAATTAAAGGGCCTTCCTAACCTAGGTAAATCTCCCAGTAGCTCTCCTCCCAACTGGTAATCAAGGTTACAGTAAATACAGTTCTGTGAGTCCTTGGAGTTCTCTGATCTTGATTGTTTTTTGGCAGAAGTTTCATTACCCAACTGGGTAACATCAGTGCTATCTTTTATCACTTTGTTCTTCAGGAACTGCTTTCAACATCAGATTTAATCATATTATCAAATCGTGTATATAGAGATCCCTCTTCTCATTTCCTCCCCAACAACGCTGTCAACTCTCTCTGATTGCCCTCTTCTTCTCTCAGTTGCATCTCCAGTGCCGTCATTGAGAGAAGAATAACCTTTCAGAGGTTGCTGAACTACAAGTCTCAGTATCTCTCATCATTCATCCTGGCAGAAATACCACAATAGGTCATCAGGCCACAATCACAAATATTCCAGTCAAATATGGACTGTCTAGATGACTTCCCAGGTACACCAAAGATGATTGAGGAATTGTCATTTCTTGCCTTTAAAGAATCTGTTTGGAAAAGCACTTCATTGTGGTTGAAATCAGGTGTGGCACAATGAAGACAGTCAGGAATCCTTGCTTACCCTCCTTGTTATTTTATACCATCCAAAATCAAAGAGTCATTCTAGGTTTCTGTTTTTGTACCAATGGAGCAAGACAGGCTGAATTTTCTGTCAACTTCTCCTCCCATTGGTACAAAGTTGGTGACTGATAACAGTGTAATGTCAAATTGTCCCAGGGCTGATGGAGCTAAAACTAACCCTCGCTAACCCAAGTTAACTGCTGTAGGTTCAGGTGATGACATAGAAAGGAAGGGACTTTGGAAGCCTTCTTGTCCAACCCCTTGCCCAAGGTAAGAATCCTTATACTATCCTGGCGAAATGGTAGTCCATTTTTTTCTTGAAAACCTCCAACGATAGAGTACCCAAAAGTCCGGGAGGCAAGCCAGTCCACTGATTAATTGCTCTCACTGTCAGGAAATTTGTCCTTAGTTCCAGGTTGAATCTTCCTGCCACAAGCTTCCACCCATTGCTTCTTGTCCTGCCTTCAAATGCTATGGAAAATAAACCAGTGCCCTCTTCTCTGTGACAGTCCTTCAGATATTGGAAGACTCCTATCATGTCATCCTCTCTAAGTCTTCTCTTCATTAGGCTAAACATATCTAGTTCATCATAAAATTTCTTGTCATCTTTGATGCCCTTCTCTGCACACTTTCTAGGACCTCAGAATCTTTTTTGTATCGTGGTGACCAGAACTGGATTTTTATTCCAAGTGTAGCCTCACTAGTGCAGTATAGAGAGGTATTATCACTTCATGTAATCTTGATGCTATCCCTCAATAACTTCATCACCTGAACCAGTTTAGGGTATTCATTCAACAAGTTCAAATTGTGTCACAATTTTTCCCCCAGTAATACTGTGTAAAGGTCTATTTTAAAATAAATCCTGTTTAATTATACCTAGAAACATTTATAGGACTATGACTTAAGGATCCAGGAGTAGGAACCTGTAATTTTTGTGACATCAAAAGTAATTGTAAATAATAGCATATATATGGTTTGTTTGTGTTTTCTTCATTGTCTTTTCCTCTTACAGGTTTCTACTCAGTGGTCACATTACTACACTCTTCCTGTGAATCTCCAGCAAACAAATTCATACCATTATACTAACACAGGATCAAGTACAATCCAATTAATATTCTGAAGGCTTAGTCAATGAATTATGACTGGCTACATTATGGTTAAACTATTACTTAGCAGAATGTGTGAACATACCCCCTCCCCATTTAAAAAAACTGTTTTTGAGGAGGAGGTTAGATCTGAAAAGAGCCACTTTGGTGTAGTACAGGGCTGTCAAACTCCTGGCCTACAGGCCGAATGCGTCACGCACTGGCCATGCCCACTCCCAGTTTAGCAAAGGGGGAAAAAGTCCCAGTAAGTAATGTGACACTGCCATGACGATGTGAGTTTGACACCCCTGGTGTAGTGGCTAAGGCATCAGGCTAGAAATCGGGAGATTGTGAGTTCTAGACTGTGAGTTTAGGTACAAATTGGGTGACCTCAGGTCACCCATTTTCTCTCAGCCCTAGGAAGAATAAGCAATGGCAAACCTCTCCTGAAAATGCTTCCAGGAAAGCTGCAGGGACTAGTCCTGCCAGCAGTCACCAGGTGCCCAAAGCTGACTCACCGGCACAAAACAAAGAGTGGAAACCTTTTAGTGCTCTGAATTTAGGCAAAACGTTAACCGCGCAACTTCTTCCAATATAACAGGACTAGGAAAGGGCTATTCTCCTCAATATATCCAAGCAACCCAAACCTCAAAAACTCAGATTCTGATTTTCATACCCCCCCCCTCTGTCATTCCACTTTGAACACTGTGTACCTCCTGAGCTGAAAGCTGAGTCATCACACAGACCATTAACCTTATCTGCAACATTGTAGAATCTAGCAGAAACCTCCAGGCCCAGATGGTTTCACATCTGAATTATTTTAAGCTATTTAAATAACCACTTGAAACAGCCACCACCACCACTCTTTCTCCATATGTTTAGGAGCATGCATGTTCCCGTGTATAAAGCAGCTCCTGCCTATCTGCCTTTGAAGAGCATTGTTCTGCCTTTGATCTGCATGGGATTAAATGGCCTAGTCTCCTCTCTTTCTTTATTAAGTACTCAACTAAAGATCATTGCTTACCGTTGCAGTTGCTATATGTTACTCATCCTCAATCAACCACATGAATCAGAATCTTCCCTTCATGTTTTTTATCCTTTCCGCAAAGACTAGAGAACCTGCAATGGGTTTGACAGGGTTTTTTAGGGTTTTTTTTTGCGACGAAACTAAAAATATGGAGATCATGGTTTTTAAGCAAATTAAGCTAATTAGGTAGAAATAATTGTTCATGCCTATTAACCACCAGAAGTTTCAGTAATTGTGAAAGTTTCTTCCTGACATTGCTAAATACTAAAGGTTGAGTAGCTAAGTTCACAAACAACATTGTGACTTAGTGTGTTGTTTCAACCAGGGCCATAAAAAGAGGATTGTAACATCGATCTTGCTAACTAACTAACTAAACAGGATTCACCAGATTTAGATCTACTGGTAGATAACATTAATGATCTGCAATAGAACAGCAAGGTGATTTTGGCCCTAACATTGGCATTTTGCAATGCTAAAATGGCACCCTCCAAATACATTAATCATGCTGGTTGGGGTGAAGAGAGAGAACATATTTAGAGACTGCAATTTGTTATTTTATACCATTTTGGTCAGAAACACATAGTGAATGAAGTGACTGCAATAGGACATGACTTTCAATTTTCCGCATGAAACTGGCCATTTTATGACTTTGATTGTAGTTTCCTAATCATTTCAACATTTACACAACTTGCTAATAAAAATGCTGATCATCTTATCACAGCCTCATTTCTCAGAAGTGAAACAGTAGATCAATTCTACATTTCACAGGCTGATCCGAAATCTTGGCTGATAGATTCATATTCAGCATTTAGAAAACTAATTATTTAACAAGTTTGGAGTTTATACTTGGCCTTTTTGCTGTCATGCTATATTTGGTTCCTAAATGTCCTTCTGCATGAAGCTTAATAATATGGAATGGTTACCAAGCTTCTGAGAGGAAAAGCAACATGTCAGATGTCAGACTGAACATGCTTTATTCAATCGCCTTTTTAATTATTTGAGAATCTTTTCACCGAAGATCTCAGCATACGTTTTGGTTCCCAGGCAGCAACATTTTCAGTGGGAAGGATGAGAATCAGTAGAAAGAGACCTACAGTTAATGAAGTATGCCTTGGCCAAGGAGCCATAATAGCTTTATTACTCAGCATCAGAATGACTCACTTTCTTTCCTGTCTATCTCGCTTACGCGTGAGATTCAGTGCAATGGGGAGTGCTTGTTTTTAGCCTTTAAAAAAGGTACCGACCCAATGAAGTATTATTTTTCACACGTTTTGTATCTTACTTCTAAACAGCTTGTGGCAGCACCATATGTGTCAGACTGTGTGGTTGTGTGTGATCTTCATCTTCCATATAGTTGTCTATGTCCAGTGCTTTTCCTAGAGGAGAAGAAAAATCAAACCGACAGCTTCTAGAATTGGCCTTCCAGATGGAAGCAAAATGACTCTGTGATTACAGGGATTAAGACTTTTGATATATAAAGGCTTCAGTGAAAAGAAAGCATGCATACACTGTATATATTTGAGGTCTGCCTGCCTCCTGTATCCCTGCCTGATCCACTCCCGCTGCATTCCTCTGATTTGAATTGGAAGGCTTGAATAGGAAGCTTGATCATGAACAAAAATAATTTTTATACCCGTCGGGGGAATGAGACTTAGCTTGCACGTGTGCTATAAGCCATTTTGCACTTGTGGCTTTCATGTAAGTAGTTTGAAAGCTTCCAGAAAGCTTATGCGTCCATTTTACCTCAGAAAATATTGAAAGCCACAAAGAAATCCAAGAGAAATATATGGTTGCAGTGTGTCTCCAATACAAACCGAATGGAAATCAAGTTGAAATTGGCCAAGGTAATTAAGGCATTGAGAGAACAGATTGTTATGTATACAGGTTTAAAGTTATTGGTTTAGTTTGAACTGTTCTTGTAAAATGTAAGAAATGATTGGTTTAAAAAGTGCGGGAAAATCCTGCACTCTGATTGGCTGGCAACTGCGGCTGCTGGCTATAAGTAGCAGCCGCAGCCCAGCCAAAGTGGGTCTGTTCTGAGCTGTAGTCACTAATAAACAAAGAGCTTGAAGCACTCGCATCTGTCTCTTCATGCAAACTTAACACTGGCGACGAGGGTGGGATCTCCCTGAAGAGAAGGCAATGTGGAACAGAAGAAGAGAGAGATGGCTGCGCTGAACACCCCCCCAGCCCTGTGCGATCCGACGGCAGAAGACTGGGAGTTGTATGCAGATCGTTTCCAAATGTATCTGGAAGGAACGATCTTGCCGACATTTCCGAAGCGGAAGAGGGCGGTCTTTCTCACCACTGCGGTCCGGCAGTTTTCAAGATGGCGAAGGCATTGGCGGGAGCTGCAGACATGAAGGTAATGGACTGGCCCGATTTAGAAAAGTTATTAAGAGCCCATTACGCGCATCAAGTATCGTGCCTCATTAAGAGACACGAATTCTACCGTCAGGATCAAGGGAAGCGAAAGCGTTAATGACTTCATGGCAAGTTTAAGGACATTGGGGTGCATGTGAATTTATCAACTTAGAAGAGGCCATGCGATCGATTTATTCTAGGCCTTAAAGACAAGGTGCTTTAGAGCAAGTTATTACTAAAACCTAAGATCACGCTGAAAGAAGCAATAGAAGAGGCCTCTTCAGCAGAAGCTACCAAGTCCTCAGCAGGCCATGAAGAAAATCAACAAGGCCACAAGCCATCCTGATGTGGAAAAGTCCACAACAACTCATTGTGAGCAAATAGATTCTGAGTCAGACTGTAGTGAGGTGGAGGAAGGAATTTACAGACTCAGAATGCAGCGGAAAAAGAAAGACCTGGGAAGAAAGAGGCAAGATTTCTACTGCAGAGGGTGGGAAGCCACCCCGCACTGAATGCAAGTTTTTAGACACCATTTGCCTCTGTTGTGATAAAAGAGGACACCTAGCAAGAGTCTGCAAATCATCCAGAACTCCACTCATCAGAAGAAAGTTTGCTACTAGCAAAGACAAAGAATTCAAGCCTAACAATTTATGTGAGAAATGGAAGCAGCACAGAAGCAAATGGGAAGATTGAAAGTCATCAAACAGAAACTATTGGTCATTCTTCCCCCTTAAAAAGCAGAAAAGTGCATGTCAAGGTACTTATTGAAGGAAGGCCTTGCCAAATGGAAGTGGACTCAGGCTCATACCTATCTATGGTGTCATGGGACACTATTCACAGTCTTCTTCCCAATATCCAGAAGAAGCACTTCAAGAAGCAAGCATTGACTCTTAAAGACTACCAAGGGAACAAAATTCCAGTAGTTGGAACAAGAGAATTCAATGTGAAGTTCAAGGGCCACAACAAATGCCTACCACTGACCATCATGGACAAGGACCAGCCAAGTCTGCTGGGACTTGAGTGGTTCAACCCGCTGGGCATCGAGGTGACTGGCATCAATCACGTGAGCAACACTGAGTGGGAAGAGGCCTTGAAGTCTGAGTTTCAGAGGTCTTCAGCAACGGATTAGGCAAGTACTTGGGGACCCCTATCTCCTTTAACCTAGATCCCAAGGTACAACCAATCCGTTTAAAACCCAGAAGGGTCCCATTTGCCTTAAAGGAAAAAATTGATGCACAATTAGATAAACTAATAGCCCAAGGGGTTTTAGAGCCCACTGATCACTCCAGGTGGGAGACACCCATAGTCACACCAGTCAAGGCTGATGGGTCAGTGAGAATCTGTGGAGACTACAGGGGACATTGAACCATGCTGAGCGCATATCCAGTTCCAGTGCATCATTACATGGAGGGCACAGTTTTGCCAAGTTGGACCTGGCACAGGCATATCAACAATTAACAGTTGATGATGCCACTGCTGAAGCCCAAACCATTGTAACCCATAGAGGTGCTTTCAAATGCAAAAGGTTGCTGTTTGGAGTAAGCGTGGCACCAGGCATCTTCCAAAGCCTTATGAAAAGAATGTTACAAGGATTGCCAGGGGTGGTGCCCTATTTTGATGACGTTTTAATTTCTGCTGAAAATGACGCTCAGTTACACGAGAGACTCAGGGAAGTCTCAACTAGATTCAAAAAAGTGGGGTTAAAAGTCAAAGAAGAAAAATGCACACTTGGAACTGATAAAGTGGAATTCTTGGGTTACATGATTGATAAACATGGCATCCACCCCACAGAAGCAAAGGTTCAGGCAATCAAAGAAGCCCCCACGCCAAAATGCAAAACAGATTTGCAAGCATTTTTGGGACTCATTAACTTTTATCATATGTTTCTACCTCAGAAGGCAACCATTGCAGAACCCCTACATAGGTTGCTGGACAAGAAATCTGTTTGGGTCTGGGGGAGGAAGGAACAAGTTGCATTTAACAATATCAAGAGACAAATCACGTCTGATGCTGTGCTGATACAGTTCTCTGAGAATCTTCCTGTTGTTCTGACTTGTGATGCCTCCCCTTTTGGAGTGGGGGGTGGGAATTGAGCCATATGCTTCCCAGCGGGAGGGAAGCTCCTATTGCATTTTACTCTCGCACCTTGACTAAAGCAGAGAGGAACTACAGCCAACTGGATAAGGAAGCCTTGGCAATTGTAGCAGCTGTCAAGAAATTCCATGAGTATTTATATGGGAGAACATTTACTGTTGTCACAGATCACAAACCTCTTATAGGCATTGTGGCGGGAGACAAACCAACACCCATGATCCTGTCACCAAGATTGCTGAGATGGACTGAATTTCTTGCTGCTTATTCATACAAACTGATCCACAGACCTGGTAAAGACATTGGGCATGCAGATGCTTTGAGTTGCTGCGCACTTGCTTCACACATTGAGGACCCTGTTCCTGAGACTCACACCTTTTTTCTAGAAACTGTTGCCAAGCTTCCAGTACATGCTGCTGAAATTGCCAGAGGGACTGCCAAAGACACTTTATTGGCTCCTGTTATAGGCTGGATTAAGAAGGGTTGGCCACTTCAAGATCTACTCAACTCACTGCCCAACCTTTCAAATCCAGGCAAACTGAATTATCTGTATTAAGAGGATGTATTTTGTGGGGTAACAGGGTGGTTATTCCTGCAAAACTACAAAAAGAGGTTTTGGAAATGTTACATGAGGGTCATCCGGGAATTGTCAGAATGAAGGGATTGGCCAGGAGTTATGTATGGTGGCCAGGTATTGACAAAATGGTTGAAAACTGGGTTGCATCTTGTCCCAACTGTCAGGTAGTCAGGCCTGCCCCACCTCTCACCCCCACACAGGAATGGGAATGTCCTAGGAGCCCATGGTCCAGAATTCACATTGATTTTGCTGGCCCTACCAGAGGGCACACTTTCCTTATTATAGTTGATGCATATTCCAAATGGCTAGAGGTTATCCCTATGGCATCCACCACAACTGAAGCTGTCATCAAACAGCTTAAAAAGCTTTTTGTAACTCACAGGTTACCTGATGTCCTTATTTCTGACAATGGCCCTCAATTTACATCCAACCCTTTAAAATCATATCTAGCACAACAGGGTATCAGACCTGACAGCCCCTGGGCACCCTTCGCTAACGCCAGGCTGAATGTATGGTACATTTACCAAGGAAAAACTTCAGCAATTGGGTCCAGGGATATCACTGAGAGAGTTGAAAACTTCTCTGTCAGCATATCACTCCCAACCCCTCAACTAATTTGTCCCCAGCTGAATTGTTGATGGGTAGGAAACTCAGGTCTCCCCTTGATCGCCTTCATCCCACTTACGCACCCAATGCACCACTAGATTCCACTAGCAAAATTCACATTCACTGTGGTGATTCTGTTTATGCTAAGAACCTTATTGAACCATTATGGATTCCTGCTGAGATAACCCAAATCACAGGCCCTGGTCTTACAGGGTACAAATGGAGGATGGTGTCCTCTGGAGCAGGCACATTGATCAGTTAAGATCCAGATTGCCTCAGGAGCATCGCTTTGCTCCTCTCTGGTTCCCATACCTACTGCTCTTCTAGGGGAAGGGAGGATCATGAGTGTAATCAGCAAGCAAGAATCAACCCCATGTGTAACAGCTAACAGATAGGAACCATCCCAAACCTGTCACAGTACCAACAACCATTTTCACAAATGGAAGATTGCACATCATTACCTGATTTAGGTGCTGACATTGGGTTGGAGATGGATTGGGAGGAGAGACCAGGTTGTAGTAACCAAACAGGTTCTACCATTACTATAAGTCCTAGTAAGGAAATGTCAGCAGCATTTCCTCCCTCACAAGGTGTGAGAACCTTAAAACATCTGAACCACTGAGGTCTCAACATACGAAGAGCCCACCTATTTAAAAGAATACATTAGATAGGCTGGGGTTTGAGTATGGACTGAACCTAGTGGGGAGGGGTGGTATGTATGCAGGTTTAAAGTTATTGGTTTAGTTTGAACTGTTCTTGTAAAATGTAAGAAATGATTGGTTTAAAAAGTGCAGGAAAACCCTGCACTCTGATTGGCTGGCACAACGGCAGCTGGCTATAAGTAGCAGCGCAGCCCAGCCAAATTGGGTCCATTCTGAGCTGTAGTCACTAATAAAGAAAGAGCTTGAAGCACTCCGCGTCTGTCTCTTCATGCAAACTTAACACAGATTGCTGGATTAACTGGGCCAGCAGGTCTATCCAGCAGGACATCTCTTATTGTTTTTAGTTGTGAACTACCTTCAAAGTGGTTCCTTGTGCATTACAGCTGAGCCAGAAATAAACCCACTCATCTGTCCAAGCTAGACAATGGTGTAAAATCACAAGCAAGGGCATGGAAGCAATCTGAAAACAGTGCATTTACGGCAGGTAAAGGAACTCAGAGTGAATATTTGACATTATGACCTGACATCCAGTCACAAACGTAGCTAAAGAAATCCCTGTTAATTGCAGAGCCAATCCTCTCATGAGGCAATATGAAATTTCTGTCTCCACAAATTAGTCAGAATCAGCCCAGGAATGGCTCCTGCGTGCCATTTTTTGTTTCAATAATCACATAGCCCATCTTAATACATTTCTCTGAAGCTTCCTCAAGTCTTGTATCAATGTCCCTGGGCATTTTTCAGAGAGACAAATCACTCCAAGAGTGATGCATTAGTGCAGGTACCTCTGTCTGGAACATCAGGCAGATGACAATACACAATATAACATCTTGACTTTTAGAGCCAAGCATTATTTATTTATTTATTTATTTATGAGACTTGTATGCCGCCCCATCTCTGAAGACTCAAAGCTCACAAAAAAAACAACAAGAACAATAAATAATTAAAAAAGAATTAAACTAACAAGCCCCATTAAGATATAATTACATAAGTACATGATAAAAACCATGATAACCCCAAAGGGTCACAGCCTGCTTAAATAACCAAATAAATCTTCACCACGCACCGGAAGGCGCTGGAGGGGCCAGACGCGAGTCCCAGGAGAAGTTGATTCCAGAGGTCAGTCAGCAATAATAGGCTCTTCATCGGGGGACCGCCAACCGGCATTGGTTAGCCGACGGACCCTCAAGGAGTTCTTGCCATGTGATCGACAGGGCTGGTTGTAGTACTTGATGTCGGCAGGAGTCGCCCCTCAAATATTGGCGGACCCATGTCTACAAAGCGACTTTGTATGTTAGTGTTGTTAACATCACCCGAGCACACAACCGGCAGCCAATGAAGACAGCGCGAGGAGGGGGTAACATGGGAGAACCGAAACTCCCATCACCACCCGCGCCGCCGATTTTGCACCAGCTGTAATCGGATAGTATGCAAGGGTAGTCCTAAATAGAGAGCGCCAGGTAGTCGAGTCTGGAGATAACAAGGGCATGAGTAACTGTGCGGGCATGCAGTCCACAGAAAAGTAGAAGGCAAACCAAACGGAGCTGGGCAAAAGCCCCTGGCCACAGCCCCCACCTGCTCTCCAATCAAAGCTGTACATCCAGGAGGACCCCAGATTCCGCCCCTATCCACAGGGGCAACACTCACTTCCCTATGGTTAAGATGGATATAACCTGACTGGCCAGCGATGCCGGTATGCACAGCCACTCAGTCTTGGCGGGCTGAGATGAAGCATGTTCCTTCATCCAGATCCGTCATGCATCCAAACACTGGGTCATCAGGGAGAGGGCATCACCGATCTGGTTCAGGGTGGAGATGTACAGCTGAGTATCATCTGCATATTGATGGAAACTCACCCCGAAACCACGGATGATCTCACCCAGCGTTTCATATAGATGTTAAATAGCAGGGGGAGAGGACCGACCCCTGAGGGACCCCACAAGAGAGCACCTCGAGGTGGACCTCTGTCCCGCCAGTATTTCGATCACTGCCACTCACCCGAGAGGTAGGAGGTGAACCACTGAAGCACAGTGCCCCTATACCCAACCCCCCCCTATATGCCGCAGAAGGATACCATGGTCGATGGTATCAAAAGCCGCTGAGAGATCTAATAGGACCAGGACAGAGGAAAACCCTGTCACGGGCTCCAGAGATCATCCATTAGCGTGACCAATGCCATCTCCATGCTGAAACCAGGTCGAAGCTTGATGACATTGAGGATCCAGGTAGTCCGCTTCATCCAGGAAAAGTGGAAACTGCCGAGCCACCACACTCTCAACAACCTTTTAAAAGCGGTTGTTGAGACTGGACGTTGTCTAACGCGGCCAGTCAGGGGTCTTCCGGGTCATCACCGCCTTTCAGCAAGCGCGGAAAGACACCCTCCTTAGCTAAGCATTGACAACTGCCTGGAGCCAGCCGCAGGGTGACCTCCCTGGTGGCATAAGCTAACCAGGAAGGGCACGGGTCCAACAAACATGTGGTGGAACTCAGGCGCCGCGATAATCCTGTCCACTTCTCTCCAGAAACAGGATCGAACTCATCCCAAATCACACTGGCCAGACTACTTGTATCCCGATCTCAGACCACTGCAAATCAGAGGACAACCCGCCCAATTAATGCCATATCCAACAGATATTGACCAAACTCTCAGCTCTTCCTCAAGAATGGTCTCAGCTCCTCCCTGGACCGAAGGAGAGAGCGGTAACCCAAACAGGGCGTTAAGGTTATTCATGGACGCGCTATGAGAGTGGAGAGATAAGCCCTTCGCCACTCTGATAGCAACCAGGTAAGTCCTAACATGGGCTCTTAGCTGGGCTTGACGCCTGGGAGCGGTGGACCTCCACCTTCTCAAGCCCCTCCGGCGACGCGTTTCATCTCCCGGAGCTCCTCGCATACCAAGGAGCCAGCCGATCCAGTGTGGCGTGGGAGGGGACAACTCTGTCGAGGGCATCTGACATGGCCTGTTGCCAAGCAACCGCCAGATCCTCGACAGAGCTGTGGGCAAGGGAAGGGGGAAAAAACCCCAGCTCCACCTGGAACCGCTTCGGGTCCATAAGGCGCCTGGGGCGGAATCACCTAAGATAGCTGGATATTCTGGACAACATCAATGGCTGCTTCCCTATCAGCATGGTTTTCCAGAACATTTACCAAGTCTGTATATATCTTACTCTGAAAAGTACTTGGTCAGTGTAAGATATAATGGAAACTGGTCCAAAATATTACTTTGTAGATAATAAACAATGCTGACTCATAACATGCTTTTAGGGCTAACCGTGATGGCATTTGTAAAGCACTTGGAACACTATGAATAGAGAATGTGTTAAATGTCTATTTTACTTTTTGGAGGGAAGTTGCATTTTAAACACTGGAAATGAGCTTTCCACTCTGCTGCTCTTGTACTATTTTCAGATTTCACTGGAATATCTTCTGCTTTTGATGAGCATTAATGAAAAACAATATGTGAATGGCACAAACAAAAATGTGTTATCTATTATTGCTGCTGCTATTAATTGTCACAGGATGAGGAAGATGATCTTTCTAAATATGAGCAATGGTTCTGTCTATTGTAACCTGAAAGAGCAAAAAGAAAAAAAATCCTAATGTGTTATGTATGCAGGTTTGAATGTCATTGGTTAAGTTTGAACTGTTCTTGTAAAATGTCAGAAATGATTGGTTTAAAAAGTGCGGGAAAACCCTGCACTCTGATTGGCTGGCAACTGCGGCTGCTGGCTATAAGTAGCAGTGCAGACCAGCCAAATTGGGTCTGTTATGAGCTGTAGTCACTAATAAACTCTTCACTGAAGCACTCCGCGTCTGACTCTTCATGCAAATCTAACATAATGAATACGCTTGTTTGGGAAAATCTGTTTTCTTCCAAACTACCATCTGTGCTAAGTACAATATGGTGCAATAGAAATGCTGAGGGAAGCTGAAAAGTTAGCAGTTGGTGATGCAGAACTCTGAAGACTGCTTGGAATTCTTCTCCAGAAGGACAAGACAAGAAGGGTTGCCAATTACCTTTTGATCAATACTTTGCGTCATAAGCCGGGTCTCCCAATGTATTATGTCCTTAAAAATAGCACAAATCTTTAAAAGAAAGAAGAAACCAAGAAGGAATTAACATTTATAAAATGTGAAATGCAAAGCCTGATTGTGTCTGACTGCAGATATATTGAAAAGAAGCATAAAGGCCAATATGCTGTCTCACATTTCTTTTTTTGGGGGGAGAAAGTTACATTAAAAAGGTAGCATCCTTACAAGTGTATAGTCCCAGATTCTGGGGATGAGCCAAGTGAAAGAAATGTTTTATCAAAATAAAATGTCAATTCTCAAATGTGATGTTTATTAGGAGTATATATAAGTGATCAGACTAAACCAGCTATTTTGTTAAAACTCCAGCAAAGCAAATGTCTCTCTCAATTCTTTAAACTAAAATGAAGTTCTGTAAAAACAAAATGTTTCTTGTTCAGTAAATGAGCTAATTAGTATTTCCCTATTCTTTTTCTTAACTTACTATTGACAGGCTTCACATTTGACTGTTTTTAGATTTCTTTAAAAAAAACCAGGTTCTAAATACACTCTAGAAACCTTTACAATTTAAAGTAGTGTTTATTGATAATTAATGACATATTAAAATACTAATAAATCCACTGAGTTACAGTTTGCTTTTTGGTGTTTTTGAGTATAGCAGACCAAACTAATCAGAAGCTATGGGGAAAAAAACTGAAAAGAGTTGGGGTGGGACGAAGACTTGACTGCAGGTAGGGACACAAAGAGCAGAAAGAAACATTTTTGTGAAAAACAACAAAAATCAACCACCATGGTCTCCTGAAACTAGCACAAGGACTTAAGGGTAGGCCTGGAAAATCCTTCATTAAGTGGTGTCTTAAAATTAATATCTTTAATTCAAATGCCACACTTAGGCCAAAATCAAGGTATGCTTTGACACAAGTTTTTCTGACCTGCCTCCTTTCAAATTTATATATACTTCAGCTCTAACCTAAAGAAAACCTATTACGTTTTTTGAGTACCAGTCTGCTCCAAGAAATTTTACCTGTGATCAGCCTGTTCTGACCAGTTCAAATGCCACTTTGGG